>JAPYZI010000053.1:0-225029 GCA_030523105.1 Ophioninae sp. A BG-2022a
GCGCGTAAAAACAGGATCAATACTACCCGCGAAATAGCGAGACTCCCTTCTTCTCTGATAAATTAGATGTTTCGACGATTTTTTGATATTTCCCACTGTTTCCATTTGACTCAAAGATCAAATTATTATTTTTTAAAAAAGCTACACATATGTGTATAATGTGTGTGTATATATATATATATATATATATATATATATATATAAGAATAATCAAATAGAGAAAACAAAATATCGTAATTATATTATATAATTACGATATTTTGTTATATAATTACGATATTTTGTTTTCTCTATTTGATTATTCTTGTCGTTGTTGTTGCTACAATGTACATATATGAATTATTAGTAATGCGAAACGATTATATATCATGAATGTAATTTATAATTACTATTCATTTTTCATTGTTAATATTCTTCAGATCTTGACACTGTGAAAAAAATGATCAATAACGATAAACAATAATAACATCTTATTAATCATTATTATAGTTGTTATTGGTATTATTGTTCAAATTTGTTCTTTTTATTTTTTATTGTTATTTATTATTATTACTATGATAATGTTTCCTCATGAAAGTAAGTATTATTGCAATTGTTATTTATAACTATTATTATTTATTATTATTATTATTATTATTGCTTGGAAAGTGAAACGGGGAAAAAAACGAAACATTTACTCGTATCAACGATATCACATTTCGTTTCGATTAAATAGACTGAGTTTAAACGGTTCAACGAAACGTGGGAAGTATACTCGTTGACTTTTCACCCATGTGCCGATCGTTCGTGATAGGGATTAACGATCACCACGAGAATCCCAATGTTTTACGTGGTCCCTGTTGTATTATTGGAGATAGGCGAAAGCTCCGAAGCTTCCTTTGGGGTAGAAGGAACGATGAACGTTTCTTCATTTTCCTTTATTTCTCCCTTCGTATTCTCATTTTGTTTACTCGTAAGTAAGAAAAGCCCGGATTTTCTTCTGCCGCAAACTCGACGAATTATTTTTCGTTTATACCCGGGGAATGTACTCCTCAGCGTGCCAAGGATTTTAACGTCTCGAAAGTTTCCTCGGAGTTCCCCCGATGGACTTTACAGTTCGATAATAATATTTTGATGGTAAACTTGCGGTTTGATGTTTCAACGATGTCGGTGGTATTTTCTGTTCTTTTTTTTTTCTTTATTTCTTCAATAAAGTTGAAACCAATCTCGTATCCATTTTTATCAAAATTACGTTGTCAGAGAGTCTGGATATTTTCTTCTTTAAGCATTTTCATTTTTATGTTTTTTTATTGTTTAGTTTATTTTAATATCATTTGTATTATTTTAATTTTAATCATTTTTCTTTTCCTATATTGATTTTTATAATTTGTCTTTTTTTAAGTTTAATGCAACGTTCGTTTCTTTAGCCACCTGAGACTTTAGAAATGCGATCGTGGGTGAAGGTTTTTTCTATAGAAATTTTCACATGGTTATTTTTCTGTTTTTTTTTTTTTTTTTTTTTTTTTTTTTTTTTTTTTTTTTTTTTTTTTTCTTTTTTTTTTTTTTTTTGTTTTTTTTTTTTTTTCCTTCTTATTTCCTCGACCCCTCGATTTTTTTCGCGAGGGTTTCAAACCCCCGAGGTGTCTCCTTTCTCCCTCTTTGCTCTTTTCTCTCGTCGCCCGCAAACACGCCTTGGCGTTGAGCAAAAAAATTGAATTTTCACTCTCGTAACATCGACGAAATTCGACAGTGTGGAAAATCAAATCGTCCCAACAATATCGTCTCGCTGTCATTTTTCTCTCTTTTTTCTTGCGCCTCGGCTCCGTGAGGGAAAGAAAAGTGCAATGGGGAAAAAAAAACAAAATACCATTGACAAGAAAAAGAATGAATGAAAAATATTTTTATTTCGTAAGAGTTATTTCAGTTTCGATGACGGCTGCACTCCCATCAACCTTTTTAGTCGTTCTGACCTTGAAGCTATTTTTGCCGTGACCTCGAAACATTAGCGCGTCGAAAATTTGGCTCTCCCATGTAAATATCTAAAAAGTTTGACCCGCTCGAAATACCAGATATTTTTTTTACAATTTAGAAAATTGCGCGAGAATTATAGTTTTGGAAATTAAAAAAAGATATTATTCTACCATTGGAACCTTCGGAAATTTGGAAAATTTTATCGAAAATGAAACGATGGATTTTAATAACATTTTTTCTAGGATAAAAGCTTCAAGAATTTTATTTAGCATAGTAACTTTGAAAAATTCCTCTTGGTTAGAGTATTCTTTTTAAATTCAAAAATTTAAAAAGAATACTCTATGATGGAAATTTTGAAAATAAAAAAAATCTTTTTGGAATGGAAACTGGAAATTAGAAAAAAATTCTCAAAGCTCGAAACTTTGGAATCTTAAAACGTTAATTCTAGTATAGAATCTTTGAAATTTTGTTCTAAGCTTCGGAAATAAAATTCATAAATAATGAAAATTGAATCTTAATAATTCAGTTGAATCTCTGGGCTTGGAAAATGAAACACAAACGTTATTCTGTAAACTTTGGAGCTTCCAGAATAATGTTTAGAGAATTTATTTATTAAAGAGAATTTATTTTATGAGAAATGAAGAGAATTTATTTTACGATAAAAATTTTGAAAATTAAGGTAACTGCTTCCAGCGATTGATTGTTACAAGCGTGTTTGAATAATTCATTGTCGTTGCGGAAAGAAAACTTGACTAATGGCCGAAGCGAAATAAAAAATTTGGTGAATACTCTCTTTGAATATAGCTCGCCTTACGAGCGTAGATCATTGTGAATTTTTAGGAAAGACACGTGCGCAAAGCGTTGCTCGACGGGTACCTACGTAAGAGGAGATAAAAGATTGCCGTATACGCGGAAGATAGCGGCGCACGGTGTGTATGCACAGATGTTGCCAACGACGGATCTTTTCCGCTGCTCTTGTTTATTCTCCTCGAGAATAGTCAAAGTATCTGTGTACGTCGGTGTGTCATTTATAAAATTAATTTTTCATAAATGGTGAAAAAATCGTAAAAATCGTTTAAACATTTATTCGCGTGTACATTAACGAACTCGTGTACCAAATTTTTCATTCAAAATGTTAACAAATAAAGCGGTTGTCAAAAATTTCGTAAAGATTATTCGTCCTTCGATCGATTTCGAGTTATTTCAAAATCTGAAAAATCACTCAAGCGTTTATTCCAAGCTAATTAAAAGTCTTGCATCGAATTGTCGCGATGTAAATCGATCGATAAAATTATTAAGACGATTATTCTCCGAAAATATTGAAAAAAAAAACAAAAATATTTTATCACCGGAGACGAACGTGTTTTCGAGTTTTTTAAAATTTACTCGGCGTACCTACCTATAGCGCATGTACATTGGTTTCGGAGCACAAAAAAAAAACGTTCCACACAGCTGTGAGCCAGGGACATAATCGTGTTCGCATAACAGAAAGCCCGTATGTTTATGTTACTTCCGCGGAGTCAACAGTCCGCGTTCTCCGGATAAATATAACCAGCCCCACCGGATTCGCTTTTTCCGTACTGTTGGCAACGAAAAACAACAAAATGGAAAAAAAAAAAAACATTTCAGTGGGTCTTCACTCGTCACGCTGCGACGAATTTTTTCTTTACTGTTTTTTTAAACATTTTTTACCCCTTTTCCCCCGACTTGTCGCCAACCCTCTCATTCTTCAATCGCGAGAGTCAGAGAAACTTGGGAAACCACTCGTGAGGGGACTCTGCCAAAAACGATAAGATAACACCCTCCCCCCTTCCCCTCCTTTCTTCGTTTATTATTCCCCGTCTGGCCAAGTCCCAGCCGTTAGCTGTAATCTTTGAAAAATGCTCGAGTCTGACAAGAAAAATAAACGCAAAACGAAACAAAAAAATGAGGCAAATTTTCTTTTCTTTCTTCATTCATCAGATATCGACAATTTTGTACGATTCTTCGTCACTCTTCCTTCAAAAATTTTGTTTTCCAAGGAAGGGTAATGAAACTAATCGAAAAAAATGAAAAAAATAAAAGAAACGAAAGAAGATAAAGTTTTACAATTTTTTACGATTTTTTTCATCACCCCTCATTGAAAAATACCTACAATTATGCAGTTAAGACTGATCGAAAAAATTGGATACTGTAATTTTTGTACAATGTAATTGTTATAGAAATTGAAATTCGAAAATTGTAATATTTGTAGAAATTGAAATGTGAAAATTGTAATTTTCGAGAAAAGAATATATTTTTGTAACGATTGAAAAACGATTGTGAATTAGTTGAGATTTTTTATCTCGAAGTTTTCATGGTTGTAATGGAACATTTTTTGTCTATTTTTCTTCCTTCGCTGTTTTATTATTTTATATTCCTAATGAATCCCAATTTTACATCGTTAAATGAACAATGAAAAAATGGAAGTTTTATTAATAATAATTAAGAAAATTTCCGTAACGAAGGTTTAGCGAAAAAAAAAATGTCGAAGAATTGAAAAATAATTTTTGTTGTCGTCCAACCATGGAAGCTTCAAATCCAGACGAGAATTTACGACCGTTAGTACGGCGAAGGAAATATTAAGTGGAGATACTCATTCACACGCGGTCGCAAACGGGGACGCGATGATTGAGAGACGTAACCTCGAAAATTGGACGGTTCTGTGCTATGAAAGTTGTAATCCGAGAAGCCACGTCGAGAATATCGTATTAAAGGGCTACTGCCGGAATTTCGAAAATCGTTGCTCGAGGAAACTCGAATTAAAGTGGAAACCCGAACATATGGAGAAGGAACCGTAGATTCAAGGCAAACTTATTATTATCACGATAGAGCTGCAGATGAAACTGTAAAAGTTCGATATCTCTTTCGAAATTGTTTGTCGAAACGATGCAGACGATTTCTCAATAGTTGATAAACGGTTCGACTCGGAATTTGATACACTTGTTTGGTGTAATATTTTATCGTATCGAGATTGTTGTTGTCTCGCTGTAAGATTTATCTTCACCAATGCTCCTCCCATCATTTTTTCTATTTTTTAAAATTAGGTTTTCAGCACGATTTCACTTTTCCTCGAGAAATAAAAAAATATATTAATTTTATTTCGATTACAGAAGGTAACGAACATTTGTAACCATTATTATTTGTTTCAACAAAAAAATCGTATATTTTTATTTCCACACGAGGAAATTAATATTTTTTCAAATGTTCAAATGTTTCGTTCACATCCAAAGATCGTTCAACAGTCCGTTTATAGCTCCTTGAATGATATTTTTCTAAATAATAACTTACTACTGAATAGTATATATTTTAATACAATATTATTTAAAAAAATGTTTACTAATATATTTTTGTGAATATACACACAAATAAATGTCAAAAGGTTTGTCCAATCTCAATTATTCCTTCCAAGTGCGTATCTTCGAATCTTGACGTTCGGCTGAAACGCAACGGAAATGATAGTTCGATCTTCAACGTAGCTCCGATCCCCGAACTCGAAGAATCGGAATATCCGTTCATATATCCAATAAAGCGAGGATGAAAAACCTTTCAAGATCGTTCGTACAGTTCGTATTTCTCACGGGACCCTAAAACCTTCATTTGTGGGATTGGTGGGTACGGTTTGACGCGTTGACGCGAACAAAAAAGAAGACAGTATAATCGATTCTTTGGAATCCTGGGGTAGAAATTCGATATCGCGTTTGGGTCCTGGCGACACCGCGCTATCCAATAAACTCCGGGGCTCTTTGCGAAGCTCGCTCGTGTCTTTGCCGGGCCAATTATCCAAGCGTCTATCAGCTTAGATCCATTCGCGTCCCCTGATCTTCGTCGACGAGGAAAAAGGCGCAAAAGGGAGGCCCAACGCGGGTCTAGAACGAAGTACAATGGACGACGATCCTGGCAAACGCGGAGTCTCGTGCGAGTGAAAAGACCGGTCCTAACCTGAAAAAGAAAAAGCGGTTTCGGGTTTCTCTATCGACGGTGGAACGACAGTCCCCCTGGCGTTCCACCGTCTCGATCAATTCTTCGGGGCTTCTCCCCCGTGAGACAATGGACTCGATGGGACCCTCGATTCGTTGAAGGACCTTTCCTGCGGGGAAAGAGAATCGTCAGCACCCCCGGGGAAAGCCTGCTCAAATTTCGCTGAATCAAAGGTGAATCGCGTGACCCGGCTCGCCTATGAGAAACACCGGAAGTGCCAGGCTTGCGGATTTACGCGTGTCTTCGTCAACCCCCCGATGATAAAGCGAAGGGATTTCATTAGGGCTGCTTTACGAAAGCGAGCCGCGGGCTCGATCGATTTCGTTCGCGGCTTTCGGATGTTGCAACGGACCATGATAACGTGGCGGGATGTACGGACGATCGAAGAACTGCCGAAATATATATATATATTTTTTTTTTTTTTTTGAAGATTCCGTCGTAACGTCTGTCGCCGAATGGAAATCCGGGCATTCCGGTAGTGATTCTAACCCAATATTCGGTACATTGGAAAATAAGTGGATAGATAGATGGATAGTTTATTCATAATGCGCTAGGATTCAATCATGTGGCGCACAATCCACGATTCGATTTACAATTAACAATGTTTCAGTATTTTTCCAGAAGCAGCGTTCGAGCATTAAACTTATAACAGTATCGGAATACATATAATGAAATACACAAATAATAATAGTATTGAAACATTAATTAATTCGGGCCGATAATTTCTATGATTCGGATGAGTAATATAAAACAAAGTAAAAAGTAGGAGAATATGTGGGTTTTAGAAGGGACAGCAAAGTGCCAGTGGAAAAGGTTTACGTTGTATCTTCGAGCAACTTGAAATATTCAGTATAGAAAAGACACCACCGAGGTCCCTCTATCTATCCCTTCAGTTTTGTCGCCCAACCGCTGAATTCTTCCGGTTTTCATTGTTGTTGGACGACGATGAGGCACACGACGAATAACGGGTACCGCACACGGCTCGTCTGGAGCGTCCTCGGACACAAAGGCACTCTGTATTACGTTTCAACTCCACGCTCTCTTCCGGGTCTATCCCTCGCTCTCAATCCTCGTCGGGTTTAAGTACCTGCAAAGTCTTTCAGCGGACCTCTCGATTCTCTACCGATCGCTCTTCTTCGTCTCGCCTTTACCCTTGTCGCTCTCGATACAACTTCCATATGCTTCCGAAGATTCGAGTACCCCTTTCGAGTCTAGCTACGAAATGGTCATGATCTATTGAGTCATCCTTCAGATCTAGATGATAAATTGTCATGATCTTGTGAAACCTCTTAAAGGCCTAGCTACGCAACAGTCATGATCTAATGGACAACATCCTTCGGAACTACCCGAGGTACCTGACCCGTGTAAAGCCTACCTTATTTGTTTTCAAGTGCAAAAAAAAACGACGAACGTTGAAATAAAACCAAAATGTTTATTTAATCATTTATTTAATAATCAACGTATTCATAATTATTTTCGTTCAGAAAACAATGTTCACTATCAACTATAACGTTTTTTAAACTGGGAAAATGCGAAAAAACCGTTCGGGGATATTTTTTCGACATTTTTTCGTAGAAATTGAGGGTTTAGGGCGAATCAAATGGTGGATTCGTGCTCAGCGGATAAAATTACATCGCAATGGACTAATAAAAAACAATTTTTAATCTAACATTTTTTTCAATTTTTGGGGGAAAAAAAGTTTCTTCACTGAATCATTTGTAGCTTTCTTCCCTTTGGGTTTTGGTATTCTACTCTGTGCTCAATCTCTTCGCTATGATTTTTTCTTCAAAATACTTTTTTTTATTATTAAAATCCGATGTCCTTTCGATTTTTGGCAGAATTTCAAATTCGGACCATTGATTTTTGCAAATTTTTCCAACAATCTTCCCTGTGCCTCTTTTTTTGCGATTTTTCAAGTGTACTTTCCGGGAAAACTAAGAGAGACATCGATACGAACCCAACCTCGTTATTTAAGTCAGGCAAAAATCTTTTCCAAACTCACCCAATGAACCTCCACGGCATATAAGAAGCTCACCCTACGACCTTTTGAAATTTCGTGATTTTCAAGATTCCGGAAAAGTGGCCGGGGAAGTCGAAAATTTATTTTTCCGTTTTTAAACTCTTAAAAGGGTCTATTTGATCGGAAATTTTCCGCTGAGTACGAAAATTTGATGAGAGCTTGATCCATTTGAGTTTGTAGTTTTGGATATTTAAAACGTGGGCTTTATTAGGCACTCGGCCTTCCATGGATCAGGTACCTCACGAAATCGTCACTACAAACGTCTTAATTTACGATGCCTATTGACGTGGACGATCAGTATTGATGGTGGCGATATCTAACATTCATAGGTAGTCAATATACGATTACCGTGTCTCTCATTAACAGTCACGATAACTGCCGGGTCACTATGAAAATCAGGTTTTTCAGATCAAATCTTGAAAAACATTCTACCGTGTTTCATTGACGTTGACAGATGATGACTACCCGCCGATAGAACTAGATTCCATCATTCAGCTGCAATATCGACGCGTCCAAACGAAAACCAGCAATGGTTTTAGCCTCCAGGGACATTTATATCGGTTTATGAACCCCCCGTTATGCTCCATTAGCCACGTGGGTCAATCTTCAAAGCTATTCGGTCGCGATTTTATTAGCGAGTCTCGGTGGATCTTATCCAGAGCTCGAGGAGCTAATGGTAGCGCCAAATGTACCGCTATCCGGTCATTTATGTGACTACTTCTCCGGGCATGGAATTATTACTCGGGCGAGGGCCGCACCCTTACATAAACAGCGTAATTGCGGGGGCGCGTTGCAAAACACCATAACCCCGTTGTCGTGCTTTCCTTTGGGGTGGCAGACTCGTCTATGGCCATTGTGTGACCCCTTCTCGCTTCGAGGATACGCTTCTCTCTTATCCGCGTTTCGTCGTGACGCAATGACTTTACTCCGACTTTCATCCCGCAGAGCCTCCAAAGATATCCCGCCTTTGCTCCCCCAGCAAACCCGTGGCCCATTTGCCAGCCCCGTTCGAAACGCCACCTACTATTCTCCTCCGACTATCAAAACTTTGGTCCTCTTACGCCCCATTCGTATGCGCTATGATAATCTCAAAACCGGAATCTTCTACCGCCCCTCTTCTTCAAGCGGTTGGACCTCGCTGATGCGACGAACAACACGGTTATTTGAAATAAATATATATATTTTTTTTTATAATACAAAAATCAACGGAAATTCTCTTGAATACCTTTGCGTATATGTATTGATAGTGTTGAGTACGAAATTTCAGTAACGAATATGTATTCATTGCTTAAGCTGTTATGAACAATCTTCCCATTGACCTTTGTACGTGGCCTCAATTTTATACTTTATTCTGGGTACCTGCATGATACGAGACAACGAAAATGAGATTTCTTGGTTTTACTGGATCGATGTTAAAAATCGTCGGAAGACATTTGAGGTATTTTGGGTTTGAAGCTTTGAGAAATTTTGGGTTTACAGTTTTGAGGAATTTTTGGTTTTAAAGTTTTGAGGAGTTTCGTCTTGATTATTTGGAAAAAAATTGAGGAACTTCGTTTTTAAGATTTAGACAAAAATCGAGAATTTTCGTTTTGAATATTCATTAAAAATTTGAGGATATTTGTCTTGAAAATATTGTCTGATAAATTCATGAAATTTTAGGGATTCGTAGTTCTCGATATAATAATCATCCATGAATTATTTCAGTCTCATTGAAATTCTTCAACAGTTATGAGCGAATGAATTTGACACAGTAGCTTATGGGCAAACAGATTTAGCAGCGGTTCGTGTTTTCAAAGAGAACAGACCTAAATCGTTTCGAATTTTGAAAATATATCACCAAGATTAAGGAGCAAGCGATAGATAAGGGCAACTTTCCGATAAATCAAAAAATCCAACGTAGAAATCCAATATATAATATGCCGTAAAAATGATAATATTTTCAAGCCGTAAAAACATTCGATAACCCAAAGTATCGTGATGCGACGAAACCGAGTAATAAAGAAACCAATTTTTTATGTTCCAGGTGAGTCCGGAGTCGTTTAAATTCCAATGGAAACTATGAATCGCAAGATGGCGCTCGATCCCGTCAAGCGGTACTTGATTTCGTCAAGTGCCAATTGATTTCATCAAGCGTCATTTTTGCGAGAGGAATATCCAGGATAATCTCTGATGTTCCACGTAGCGAGATCACGTAATTCACAAAAAAAACGAAACGATAAAAATATGAGTCGCGTAACCGGAGACCCCAATTTCTGTCTTCAACGGCGACAATGGTACTTCCGACGTTAGGTCACAGTCTACGAGTGGGGGCGTGCCAGGGTCGGCGGATAATTCGTCGTGTGAAGTTCCGAGGCGTGTTGAAACGCGCGATACCAGCCGCGACCAAATTTCGCACGGCCAATAAAGTCCACGGTCGCGGGCAAACTTCCAGGAAACCCGGTCCGGAACACTCGATACTCCAGCTCGAATGTAATATCCATAGGAACGCTTCGTCGTTTCGACTCTCGTGTACGCGGAGCTCGATCGATCCGTCTCCTTCACCGGTATCGTTCCGACCTGTCATCCCACCGGGAATCAACGACCGAAATATGTTCCCGGATTATTTCCAATTATCAATAATCAGCGATTATCCCGAGATTCATTGCAATTGATTTCTCTAGTGCCTCGGATTTATCAAACTTGGCAAAAATTTTATTGCAATTAACGGTCGTGCTGTTTCATCGAACGAACTGAAATTCTCGCTGTTTTATGACATCGAAAGGTAACGCCAGTTTAGAGATCAAAAAGAAGACCAAACTCAAACGGATTTTTTTTTGCAGCCTGATAAAAGAAATGGAAATCGTTTTTAGAAAGACTAATCAGCTTGTGTCTAAGTATAGAATTCTTTTTTTTTAATAATTATTATTATTTTCCAAAGCTACGAGGAATGGGCCAATCTTCGAAATGATTTTTTTAAAAAGAACACTTTTCAGTAGCCGACGAATTTCTCGTGAATCATATCTGGAACAAACAACCAGAAAGCATTAATTAACCCAAACAAACTCAAAGTTCTTATTGAAATGATCTTTTCGAAAGAACACGTTTGATTAGCGGAAAAATTTCTCATGAAATATATATGAAACGAATAACCAAAGAAACATTAATTCATTCATTGCTTTTGGGTAATTTGTTATCGAACTGAATTTTTAAATTTCTAATGTAACTACGAGGGCGAACAAAAATGTTTCAACGATTTTAATATCTTTTCGTAAATAAGCGAAAAGAAAATTTAGTTATTGAAAAAAAAAAAAAAAACACTTTCGTTGCGATGGAGAGTTCAACGTTACGGAACGCTGATACCACGATCAAGCTACAGCCAGAATTATCGTAGCAAGAGCCAGGACTGAAATATTACGAAACGGAAAAGGTTTCGAGCGGAGGTGAAAAGCCCCGTGGATATTTGCATTGGGTCGTCACTTTAATGAGGAACAACACGGAAGGTTGTATCAGCGGTTTGGGAGAACAAATCGAAAGCGAATGACCTGCCTTATCCCAAATGGTCGGTAGCAGCTTTTGGCGTCGACTAATTCTGCCAAAGGTTTTCCCCATCAAACCCCCCTTCGGACTCTACTCGGTTTAACCATCCCCGTGAATCAGGCTCTTTCTCGCTCGCTTTATCTCCATTCGTGGACATACTCCGGTTATATAATAATACTATCGGTCGATTCTCCGCTGGTGAAACACCTATGAACATCTCCCTTTCCACTGCAAGCTCGATCCCACTCCTTCAATGTCGGGGATTTGGGATAATACGCTCGCAGCGGCATATCCGGAGGGTTCCATGGCTAGGTTGGAAATTGGAAAGTCCGAAACCCGCTGCAACACGCACGGGGTGACGAACAATGCCAGAGCTGCTAAAACCTGAAGTACAACATTGGCCACCGCATTGAGAAAACACGAACCGATCAGCCAGGTCCTTGACCGCTTTTTTAGTTGGAACATCGAGGATTTAACGATTCCGTATCCCCAATGTAATCGAACTGCCGTCATGGCGAATCGAGAAAGTTTGGACAATCGAAAGACCGATAACTCGAAAGATCCCAATCGTTTCTTCCAACTGCAACCAAGAACTATCAAAGTTCACGAGGATTTTGAACGGGAGGAGTAGAGTACCCTCGGCGATTGCCCTGCAGGGGATGAACATTTGTAACGCCTGGAATCCCATCGAAACTTTCATGGGCCACCCAGTATAGACAAATCGTTCTGAATTGTGGGAGTCCGGTGAGCTTCGATATCGGAATATCCCAGCCGAATTGTTTTGATGTATCGTTTCGCCAGCAGGCAACAACAACCCTGGATATATTCTAGCAGCATTCGCTTCCTCCCCCTTCCGCTCCACCGAGCCAACTGCTTTTTCCCCCAACGTAGCGTTGCAGGACCGAGATAATACCCTGGTGGACCATTCGACCCTCCGGCTCTGCGGAAGTGCCCCATTTTCATCTCCCTCTCTCGCTCCAACGCGCCCTTCTTCCCTTTTCATCCGACTCCTCGCACGCCCAACTTTCGGAGCGAGTCTCGCGAAAAAAAAGATCAAACCGGGCAGCACGAACAACGATTTTTTATTCAGAGGTCGATGCTACGCGTTGAGTGTTGAACGGAGCAGCTGGAGCATTAATCAGACGGCTAAGTCTAGCTAAGAGGAAAAGAGTTTCCTGGTACAAGTTTTATCGAAGATTAGGTTCATCATTGGAATTGATACGGAATTTGTTACGAGTTCGATACCGTAGGTGCAGATGAAACGACCGTTCTAATTGGCTCAAACGGTCCTGAAATTGGGAGGATAACAGGAACAATAGCCCTGAGCCCTGTAATTCTCGGCCTAAAGCCTCCTATTCGTCATTCGCTTCCTATGAAATCCTCGAGAAAAAGCCCTCCACCTTTTTGGGTTACCAGCTGTGTTCGACGAAAAATAGCGAACCATACCACAACGCGTTTAACTTTTATATCCATAAAAAAAACAAACTGAGTATCCAAAATGGCTGATTATGCAATCATATGTTGGGGATTTGTGTACCAACATACAAAAAATGGAAAAACGAAAATCCAGTACACGTACAAACCTCGTAAGTACGTCAAAGGCATGACGAACGCGCCTTCGTTCACTTCGAATTTTTAAATACACTATTCTCTCGAACGGCTGAACCGATCGGTACAAAATTTGTTGCGTGCATTAAAGACGATGGCACCGAGGGCCTCCTGCTCGCCATTTTTTAATAAAAATGTTTAATCCTTGAGAAATCACGACGAGAAAACGAGAACACGCCTTCGTTCACTTCGAAATTTTAAATACACTATTCTCTCGAACGGCTGAATCGATCGGTACGAAATTTGTCGTGTGCGTTCAGAACGATGGCACCGAAGGCCCCTCGGTCGTCATTTTCGATGAAATCGTTTCATCCTTGACAAATCCCGGTTTGAAACGTTTCGACTATATCTCTCTCACTCGTGTGTCACGTGGTAATCAATGGTCGTCATGACCTTAAGAAAATTGTTTATCGATTTTTCTTTTTTCATTTACGCTTTATCTTAACCCCTTGAATATAACTTTTTAATTCACTGGATTTCAAACTGTAGCCCTAAGAATTTCGATCTTCCAACGAAGATTATCCTAGGATATTATACATTGTTGGAATTGCTACGAAAGTACGGTTATCAAGGAGCCCTGGAATTTTAATTTTTTCGCGAAAGCTCGTTCGCGTCGTAGGCGCAGGCAACCCCGCCTTAATTTGGATTCGTTTCAGCGTTCTTTGTAAATCTCGAACGATCCACGTCCGATGCTCCCGTTGCTCGTTCACCTTGAGAGAATAAGCTCGCGATCATCCAGGCCGTGAGATGGAAAGTATACGTTCGAAGCTTCGAAGCGTGTGCGAAGGGAAGGTTGAGGCCGATCGGACTGACCTGTACCCTATTCGTGACCTTTTTCTTCCTCCCTCCTCGATGAACGTTCACGCAACGTTAGTTTCATTCGTTCCTTCCACGCTAACGTCGTTGATCGTCTTTCCACTTTTTTTCCTTTTTTCTTTTTTTTCTTTCGTCCAAACGCTTTTCTCACCCTCCGATAGCCGGTTGGGTCCAAGGGCTATTATCCCTTTGCGAAAAACGCCCCCGATCCTCCAACCGACCGAAACCATTAAATCGATATACGCGAAGCTACGTCGAACGTTTTTGAAACAAAAAATGGACACTCGGGTGATGGATGGCTGGATTAATCGATATTGGCCAATCGATCATTCACCCTGATGTCTTTCACAAGTGTTACTGTCGGTGCAAAGTAATTCAGGGTTCAAGGGATTACCCTCCTGTCGTGACCCCTTAATGACTCGAAAACTATTTTCCTCAGAACTGAGTGATAATCGTTTGAATTATCGTTGGTTGCTGCGTATACTTACGGAGCTTAGAAAATTAGCTCTCTAGAAGTGATCAAAGGTCAGCCAGTTTTTTTTAGTTACAAAATTGAAGGTACGATAATAATTACTAGGCGAGGACAAAATTTGTTGAACTGGACGAACGAGTATGTACACGTTTGTCCAACGTCAACAAACACCATTCTCATCGCAGCTTTCATTGATGGACAAAAGCCGTAGTTTGTTCCCGAGGTTCCTCGAGGATTTGAGAAAATAACGGAGGAAAATTCCGATAACGAGTTCAGGGTGATGAAGAGGATGGGAGGGTGTTCAGCCAAGCAAGAGAAATTTTTCCCACCGAGCTTTATTTTCTTTCCCACCAGGCTCGATTCGTCACGATTCCAGAAAGATCGAAGGGCGCTTATCGTCATCATCCCCGGAACCCATATATCCGACATTCCCCGAGACAACAGCCAATATCTTACCGCCATTCGATGGGGGTTCGTGGAGCATTGCGAATATCAATGGATTCGCATCGGCGATTTGTATCGTCGTTGTCGACCGAAAGGTCGATTGCTCCGATGATCTCGTCTTTCCCCATGCATCTTCATTCGACGAAACGCCCATCAGTGTTTATACACGCGCGGGGATAATTCCCGGTTGGAACGAGCACCGATCGGTTGAATTCAATTGTCCCGGTCGATCAATCATTTCGCATTGTTGACTCGTGGCTTCCGGTTGGCTTTTCAAACCCACTAAAAGTCGTAGGTAAATTGGACGATCGATCAAACTGCCCGAACGTTTTGTTACTTTTTTTTTTTACATCCTCCCCAAATACGATTACCAAGTACAGAAGCATGCATGACGATGACGACCAACCGATTCATCATCCAGCCAGGGAATGAAAATATGAAAATCCCAGTGGTGCGTTCCTCCAATTAGGGATGACCTCTTATGACCCCTTCAGAGTCGACCGTCCACTTCCTATTTTTTTTTTTCAGGATGTGGGCTTATCACCAACGAGTTCCAAACGCATCAACGTTTATGACGACCATCCGAGTACTGATATCTCGATGGAACGTTTCTTCGAACGTATTTTATCCACTCTTATTTACAAATTAATTCCCCTTTCCTTTGGGGCTTAAAAAAGTGATGTCAATCTAAACACTGATAAAGAAAGAACTCGTGTCATCCATGATCCCTGACTAATGCAAGAAATCCTGGATTTGATGGCTCCATGACCCTCTTTGGTTCAAGGGATGGAAAATACGTTTCCCTTTTCTTTTCGATCCACCCCTTCGAATATTGTTTCGACATCAGCCTTGACGCTTCGAAAGAGGGAAGAGTCAGGTCTCCGGATGTGCGAAACGGGTGCATTGTCCCAAATATAAAAGCCACGTGGCACACGTTTCCCTGCGTCACGAGGGTGACGCATCGCGGATAGCGGATTACCACGTCCTTAAATGTACAATGGAGAATCGACCAAAATATTTGAGGGAATTTGTTCGTTCAACTCGACGGAAGGGGCGCACTTGGAACTTTATTAAATAGCCACTCCAATCGTCGTTCCGAAATATATTGGTAGGAATGTTTGCCGGCCAGTCGTTTTGAAAGACTCGATGCTGAAGAGCTGGCAGGATTTTCTTTCGAATATTAAACTTCCTCTTTCGTCCTAAGAGTTTAGGCTCTGCGATGAAAATTAAAATCGAGAAAAAATGAACCATTTTTCTAACAGTGAAAAAAAACTTCCTCCATAAATAAAAATAAGAGTAAAGGCTATCCAACAAAAATTAAAATCGAAAAAAAACCATTTTTCTAACAGTGAACCAATAATGTTAAAAAGACAAGTACCGGTTAGAATTACTATTACAACGATCAAGTGTACCAAGTTTCAACTCCGCTGGTTTAAAGCGAAGTTGTATCGGGTGACCTACAAATACGAAGGAGATACCTGTCATTCTTTCACCGAGATTTTTCAAAAATGAATCACTTTAAAAGTTGAATAATAAAACCATCCCCTACACCTACAATTTCTTCAGAGCCTCCCTTTTCTTTCGACAAAAAAGCAAACGTCTGCGATAAGAATAATTTTATCGTAGACGCGCTTTTAAATATTTAAAGATCCCCGTTGCAAAAATTCGTTTTCAAAATTTTATATCCGGCGAGGCCTGTGCGTCAGAATTGGCAATTTTTTAGTTCGTTCGACGAACGAACGATTTTTTCTTTTTCAACTTCGTTCAGTGGCTTAACCCTTCGTTAAACGGAGCGAACGTAATCACTCTAGAGATACTACGCTGCGGAACATCCGGCAACATCGCATTGTCCGAAAAAAGAAATTTGCCAGAACCAGAGATCGAAGCTTCACCTATCATCGCATCTCCCCATTCGACTGAATACGTGCAGCGGGAGCAAAACAGGGACGCGGTAGAAATTGAGATTGACAGTTAATTTCAACCCCCCGCCCCCCTCCGCCCCCACTCAACTTCTCATCCTTCGTTCGTATGATTTCTCCGTGGTGCTTTCCACGCCAACGGTAGAGCAACCGAAGCCTGTACCACCTAGGAGAGACCAAGCTTGCCAAATGCCCGAACACGTATATCCCAACCCCGGAACACTTCCCTGCTCGTCATTCTGCCACCGGGGAATCTCGGATCCGACGTTCATTTCTCTCTCTCTCTCTCTCTCTCTCTCTCTCTATTTCCCCAGCCACTCCTTTTCTCCTCGCCGACGACGGACCCTCGCACTCCGGCGTGACGAACCGCGTCAGGGGTCTGAAATTTCGAGGCGAATTGAACTTCCGCTCCACTAGGAAGAGCCACGATGTCACGGAGAAGCTGAGAATTAGGAAACGGGGACGAAAAATCCACACGAGCGATCCAACAAATACAAAAATTCACCACGCATCATCCATTTTTTCCCTTCTTTTATTCGTCACTGTTTTTCACCACCGCGAATACCACCCGCTCTTCTTCGACGACCATTTACCATAGCTGATGTTCCCTTCACACGTTTAGGCCAACCTGATCGTAGATACTTCGTAATATTTGGAATCGATTTGAAACACACATGGTTTCGTGTCGTGACACTAGGATGTCGATAACGAATACCTGGTACCTGCTGGGGAAGTTGTAACGACCTTGAAGTAGTTATTTTATTTTATTCTTTATTTTTATTTTTTAGAAGAGAGAAATACAATTTTTTATTTTGTAAAGAGAGAAATAATGATTCTTCGTTTTGAAATAGATAAATATAAAATTACGAAAAATCGTTTAATTTTCAAGAACAAGATTTAAGATAATTGATTACGATCGGTTTTGTTTCGTCGTGACGCACGGATGTCGCTTACTTATTGAATTCTGAATCAATCGAAAATAAATTATGCTTCGTGCCATCATTTTTTCTTATTCATTTGTGTCGTGTAAAATCTCTAAAACACTTTTGTATATTATTGAAGATATCCAGATCAATATTCAAAAAAAACGTTCCTTCCCCCTTGGAAAATTATTATCACAAATTAATTTCATCTGTGAAAATCTAGATAGGATACCAAATATTTTCTTTTTCGAAAATTGCGATCGGTTGTCTCTAACAAGAATATGTAAAAACATCGGAGTGACTTTCGTAGCAAAAATTGACGAAAAAGAATAAATAAAAAAATAGTTCCTAGCGGGGTTATCCTTCATTTGAAAAAATGTTGACCGGGTAGCCATTGGCTGATTTGATTCTACCAGAGGTCTCATTTTCTCGAGCGGTGAACCTGGAGCGTGAATTTCTTTCATCTCTACAATTTATATCGAACGGGAAAAGTCTTCCGACAGTTTTCTGGTCTGGTTGGTCCAGAGTTTCAATTTCCTTTGGAGACTTCTTCCGGAAGACTGTTTTTCTGAGATCAACTGGTAGCCGGTATAACGAACATGGGTGGTATCGAGAAGAATTCATTTTCGAAAGCTATCGTCCGATGGAGTTTCTCCATCCGTTTGCAGCCTCATTTCCCGATGGCAGCGAAACTGGACGGTGAATTTCTTTTGTCTATCCCATTTTTGTCGTTTTTCTTTAATTCAACTCTTGACGCGATCCATTTTCTCCAGGGTTGCAATTTTCAATGGGATTTGGGTAACTAATAGGACGAACGTTGGAGCTATCCAAGGTATTTCAGATAATCGCTAAATTGCAACTCTCGGTGGCCCAAGCTGACGGGTCGAACTAGCTGTTGCGCCCGTGAAAATTAATGGGGCTTGAAGGCCTGCTAAAAATCGATTAAATACCCGAACCTCGTTAAAACGACGGGAGAGAATCGAGAGAGAAAGGAAGAGAGAGTTTGTCTCACGCTCGTTAAACACGAAGAGTCGAATCACTCGATAACGTCACGCCACGTACCATCGGGTCCTCCCTTCATTCGTGCTTCGATACGGTTCGAACCGTTTCGGCACAGGTTCACTGTCCATTGTTGATGGCGGGTCTCTTTTTCATGCCTTCGGACAAAGCGTGCCAGATACGGATCTGGTCAGCCGGAACTGACACGAGCCCCGTTCCACTCGGCTGTTCCGTGTGGAATAAGTGGCACCGGGGAGGTCGAGTTTTTACTTTTTTTTCGGTAGCCAGGTAAAACGGACGAGTACAAGCGGATGTCTGCTTCTTTTTCTTTAATTTTTATTTTTTTTATTTTTATTTGAGTGCTCGATGCGAAAGATCGAAACCCGTTTCCTGACGGTGCTTTCGTTCGAGCTTGATGTCTTACCTCTGATAAGATCGGACGGTTTCCCTCCGGCCACCTTTTTTTTTCGTTCTTACCCCAACCACTTTTCTTTCCGTCATATTTTCAAGGGAAGGTACCGGCTGATGGTCGGTTGAACGTAACCGGAAATCGTGCAATTTCCTCTTTTGACTCGTCGAGCATAATCTTGGGTTGTCCCCGATTAAAGGGGACTCAACACCCGCCGCTTCGTCAAACCGAGCCGTGACGCGTTAACCGAAGGAGGGGGGAGGCGGGGGCTTCGAATTATAGAAAGCAAGAGACGAGGATCACGATATTCGGGCAGCCGGTTGGTAGTGGTTACGCAGGGAGCTTAGTTCCGTCCGAAACGTCATTAAAGCGTTCCCCGGCCCGTTAATAATTTCAACGTTGAGGCGTCAACGCGACGCTTCGCTAGCTGCGTTAGGGAACTCGCCGAAGGAACCGGAAGGTTAATAATTCGTGGCGGTGTTGATGAAGAGATCGCGTGGATCACCGGTGAATTCTGCGGAGCGAAAACCCGACGAGGTCTCTAGTCTGATCTCAAAGCCCACTACCCTTTACTCGAAGGGTAACAGGTGATATTTGAGCTTTGTACTCGATCCATGTGGCACTTGCGCACCAATTACGTATACCACGTACGATATTTCGAGGCTCCTTTTGGTTGAGGCGAATCAGGTTGGCTTCTAGGTCTTACAGTTTGGGTTATGACGTTTTGCTTATCTTTGAACATCCGGTGTATTTTAGGTTAGTTTTATCGGATTTCGTATTTGTAGACGGGTGTTGGATAGGTTGAAGCCAATTAAACGTACACAACTTATCTTAAAACGAGTTTAATGAACTTAGGTTAGGTTTTTGTTGCTCCATTTGAATCTAGGTCAGATTCTTAATTCTCCCTATCAATTTAAGTTTGACTTTAATAATTTAATTGAGTCTGGAATAGCCTTTAATGGAGTGAAAAAGAAATCTCATTTTGTCATTAGAAATTTCAAATATCTTATTCTCTGATTAGAAAATGAACTTGGATTAGATTTAAATGAGTCGCGTGAACGTAGGTTCGATGTTAATTGGTTTAACCAAAGCAGGGTCGTCTGGAATAAATCAATCGAATCTAGGCTAAGTTGAGTTACGTTTTGTATACCTGTGATCCGTTTCAACGATCTTAACCGTTCCCGGTTAGGTCGGAATGAGTTTAATAAATCAAGGTTAAGTTAAGGTGAGTTGAATGAAATTATACAGAGTTCTAACGAGTCGAGTAATCAACCGCGGCCTTCGAGTGAGTTTAATGAACCGGAATTTGGCTTTAATGAGTCAATGAATCGCGTTACGTCGAAACGAGTTCGAAATAAGTTACATTGTATTGTAACAGGTTAAATAAGAGTAAACCTATCAGCTTAGCTTTGATTAAAGTTCCTCCTGGTTCGAGTTGAGTCGGTTCGCGTTACTTCGAAATGAATCAACTTTTAATTTGATTTAGATCGACGCAGGTTGATTTGCATCGATCGGAGAGTGATTTTTCCGTTTTCAAGTACACGCAACGCAAACTGAAGATGCAAATTACCGATGTTGCCTGAAAACGGTTGAAACGAAAAAAAAAACCGTATTTCCAAGCGAATCTCAGTCGGACGGATGAACGGAAGTGGAACGCGGTTTACGAAGAACGGGCAATCGCTGAGTTAATCGAGGCTCAATGAATTATCCGCGAATGAGGCTCGTAGCGGTGAGAGTAGCTTCATGGAGCTTTGAATGGAAATTCCACGCGAGTCTTGCGGCACCCCGTGTTTCACTGTACGTCGCAGGGATTTGGAGCGTCGAGAAGCGAGCGTCGATAAGGACGGACAGTGAACGAATTTGCGGGTAGAAGCGAACGAAGGAGAGGAAGAGAAATTAACTGATCAAAAGGACTGGAAGGGAGATGGAACGGGAAAAGCTAAAAATAATGAGAAAAATGCAAATTCTATTACTTTGCATGCAAATATTCAAAAATAAAAAAATCGTCAATCAAAATTTCGGCAAATATTCGACTTTTTACTGGAATCAAGCTTTTTTTTGTACGGTTTTATATAGTTGAAAAAATATCATCCTCGTTATTATTGCAGCGAAGTGTAACGGTATTTTTGAAAGAAAAACTTTCGATTTTTTTACTTTTATTTTGTTTCGAAAATTAAGATCGAAGTTCCAATACTCCGATGGTTAAGAGTTGTTAAAGTTTAAGAATTTATTATTCATTTAAAGATCGGTTTCAAAGACAGTTACCGGAACTACCATCGAGCTCGTAAATTCTAGTTTTCAAAACGCATTAATCAAACGATGGACAGTTGTATATTTTTAATTGTATGTATTAAAATGTTGAATAATAGCAAATTGTACCAGTTTTCGGACACCAATTACTGTTTGTCCCTGCGTTCGGACACTTTTTATTTATTTGTTATTATTATACATTTTGAGTTGATTGAAGACTCGACGAAACAGGGAATGTCACCTTTCGAGTGGTAATCACGACCTTCGAACTTCGGGATACTATAGCGTGCTCAATCCAAACGAAAATACACTTTTACAGACGAAAAAATCGTTCTTCGTCATTATAAAAAAATCATATATATGAATTTTTATATTATACAAAGATTATATCGCAAAAAATTATACAAGTATCATAAAAATTGATTATAAAATTATATTATATAACGTTTAAATATTAATATAATATTTTTTACAATCGCCGGTAATTGAACAAAAATTAGGTTGATTCTAGCTGGCGTTTAATTTCCAAATGTTTATTAAAACTTTAAAAGTAGCTTTTCTTGAATTTCCGTAATTGGTAAATTCGACGATACCACAATTTTCCAATTGACCCGTCCTCGTTTCTCGTGTTTGAACTCGACTGAGTTTAATTTTGTGTTCGTTTATTTATTTATTTTTCGTCTCGTCTCGTTCACCCGGCGAGGTGAAAAATTCATCAGAGATAACGTTGATTTATGCTCCGGGGCAATATTCATTTACCTCGGCAGCCGCGGTTTTCACTCATAAATCTTCGGGCCATATGAATTTTTTACTCCCACCCACTGCCCGCGCGCAACACGGACCAGACTGCGAAAAAAATGCGCACGAAAAAGAAAAACGGCTCGGTGGAATTAAAAAAAGATGGGAGACAAAAATGAAGCGTCGTTATTAATCAAAAGTAATTGAGGTCGCCGAGGAGCCAGGGGGTTTTGGTGTGGGCATTTGAGAAACTAGGAGCGTCAGAATGGCCGAAGGTGCAATCGATCGCACCCTCTTTTATCTTGAGCTTTTTATCAGAACGCCAATTTTTCCGAAACTCCGAAGATTCAGGACATTTTTTTTTAAATCGACGGAAAACTCGTTCCGTTGTATTACCTTTCGATTCAATACGATATATCCCGTCACGTTTCGACATATTTATTTGCTACGACATTTGTTACAACTTATTGCAGTAACGAATTTGAGGGAGAGATGAAAAGTTGAATTGTAAAATGGATTCGAATATGAGAAATAATTTGCAAATTAACGATCCGGAATAAATTAAAAAAATAATGAACGATACTTGAAAGTTGAATCATTGGGACGATCCAAACGTTAGTCTTATTTGAAGCAATTAATATCACAAGTATCGATAAGGTGATTGAAAAATCCTTCGTTATTTATTTACACGTACACTAAGGTTAAAAAAAATAAAACTACCGAATGATTTAGTAAAAAATGCAAAAATATAATTCACGCATAATAATTGCATCGGAAACTACAATTCCTCAAATTTTTAAGAATTTCGAAGATTTTTTAATCTCCAGCTAGTATCGCTTTGAGGAGGTTGCGTATCGAATTTCGTGAAGATACATCAATAATTAAAGGAGTTGGGAAAAAGCTTCGCATGGGAGCTTTGAACGCGAGGTGCTCGGTAAGGTTCACTTTAGCCACCCGGTTATAGCGAATTTGACTGCTAATCAAAACGAGGCCACCCTTCAAACGGAAGTCCCGAATTACCGGTGGAAATCAAGTTCACCTAGGCGCTCAATTTGCATCGTTTCCTATATACGTCTTCTTCGCCTCTCCCCTCCCTTATTTCCCTGCAGCGAATATTTTCCCCTATACAAATATTCCTCCCTTCCTTTCTCCCACTTTTCAGCCACGCTCTTAAAATTTAAACTCGTGCGTTTATCCTTAGAAATTTTCAACGACCGCATCAGGAGGGTCGTCCTTGTTGATGAGCCATTCGTCTCTCTCTCTCTCTCTCTCTGTCTCTCTCTCCTCGAGTTTCACTGGAAAAACGATGTCTCTTGAAGTTGTTCTCGAACCCTCGACACTCGAGGCAAGTCAGCCAGCCTCCCTTTTGTCGAGCGTTTCTCCTCTCCTTTCTCCTCTCGAACACGAGAGGATCCTTCCTCGTCCTCGAGTATCTACTCTACCTTCGTAATATTTCCTCGAAGAATAACCTCCAATTTTCCACCATCTTCTCTCCCTAACGAGACCCAAAATCGTTACCTTCTTTTCCGTTGGCGAAACGGAGGGGATGATTTCACCCTCGTCTCTGAAAATCCAACTGAATCGAAATCCAAGCAAAACTCATTTCGGCTGGCGGTCAAAAATAAAGTTCTTACTATGCAAAGCATGGTTGGGAGGAAGAAAAAAAAAAATGCCACGGGTTACCCTTTCCCACGAGGGTTTCACCCTCGTCGTCGGCAGGGGCGTTTCAACGATGACCCCAACGTCATTCGCTCACAGTTTTTCCCTTGTTCAAATTCACCTACGGGATTGATACGAACCCGAATAAACATAACCGCAATTCGAACAAACTCCAACAAAAAAAATCATCAAAAACAGACGGATGGATTTCCCAGTCGCGACAAACGCAATTCAAAGAAACCCAAACAAACGAACGGATTGATTGCTTCATCTGGACATCACGGTCCACCATTTTGTCCCAGACGTTCCTGCGTCGGATGGTGATCGATAGCGGTCGAATTTGAGCCCGAAAAAATGTCCCGGCTGTAATATGTATGTACATATGGGTTAGCTATTCGAGGGATGATTCAGGACGAGACGTAACGGGTACGAATATACGATGGACCAAAGTCCGTCGCCAATATCCGCACGCACATCCAAAGGCCATTGACGAAACGGATCAAACGAAACTAACAATAAGGAACGAGAGTGAGAGAGGGAGGTTGTAAAAAAAAATCGAACTAAAAAGGAAATGGCACCTCCGATACTCTCGATACGTTTTCCCGTCGTCATGGGGACGGCGCGTCGTTGGCGCAAATATCGACGAGTCTCTTCAAAATCGATGTACACGCGTATACATTCAAAGCTTGGGGAACGGTTCCCTCCCCTGAAGTATTCCCTATTTCGTTTTGGCATGGCCTCCGTGAACTCCTGCGCGGATGACTCCCTCAATGGAGGGATGAAACGACACGTACGTCATCCGTGCTAGCTCGTTGGCGATTCGAACGAACCTGCGGCGCGTGCGGAATACCAAACGACCTCAAGATGAAACGAACCGGTGAATCCTGGGAGCCAGAATCAACGGGACGAACAGTGCCAAAAGCTGCACTGAATAGAATAGATTTTAGATTGATTTGGAGGAAGAGAAAGTGGCAATTGGGACTTTTATGGAACTGGGCCGGCATCATTAATCGTTCGTTTTTTTGGGCCTGACACTTCGAAACATCGAACCCCCGTTTGTTCATCAAGCATATCCGAGTGTTGGTTCAGTCGCGATCTTTCGTTGTTTGAAGACCTCCAACGGGAGAGACAGCGTTTAGGAAACCGTGTTTTCTGATCATTTCGTACAACGACGAGGGAGGAAACGAACGAAGGCGAAGCCTCTCGACGTCTGAATTATTTAAGTCGACCCTCAAATGTCCGTCGGTAGAGAACCACTCGCGTTCTCGAAAAAAAAGAGAGAAAAGAAAACACTCGAGTACTCCCTAGGATCATTTCTCTTCCCTGCGTTACTCGTAAAGGGAATTTAATTTCGTTTCGCGATGCGACCAACCAACCAACAACCCAACCCAAACTCATTCCGGAGATGAACGGGGAAAAACGAGCAGAAGCTTCGCCGCAACGAGAAGGATAGGGAAAAAGATACGGAGGGTGAAGGAGAATCTCGTATAGCAAGAGGGAATCTTTCGTTCCCTCGGTGCACGACTCGACCATTTCCCTCTTTGCCTCCCGGACATCAAAACCGTAGCTGTGAATAAAGAAACGTTTTAATTGCGGAAAAACTCTACGGTGCCCCCTAAAACCACCATCGTCTATACTCCTGGGCACCACTGTTCACGATCCCAGCCTCGGGCCTAACACCGTTTCTCCCATATGGCTGCGGCAAGCCCTCTTCTCGTTCCTCCCGTACGAACACAACCCCGGTCTGACTCCCGTCTGTGTTATCATGCCCGAGGACATCGAGAATCCGTCACAGACTCCCGAGCACTTTTGCACCCTTTTCCGCTCTACTCGCGCGCCATTCTCTGATTGGGATCGTTTGTCTTCCTTCCCCGATCCTGTTTTCAACTTCTTGCTTCTCTCATCACGGTTTTCATTCATTCGACTGGCCTTCCCGAATGAGATTCGCTGTGAGTTATTTTTTCCCGACCGAAAGCCAATCCAACGAATAATACGGACCAGTCGTCCGCGTCATGCATTACTGAACGTGCGCGGTAATTATTGCCGCAGGATCCAGTCGCGTGGTGCGCCGCTCTTGTTCTTTCGTCCTCCTTGGATCAATTCCACCTGGCTTTCAATGGAATATCTGCAGGTGTTTTTCTTCCGCGTGTCGTTTAGGTCGTTGTCGAATTTCCGTCATCCCAAATGGACAGACTTTGGCTAGGGGTAAATCTTTCCGAAGATCTTTACAGGAACGTATCGTGTGACGGTGCGAAAGAGACCGCTGGAATCGTTTGACCAAGGTGTCTCGAGGATGAACCATTTTTAACTTGAAAAAAAAAACAAACAAACAAATTCCTGCGTCTATCAATTCTACATGCTCGGTTTGACCGACACATATGTAACCGTCCATGAGACAACTGGATTGGAAAATTGTGGCGGATTTGTATGGATCTTCCACGTGTCTTTAAAAACACTTTAAAAACTAGTCATCTTCGACACCTCCACGGAGGCTTCTTTATCTTGAAGAGTGACTTACGTTTTTGGGTTTGGAGAGAATTTCGTAACCTCACCTGTTCCTGGCGATGCAGCTTCACCCCCTTCACCCACCTTGATCCAATCTTCAGCGTTCGTCTTCCCGTTACACCTTTTGTCTTCGCGCACCCTCCAGCGTTAACCAGCCGTTCACCTTGGTCCACCTCGTTCATCTTCCACCTGCCTCTCTACTTTCCACCTCTATAATCCATCATGAGATTACCTTGGGCTGCCTGTTTCTTCCTTCTTCTTTTTTTTCTCTCCTGGTCCCATAATCCTCGTGTGGCTATGACGTATAACGTTGATCCATTGTAAACGGCAAGAATGGCGCGAGGCCTTTAACGCGCTCGGGCGCGTCAGGAACCGCAACGATTCCCTCGTATGCTCGTTCATCGTAAATGCGCCGGGTGGAAATTGCTTTTAGCTGAGACACCGAAGTCACCTGGTGCACACGATGGTATATACGTGCTAAGCCACCTTCCACTCCCCCAAAAACCCACGGTCTCGTACTCTCGACTCAACGCTATAAATGTGGCTAGTGCGGTTCTCGGTCCAACCAAGAGCGAAATAGGAAAACCCTTTTACCAAAATTGCCTCCCACCACAACCGAGCTATCGCTCTACTATGCGGAATAACTGCTCTCATCCAACCCCGACCCCATTCCCCATGTGGCGTTTCCCTGTAAATCTAGACCGTGCCACCTCTTTCATTCGCGCATCTCCTCCGGTTTGCTTTTTTTTCGGCACCGCTATTTCTGCCGCAACTTCGACGCGGTCTGTTAAGTTTAACGGTGAAATAGTTTCGGCCACCCACCGGTAAAGCTGGATTTTCAAGACCCCCGCGCACCGCTGATCGAATCTTTCACAAAATTTACGATCCACCGGAAACCTCGAAGAATTCTCACACTCACTCGAGCCTCGCGTCATTTGTTCACGCCAAACCGGAAGCTTTCTTCTCCACCCACCAGGGGCTTTCCTACCTAAAGACGCGTCTGGAATTCCGTGCTTTCCAATTCGATCGGGCATTGACGCTTGGCGGTAAATCCTGAACTCCCTATCCGAGCATCCGCGATCTTCGTATTTTTGACAAATGAATTGTGTAATTGGTTTTGACTATCCGCGTTTGCTTTGGTTGATTAATTTAGCGTTGAAATCGACAACCACTGTCACTCTAATCGTTTTCTACGATTACTCCCCACTGTTCCGCCCACTGTTTCGCTTGAACATTACAGCAGGTACTTTTCGTTTCGCAATAGAGCGATTAGATTAGACCGGCAGGTAACATTGGCTGGCAAGTTGGTCATCTTCCGATGAACCGGTTTAAACCAAACGTCCACCAAAGCGGAGGGAGCACGTTGCTACTCCGGCTGAACAATAGGACGAGGGCTGGGATACAGCGTCGCTGTAGCCAATAGGCTTAGCACGCTCCGCTGGAACTCCGAGATGGAAAACCCATCAAGCCTGCAGCATAAAAAAATATATGTTCGGCTTGACTTCTTCCTCTTCCTTCCTCCTCGTAGTGTCTCCCCCCATCTAGATCCAAACTTGATGGCGGATCACGAAAAAGGATATAAAGCATCTATACCCCAAGGTATCATCGGGATACTTTATTATACCTGACCCACGAGGTTTCCCCCGTTTCTACCGCAGCTATAAAGACGTTTCCTGCTTCTTGTGTCCCCTTCACCTACCCTATCTTTGCGGACCCCAGCGGGTCGTACTTCAAGCCTCCTTGCCTCTACCCCGTGTCTCAACTGTTTCGCGCTATCCGGTACTCTTATCGGAACTCCCCGGGCGTTTATTACGAAAATTTATTGGCCAGCTTTGTGCGCTGGATCTTGGGAGTTGGAAAACTTAAGGTGGAAAGGGGACTTTGACACCCGGCGTGGCTTTATGACACGTGCGTCATCAATGCACCAATCCTGCTGCTCCAGTTGTCTACGACACTTCGCGAAGCAAATCTCCACGCGCTTTGCGATCCTTGGAAAAATTATGTTCCGGAAAGATTTGTTGCGATTTATCGCTCGGCTGGTACGAGGACCTCGTATATATTTCATGCTCTTCGACCTGAAATTAACAAACCGTATTTCGAGCCGTGATCAAAATGTCGTTTCGCGAACGTTTCACAAAATGGCCGACGAGTCAGCGTCTTCTTCGAACTTACGAGGCTCTTGAAACGGCGATATTCGGATTATCGTTTTATCTGGCTTTTTCAATATTTAGATACATATAAATAATCCTAAATAGTAAACGTTAATAATATTTATAATATTTGATTTCATTATAATATTATTATTATTAATGTTAATGAATTGTAATTATTATTAATGTACAAGTTAGATAAAAGATTCATTTATGTTTATCGAATAATTCCGAAATATAAATTAATGATTATTATATTAATTGTTATAATTATTATACGTTATATATAATTATTGCAAAATAGTAATAACACTCGTAAAGAATTATAACACTGATCAAATAATAATAATGCTAGTCCTATAAAAAACATTCGTAGATTTTGGAAAAAAATGACCTCTTGGTATTAATTTGAAAAAAAAAAAAAAAAAATTTTCAGTTTTTACGGTTTTTCAGTGAATCTCGCACTAGTATGTTAAATCAATCATGTTTGCAAATCTGACAAAATTAAGGCTAGGAATCCCTAACTCTAGTAATGCTCGAAATTACTAAATTGAGATTGGACGTAAGATTGCTTGACTCGAATAAATCGAGGTTTGGAATTCTACTGGTTAATCCCACTAAATTGAGGTTAAAAATATTGACTGCTTTATCTTCATTAAATTGAAGTTGTGAACAATTCATCATTGTTTTCTATAGGACAGACGTTAAATGTAAGTAGATAATTGCTTCGCGTAGCTCCCCGAAAACACACAATGGTAAGTTATCGACGAAAATCGCAGAGTCCACGTTTCGCCGACGACGAACAGAGGAATTCCGCCTCAATTATCGAAGCGCGCTCTCGGGCGCAAAACGTTTTCCAATATCGTTCCTTATGCCTCCGGCTGCCTCCGATTTGAATTTAAGGTTTTCCAACAGGCCATTTCCTTTCCCCGTTTCTCATCCGTTTGGGCATCCTGTACCCGAAATAATGGGATCGGAAGTCACTCTACCGTGTACCTCTGAAATCCTGCCAGAGCACCTCAATTTTATTTTTTCCTCTTCCATTGTCTGTTATTATTTTCATTCGAATTCCCTTCGAATCTAAAACTATTAATGCCGTGTATTTCCTTCTTTTAGTTTAAACAAGCGCTTCGTTATTTTAATACGCAAATGAAATTTCAGCGAACCAAACCTGATTGTAGTATTTATTATTATTGTTGTTGTTTTAGTCATTATTGTTTTTATATTTTTATTATCGTACAAAATAAAAATGACGAATTACATAACTAAGTATATAGTAATATTTCTATCGTTATGACTAATCGGTATTTTTCTTTGTAATTGTTCAACACTTATTTCCGAAACATTATTGTTTCTTTAATATTATTTATTCAACACTATTTTCCGAAATTATAAATATTAATACAAAAATAAATAAATGAATCATTACTATTTTTACTATCAGTATTTTCATTTTTGTTTTTGTTACTTTTAATCGAATCGTTATTATTATTTTCTTTTTTTTTTTCATTGTTTTGTTTTCGTCGATGTTGAAATAACCTTCGAATTCGAAATTTTGTTTGCGTCTGCGCGGGCAAACACGAACGATACGAGATTTTTTTAATTCATCAAAACCGATCGTGGCCCGCATGTTTTTTTTTTTTTTTGGCTTCGACAACCGAACTCAATTACCCCCGCGGTACTCGTACGCTCGGTCTCGCTTCAATTACAAATACACGTAGAAACGCACGACGATGCGTAACCCTTCCCTCGGCTCTCCTTCCCATTCGTGTTTCCTTTTTTTTCGCCTCTTTTTCTCGTTCTGTCTCGTCCTTCCTCTCTTTCCATTCGATAGGGTATTTTGTACTCCCGCGCGATGGTCTCGCCTCGTAACTCCTCACTGCGCGTCTACCTCGCTAGTCTGCGTAACGGAGAGCAAAAAAATATTTAAAAAAAACGTCCCTCCCGGTTTTTTTTACGACTCGAACTGGCATCGATAAATTTGGTTTATTTCGTCTCTTTTTTTCGTCCCCACATTTCCTCACTGAATTCCGGTGGCCGGCCGGTGGTGGGGGTACGCCGAGAATTTTCAGCGTTTTTACGATCAAGGCGAAACGTGACGTTGTCGGAACGCACGAATGTTTATACCGTTTTTTCCTTTATTATTGCGGTAAGAGTGGGCGTGGTATGAGGGAAGGGCGGGGGAAGTCGTAATTTTTTATAGGACGCAGAAGAAAAATTACGTACAGCTAGGAATAAAAATATCCCCTCCTGAACGATAAATACCCTTGGGTGGCTGAGAAATTCATCAATTTAAATATTAAATGAACGAGAACTGATCGATGGCAAAAGAGCAGGGACCGAGAACTAATTTCGTAAAATCGAGGTACACCCATCCAAAAATCAAATGAAAATAAAGTTTTCCAAAGTTTTCGATGTATCGAAATACCGATATAAATAAATAATTGATATAAGTTAATTATCGATATAAATAAATAAAGCCTCGAGATATAACTTTATGGAAAACGCCCTCTCGTGTTCTTGACGCGTACGATTGTTTCGGCCACTAATCGAGGATAATCAATCGTACATGGGTACAAACGGAGAGAGTACGAGGCTGGGGAGAAGAGATTTGGGGCTAAATCCAGCAGACATATGCAGAGAATTGATTCAAGCCGAACTCCATCTCTCAAATTCGTGACTCAATTCCGCTAACGAAGCTTTATACTCTCTTCATCTCTTTCTCTCTCTCCCTCAATATTTCTCTTTTCCTTTCTCCGACCCTCTGGCTCTCAACTTCTCCCCCCCCCCCCCCCCCCTTCTGCTTCTACCTCCCCGAGTCATTCCACTCGTACCTCAGCACTGTCTCGTTTAATCCCTCGTTCGCATTTGCGTTTGATCCCTTTCGACAAATTCACGTACGAAAACGCATTAAACGAAATAAAAGAGGAGGAAAAGAAAGAAAAAAAAACTTCTCGACCTCCCAGCAATCACGTATACAGAGAGGGAGGCAGAAAGACATCTAGGGGTTGTGGGTAGTAGACCGTTTACGCTCGTACGACTATACGTCACTGCAATCCTCCCTGTTTCTTTTCCATTCCCGCCTTTTTGCCCGAGCGCGTATTCGGTGTTTATTTGTCCAAGTGAATTTCGTAACCGAACCGCAATCTGTCTCTCATCTGCCTACCTGTAACTCTCTTTCGTTTATCCATCCGCCACACGCTGCGAATACCGCAAAACTTCGAAGATACCGAAGGCGGATGATGATTACGATAATACATTAGGTGATGCAGAAAAAAAGTGAAAATGAAATTTTGCCGGGTCGTTGGGACGATTTCTGCTTGGAGGTTTCGTTCTTTTCGAGTAGATTGTGAAACGGAATGATTGGAAAAAATGAATGTTCAATTTTCGAAAAGAACTCTGGATTACTGGACGATTGATGACCTGGAATGGATATGAGGGGTTGAGTAGGCATAATTTTGTCGAATACTCTTTTTCCCCGGTTGATTCCGTTCTTTCCTGATATCCTGAACTCGAATCCCTTTGTTTCCTTTCCGAAAGCCTTCGTCTCGATGAGAAATCGTCAAAGGAAAATAAATGATTGATCATGGAATTGGATATGAAGATCCTGTTTGCTGAATCATTAGAACGGGGACTTTAGAACCACGCGAATATTGCTACATGTAAACGGTATATATTGGCCTATACGAATCCCTCGAAGAGGACACCTCACAGGAACGTCGAGCATTTAATTACAACGGCTTATCTCTCGGTCGTCTGTTTGCCTTTGTTCTCCCCTACGGGCCAGCTAAAAGGGTAAAAACATTTTTATCCTCGTGCATACGTTTTTTTTCCCTTTTCTTCTCTCCCTCACTCTTCATTTTTTCCTCCGTGTTTCTCGTTACCCTCGGGAATGGGGTTTCATCGTTCGGAAGCCTAATTTGTCCGGCGACCTCTTTGACGGATTTCTCCCGTGCTTCTTTTTTGCCTATCCAGTGTCCATTTCGGTGGCACTGAAACGTTGAGAAGTTTCCCTTATTCGAACCCTGTAATCTTATTTTTAGAACCTCCATGGATATTCGTCTGTGTTGGCTTCGTCGTTAATTCCACACAATTTTTCAAAACCTTCGCATACCATTTTTGCTTTTTTTTTTTTGGTTTCATGTTGCGACGAAGCTTCCATGTACTCGTAATCCTATTTCGTGCCATAAAAGTGCACACTTGCCTGGACCCGCGTATGGATGGGATTTTAGTTTCGAGGGACGAAGGATTTATTCGTGTGCCTTTCTGGGGCTCCATTAAAACAACCCCGCCTCGTTGGTCCACCCTGTTTCTTCGTTATTAGTCCATTTCCTCATACCATAAATTTTCGCCCTAATTGTCCGGTCTCATCGTCGGATTAACGCCCAGGGCTCACAGGAAGGAATCAACCGACCGCGATACTTCGATCTCTCTTGCCTAATCACGTTGAACGAAGAGTAAGGATCTCAACTCTGATTCTTGGGGGAATACAACTTTTCGTATTTCGATAAATCCGAAACTTTCTGGACTTTCGAATCTTCCCGCACTTCTGTGATAAAGTTCCATATGTCCTGGTTATTTCTGATTAATCGCATTTTCCGTTTTAAATTTCAAACAAAAATGTATTTTTTCAAAGTTTCAAAGCACATTCCTGAACTTCTATTTCCCCAGTTTGTTTTTGGATCAAAGAGCAAGAGTGGATAGTTCGATGAAGGATCAACGGGGGCTGGTGGGCGTTCTTGATTATCTCGGTGCGCAATGAATTTATGGAGCCTTATCGAATCGCAGGGGGGCACGCCTATGTATCCAAGGATGAGGAAAGTACGTAAATCTTGATATTTGTACTTGGGGGATCCCTCGGATCAACACGAAACTCCCTTCTTTTCCTTTTTCATTTATTTCCCACCCTGTGCTCGGACATCCTTAAGAAGGGAGACTCTTAATTGCGAGGGTGGATTATCGAAACGCGCGAAACGCAAACGTTCGATTCGATTCCCAAACCATCGGGTTCTCTGGCCGTTCCAGCCCTCGAACGTGTGTATCTTCGTCGTCAAAGTTCCAATGACTTTCTGATAATCTTTTCGAGTATAATCGATCGTCCACACCCCAGAAATGTTTCGTCGAGGAATGAAATCCGGGGCACAAAAGTTCCCGAGGTTATCGAACGATCCGACTAGTTCTATTATTCCCCAAGGCCCCTGACGTTCCGCGCTCGAAGGTAGAATCGAACTCAAGAAAACTCTTCCTCCTTTCGCATGCTTCACTCCTTCGCAGATTCAGGGCCATTGTTCCCATCGGACGCTGGTGACGCTGTTGATCATCGAAACGATAGCTTTTTCAGCTTCATCGATGATGCATCATTTTTCCAATGCCGAAACGCGATCGTTGTCCTCATTGACGAACGAAAAAACGAACGTAACCCTCAAGACTGAAGAGTTTGGATAAGAGCCCATATTCATGGTCCAGTAAGTTCTTCTCGAATTCCTGAGGATCCTCGAAAACATAAATATTCCGGAAAAGTGGTCGACTCCGGTCCGCCATCCCTACGAACTCGGCCGTTTGACCGGCAATCACGAAAGTCGCAGAATTTCGTACTTGTCGATATACACAACCGTGGAGTGTATCCGTAGAAGCATGCTCGCGTGTGCGCGATGCGTTATATCGGGTAAGAGCTCTGTTTTCAAAGCCTTGAAGAGAAATGGCAAGGGACGAAGTCACCCCTCAGTTGAGCGCCGGTGTGAGCTGAGCCGCGCCCGGGCCAATTCGATATCGGAATTCGATCAAATCCTCCGGGTGAGGTGCCCTTATCCTTCCCTCGACCGTCAGGGCTAACCCTCTTGGTTCGTTCTTTCCTCGGTTCGTTCGGTTAGACCCGGTATAACTCCGGGACCCTTCCGAGGATCGAATTCTTCCGGCTCGCGTGACACGTCGCCAAGTTTACTCGTCGATGTTGGTCGCTCACTTGCTTTACTTGCCGGAATAGCGGGGGATCCATCGGGGCTTCCCCGAACGGTTGGTTGAAGTTGGCAAGATTGACACAGGGTTCGCGCATCCACGGATTTCGGGGGACCTCCCAAAATTGATTATCGCTGGATCCATGAAACTCTCCTCTCGTTATTGGCATTCTCGTGACGTTCCTTCAGTTAATATTGCTTTCTACGGTTTGCTGGGGGATCGTGAAAGATTTTTTGTTGATTCAGATTGCACTTCGACGCGTCGCGTTGAAGCGTGACTTCCGGCGAAATTTGGAAAGATTTCTTTTCCAGCTTTCAGATAATAACAACCTCTAATTAGTGTCCTGAACGGATTATCAAGGGTGAAGCGTTTCAGCGGGTTTTGAGGATTATCGCGTACGATCGCTGCTACGAGGGAAATCTATTCCTTCATTATTGAGGAGATGGAGCTTCCGTAGGTATATTATTCGACTCACGGGTAGCCCCACTGATCTGCCGAATGTCTCTGACTCTGGCTCCGGACGCGTCCACTTTGTGCCTCCGAATAGCGTGACTCAATGCCCTTCCATCTTTCCAGCGCACCCTCCGGTTCTATCGGCTTTGTGCCACATACGTCGTTCGTCGATATTGGTATCGGAACCTTTTGATTACCAGTTACGACCCTGCGGGACCGTAAATCCAGGTGAACAAACACACTCGAAGCCTCGTGCCCTCAAAAGACCGAAGCTCTGCAGAGGCAAATTTATTCGAGACATTTCGAGAACCCGGTTTGCTGCATCGATGACTCAGTTGTGTGCTTTCGACTGTTCTTGGACGGCAGTCTTTGTGGGTTGGAAAATTGATCGAAGGGTTCTCGATTTCGAACATAGGTATCCTTGCGGGTACGATTTATTTTGACATATTTCCTATCAACGGATGGTCCTCTATCGGCGAAACGAACCGATCGATAAAGCTTTCCACCGTGCTAAGCAAACTGCACGCTCCTCTCAGCTTAATCAGAATCAAATCTCTTCGAGTCGTCCGCGAGTAGCTGCACTTGATGTAAAACAGATTTCGCTGACATTGGGGATTCTATCGCGACGAAAGGGACCCGGGGTAATCGAAGCTTCGGAATAATCGCTGAACAAATTAGTCATCCGATTCACGATGCCAGTATTATCAGCATACGTATCATCCGATTAATCCACACGACGAACACCACTGTCTGGGTCGTTGATGCTGCACTCCGCAACAGCTGGCCTAACGTCGAGCTGCGGTTTTGCGCCTACGACTTTGACTTTCCACCCACATCCCTACATCCCCTTGCTCAAACCGGAGGGAAACGAATAGTCAAACGGATGCCTCGAACGAACGTGCCGAGGCATCGCACAATTCTGGCTTACCTCTTACGGCGAACCAACGGTTCAGTACCATTCCCAATGCTTTTTAGTCGCCCCTGCGCACATAGGTGGAAAACATGGATGTACCCCGGTAAGGGTGACTCCGGTATACGGGTTTTCGCACTTCCATACGCACATTCCGCAAATCGTTCGGCTCACCAATACCGTAGGGCGCGCCACGCCGAGCTCTATGGTAACTAACCCGGAACAGAGAATGGGCGTGCTGCATACTGCTGAATGTTTACACGTACGGAGTAACACGATGGTAATACAGGAATACGCCGAAGGGCGTTCGCGTGAAACGCACGTTTCTACGCACCCACCGAGTACAAAGGAAACCAGAGTAGCCTGTATACCCATGCGTGATCCATCGCGTGGATTCTGCGTCTCGTTTCAGCCAGGGGAATTGCTCCAAGAAGATAAAGCCGGTGTAACGTAGCGTAAGGAAAAGACGTATGGCTGCTAGCTCCGCGATGGTGATAAAGGGCGCTAGGGAGGAATGCTTTCGGACTTGTGTACGCGAGAGGTGACCATTGCGGCTAGGAGAGAGTGGCCCCTAGGGTCGCAGTCTGCCAACAACCCCTAACTGATCTGAGTAAGATGTCTCGTGGATATGGTGTAGGATCATGCGAGACGACCATATCCCCCTTGCTGCTCCCTAGCGCGTATTCCCTTTTCCGGTAACATCGACTTTCGGAATCCTACGTGACGAACTCCGACTGCCAGTCGTGTCGCTAATGGTTACTTATTCGGGTACTGACAGCTCCGGATGGGAATCTTCTACTGTTGTGGTTGAAACTCCGATCAGCGGATGTCCCATCATTGCGTAAGAAGGAAAAATAGGTTTTTTTTTTTGACATCCTGCTGGGGATATTTCGGTTACGGAATGAATTATCTGCTCAGTCGTAACGGTAGAAGAGACCGGGAGATATCCGGAATTCGCATTATTAGGGATTCGGAAGTGAGCGAAATTAACGTCTTACCTAAGGAAAGAGATTTTTCGCATCAAACATATTGGCGAATGAACTTTTTTTGCTCCCATCGACGTTTGCCTAGAAAATTCCCAATCGGTTGTTGTTTTTGCCTCTATTAGGGTGGATCTTAACAATAAAATAAGAGACGTCTCAACTTTTAGTCCTCGCACTGATTTCGCATTCGGGATAACTACAACAGGCTACTCTATGAATTCCAATGAGCGCTGTATCCATTTCAGTTAATAAAAACCTGAATATCCATAACCTCCATTTTCTCGTAGAATCCATCATCAATCCCGTTTCCTCTGACAATACAAAATGATGAAGATCCACCTCGTTCGCGGCATTTGAGAAGTGACCCAATAGAGCTGTATTATCTCGAACGCGTTTCTTCTACTCGGTATTCCCGAATCAACCCGCTTACAGTTCCTCCGCATCGTTGCACGCAGCCTCAAAATGCCTTTATCATCCGTCCCTCTGGATAGCTTGATCCATATACGGTTCAGCCATCAAGCCTGTAACAAGATACACTCTCGAAAGTCCACGTCCGTGTATCAACCGAGATTTGGAAGAGCGAGCACGTGGATATGGGCTTGCCGAAAGCCCGGGCCAATTACTCGGAGGTTTCGTAAGCGGCAACCGAGAAAATCTTTACCGAAGCGACGCACACGCGTCGAGCGACCGAGCACAGCGAAGGGCTTTCAACACAGGCTGTCTCATCGTTTCGGAGATCCCCTTGGGTTGCGCCGCGGGTCTTTGGCGTAGGCGTAGCGCGTCGCTTCGCAAATGAGTTCTGTGCCGACAATGCAATATTACCCCGTAACTCCACCACCATCAACCGCTGCCCCCCGTCCCGCTTTCGTCTTGCGCCCGACGCTGCCACCCCTCGTCTCCGGCCAGTCCTCGAGTAGTCCGCGGGCGAAGACTCCGATGTCTCTACGCGGAGGCCTTGTACGACCGGATAAATTAGAGGACGCGAGCGCCCACCGCCTTACCGTAGGAAATTCGTAATTGGGCCGCTCGTTTATCTTACTTTCTAAGCTTACGAACAACACTATCGATCCACCGGTCAGCCTGTTTCCCACTTTATCGGGCAGGTCTGTATTGTTCGTCGGGAAGGAAATTGGCTCGCGGCGTGTCTTCGAGAAAACTTTGCACCTGCCTAATGATACGAACGTGACAGTTGTACGAATCAACAGTTACGGTGGAAGCGCTTGAAGCTCGGGGTTCGGATGACCCCCCCCCTCCTGAGTCACGATGTCTCGGCTTGGTTGGACCGTATAACCCAGTTCGCTCGGAGGAAAGTTTCACGGCTGTGGTCTTGACATTGATGGAGGCGCGAACGCGATCGAAGCGTCGAGACTTTAACTCAGATTTTCAACGGGCCAATGAGGAGAACTAGGCAAACGAGCTAGGATGGTAACGCGTTACGTATATAGGTGGATAATAAATGACGACGCGTCCCATGTCCTCAATGACGTTTCAACGATCATCCACCGTCGAGTCCTATTGACGTGTCAAGGTCACACGCGACAAGTCAAGGTCATACCCGACGTGTCAACTGCCATAAACCAAATAACCTATTTGCTTGATCGTACAATCGATACAGTTATCCATCACCGTTCCTATATTTCCATAAATTGACGCTGGCAATTATCGGATCGGATAATATTCGTGTTGACATATTGGCAACGCCTCGACCCAGACGGGCCAGGCTTCTCCATCCAAACGGTGAATTACAATCACCATGCAAATTCACCCGAACGTGGTGTACACCCCAATTACCTCGGGAGAATTAATCGCAAGGGTCGAAAGCGGAGGGGATTGGGTGGGGGGGAGGCCAGAAATGCAGAATCCGGTCGGGATGAATTCCTAGCGAGGTCGCGAGAGTCAACGCGGCGCGGAAATTCCTCTTCCCTGTACCGATGTGTTTTGAGCCTTTCTTGTACAGCGAAGTGGTAGAAGGAGAAGGGGCGGGGGAGGGGGGGGGGGGGGGGAAAAACTCGAAGCTGCAATTAGGAAAGTTGCGCGCAGCATTTATCCATGAATTAAGGTTCGACTAACTCCCAAGAATCATCCCGTTCGTCCACTTGGCTCTTTCCGTCTCGCGTCGAGGCGCGCCGATATTTACCGTCGGCCGTGAACTTAAGGGGGCTATGGCAACCCTGAGTCTCTTACAACGTCAATCGCAAATATTTGCTAGTTTAGCTGCTTTAAATAAAACGGTGGAGTGATCTCGAGAATATTCTTGGCCCGTAGTCCGCCCGCTCTTCTAGCTCTCGTCTTAAGGAGGACCCTTGAATTTAATTCTCGAGGATTCTCTCAAGAAGGATTATAGGAAGACGCTTGAAAAAAGAAAGGAAAACAACAAAAAATGTTCTCCGATAATCTCGTCGCGAGATTACAAGATTGCGCTCGAAAAAAACAAAGAAAACACACGGCTTTGGGGATTGAAGAAAATAATTTTTTATTTTTTTTTTTGTCTTTTGAATAAAAAATTGTGAAAATCAACGAAGAAGATGAAAATTATTAAATCCTCAATAAATATCGGGTTGGGTCCATCTTAAAACGAACGACTCGGAGAGTGCCATACGACTCGTTGAATTAATCGCGCAAAATAATTTTATCCGTACTCTAACTTCTCTTCCCACGTAATATAATCGTGGTAATTAAAAATACAGAATTTAAAAAAATTGACGCGCGCGCGCACACACGCGTACGCGTTATACATCGGTTTGTTACGAAGGCGATGTATTTTCGCCGAGTATTGCCGGAAGTGTTTCTTCGTGTGCGAACGTACGTTGTTTGTGTTTTTCTTTTTTTTGTCTTCTCTCTCTCGATTCGCGAGTCACCCAATTGAGGGTCGTTATTGCTATGCCCTATCCCCGGAACAATGATGACCTGTGAGAGCATCGTTCGTAATTGACAAATCCCTTGACAGCTTTGTAAACTCCTGGGAACAAAATTACTCTATTTGCATTAACTATATTAGCAATAACAACAACAATAACGGCAACAACAACGACGAAGGCATGACGATACTCATTATTTTTTACTGTGATAATAATATGTCAAATATAATTAATATTAAATGAAATATAATAAATAATAAATTAAGTATGATAAATATTAAATTGAATATCATACATATGATACAAATGAAAATGAAATATGAAATTCATTTGAAAATATGAATAAATATGATTAAAATATTTAAATTTAAAAAGCCATCTTATCTAATCTTGTTAAAATTCAAAAATATAAATGGTTTTTCATTCTTCAATGAAAAAAAAAGTTTAAAAACTGAAAATAAAATAAAATAAAGATTCATCTTAGTTCCATATGCACGATTGGACGATTTTCTTCATTTGTTAAACATTAATTCCTTTTTTAAATTGTATTTTTATTAATTATTGTTATTATATATTTTATTGATCTTTATTATTGTCATTAATATTATTGATATTATTTACAGTCCCATTTCATATTATGTTTGTGTATAGTGTTTATTATAATTTTCATATTTGTTGGTACGCTTGTTACGACTGTTATTATTATCATAGAAATGCTCATCCAACCCCCTCCCCCTCGCCCTTAATTGTGAGGCAGAATTAATCCGCGCGTTAGAAACTTCCGGTTTCGGGGTGTGTCGGAGGCACGTGCTTTCGAGCGCATTTCACACGTAGGCTCCGTACGCTCTGCGTCGAGGCAACAATTTGTCCACGTATCGTTTACAGAAGATTATCATACGCGTCATAATAGATCAATAAAACGTGCCGTAAACGAATAACGCGCGATATTGCGATGAACTCCGGCGCTTCCGTTTGTATATCGGTGCTTTGCGTCACTATTCACGTGCCTAATTATCGATCGCAGGAGACGCGTCAAGGTGCGACGGAATTTTCATGCAAGTAAAGCGCGATGGAAGCCTCGCCAATACGCATATTGACACATTGAGATTCATATATCGAGATATTGATGGTTATAGCGTGACACAAATATATTTTAACATTTATATCGCTAGATTGACCAATTGACACATTTATGGTGACACATTGACAGCGGCATTCACGAAGTTTGATATATTGATAACGATATTTAGACATATTCACAAATTGACAGCAGCAATCACTAACATTTATATATTTATTGGAATGTTTACAAATATTAACATTGATATATTTATAACGATATTTACACATATTGACACATTGACAGCAGGGTTTTCAAATATTGACGCGTTGACAGCGATATTCATACACATTGACAGAAATATTTACAGAAATTGACGTATTGACGGCGATATTTGAAAACGTTGACGCATCGACGGAAATATTTACACATAATGATACATTGACAGCAGTAATTACACGTATTGACATATTTACAGAAATAATTACGCATATTGACATATTGACAGCGATATTGGAACTTGTATTCCTAATACATTTACATTGAGATACTCGCGGATTTACATCGGCGTAATTACCTGTTTACGTTGACGCGGAGAAGCTTGTCACACACTGCCATTGACACGTGACCGCGCATTGACTGCACGCCATATTTGACAACCGAAACGTCCAATAACGCGCGCTTGTTTATCTTTGCAATTTTCAGTTGGCGGGAATGCGGCATCCCTCGAGATATTCCCGAACGGTGACGTGCAGTCGAAGCCAATCGGCTCAAGCCTCATCCTCACTTGCCAACCAAACGTCAGCGGTGAAGACGTCATAAGTGATATACGATGGCTCGATCCGGAAAATCGAACCATTGAAACACGCAGGTCAGTCGTCCCTTCATAACTCAAACGTATTTTTGTTTTTTTTTTGTTTTTTTTTTCGTAATTATTTTCATCGTCTCAACCGATGTTGACGATTCTTTTCTTGTCATCACTCGGAGAGTACAAAATTCACTATTCTCGCGTAGAGTTTGAGACATTGTTCAAAATTAAAGTGAATTTTTGTTATTAATTTATGAAATTAGTGAATTTATAGATTTTATTATATTTATGAATTTATTATATTTATTATGTTTATTGAATTCGTCGAATTCATCGATTTTATCGAATTCATTCTTTTACTAAATTTATTACACGTGTTACGAAATAACAAAATTAAATGATATTTCAATATTTATATCGAAATTCTTGAAAATTGCAAAACTAAAAAAATAAGATTTTTTTGACTCATACGAGGAATTTGAAATTTCCGTGAAAATAAAAAACGAAAATGAACAATTGTAACAAATGTAATAATTATATAACGATTTTTCAAGGGAGATTCTTTTTTTTTGGATTTTCGACTCGATTTGATAAAAGTGTGAAGAAACTGCGATCTTGCGTTGTGATGAATTCTGTATATCGAGAACAAGATACATGTGTCTATATCTATGTATATATATGCGACCGAATAACTAATTTTTAACAGAATTGTTTCTATTTTTGTCTTTTTCTCTCTCTCTCTCTCTCTCTCTCTCTCTCTCTTTCTTTTTCTTTTTCTCTTTTCTCTCTCTATCTCTCCGAACACTGTCGTCTCGCACACAAAAACAGGCTCCTCGTGTTGCCGATCGAGAGCGTCAGGCGAGTATTACACCAAACAGCCCTCTAGAAAAAACACGCAATTATCGTAGTTTTTGATTTTTATCTTGCGTCAATTTTTTTCGTTTCCTCTAAATTCTATTTTTTGGTTCGTTTTTTTTTTCACGCGTTGCGCAATTTTTTAATTCTTCGTTGCCACGTTATTTTTAGTTTTGCAATTTAGCAATTCCTTATCCAAGTGCACAAGTTGGCGTAAGATTTATCGTAGGGGTTACTGTTTTTTCTTTTTTTTTTTTTTTCTAATTTTTGCACCGCAATGAGGTAACATTTATTTTAGGGGGACTTTGAGTCATTTCAATTATTTAGTATGATTTCTCTGTTTAATGGGCCAGGCTACCGTGACGATCGAAAAAGAAGGGTTATCTGAAAAAAAGTTGGTTTCGAATAAATGATACGATCAAACAAACGATTTGCGGATTTCCCGATTTTTCAATTTAAAAAAAGTCGTATTAAACAAACAATCGATTAAGACAATATTGGTCGAAACGTGAATGGATTTTTTTTTATTATCGTGATAAAAGACAATTTATTATGGAGATAGTAAAATATCGTTATCACAATTGAAAAACAAAACTTTTGTAGTTGTAGTGATAAAAAAAGACTTTTTAAAAATCATCAATAAAGAATCTGCATTGTATCGCTTTTCGAAAAATGTTATGGAAATAAAGAAAATATTATCGTTATCACGTTAGTAATAAAATGTATTGACGTTGTCGGGATTAAAAAAAGATTTTCATACTTATCGTGATCACACCGCTTTTTTTTTATTATCGTGTTGAAAAAAAACATCGAAAAAGAATCGGCATTTTTGTTTCGTTATTCAAAGAATACTAATGTTATCGTTAATAATTACTTTAAAAAAAAGGGTATCACGAATCGAAAAACTTTGTTCAACCGTAAAAAATCATATCTTTTTAACAACGTATTTTCTCTCTCGGGGAACGAACGATTTTTTTTTTTTTTCGCAGTAGCCTAACCCCCTTAATTATTGCAAATTTACATTCGAAAATCTGCTGGGTTTCTCCAGAATAATGGCATAGAATTTGAATAATCGCTTTATTCGCTGCTATTATAAAAAAAAATCTTTTCGACAATTCACAATCGCGATTTTTTACAAAGATTATTTTTGTTTTCTCTGAATTTCACGTCGCTTCGTTTCTAGGTGTGTTTTGTCACAGTAATACGTGTCCAGCGCATACGTTCATCTCGACACGGCTTATTTCACGTTATCGCAACGTTTCGACAATTATGAAATTTATAAACAATGATAATGTTGCAAAAGAGAAAGGCCTATCGATAACATTCGCGCTATTAACCATTTCATTCATCCACCACGGATTACTCTTATCATCTGTTCGTGTCTTTGGTGTTTCCATTTTTTAACAAAATTTTTTTTTTCATCGCAGACACCCTCGTGATAACTTTCTATCAATGCCGGACTGGCCGCTGGGCGGAAACGTTTTTTTTCGAAATTTGATCGTATCAAAAAATTAATTGAAGGTCAAGCTCATTAAAGTTGAACATACATTGATTAACTTTCGACTGGTATTTTCGAAATTTACCCATCGCTGAAATCGGAAAACAGAAAAGTTTGTAAAGTAGTGTTTCGTGTCTTAAATCAAACCGAAGTCTGACACAATCGATAATTAATTAAATTAGTAAAATTGCGAAGATTCATTAAATAAATAAAACTATCGAAAAAAATACAAAATATTATAAACCTTATAAAATGAATAATATTCAAAAGCTAATAATAAAAGAAAAAAGGTTTTATTAATTTAATTCAATTATTCAAAACTGTAATTGATGAACCGAAACCTAAAACTGAATTTGAGATATTAATAAAATCGATCAAATTAATAAAACAAATTACATCGAGGAAATCAAAAAGATCAATAAAATATATATATTAAATAAAACTAACAAAATTAATTAAATTAGTAAAATAAATTAAATGATTGAAGCTAAAAAATTGATAAAATCGATATAACTAAAACAATTGCTCAAACCAATTAAATCAATAAAACTAACCGATCAATGAAATTGATTAAATTAATAAAACCAATCGGTTCAATCAAATTTTGCACAGCCAAAATTAATTTCAAATATTGAATTAATTTTAACTATTTTATTAATTTTAAATATCGATATTAATTTAAATATTTAATTAATTTTAAATACACGGACAAGATTTCACCGTTAATTTTTCACCTTCGAGAAAATAATCAACGTTCGTGTTTGATAAATGTCCCTCCAGATGTACCGTTAGACTTTGAAAATGGTTCCCGTGTAACGCGTGTGCGAGGATGTTCGCCATTGATCTCAAATTTCGATTTCTTTATGGTATCCGCCATGGGGGTTCTCACACGTGTCCCAGGGGCGAGGGGAAGGGGCAAGAAACCTGACAAAAGCATTTTGCATTTTCCTCGTGTAAATTACATTCCTCTCACGTTGATGTACGTCGATGCGTATATACGCGCAAGCGCACGTTTCACGGTGCACACGATACGACACGATCTCTCGCAGGAACGAGAAGAGCGATACGATTCGAAAGCTCTCACCTCCGGTCTGTCATACATAATACATGCATTCATCCGAGATAACCGGCAATATCTTTTCTCTCCTTCCTTTCTTACGAGAAAAGAAAAATAAAAAATAAAATTTTTTTAAAAGTACAGAACAAAACGAAATGCAATAAAGATCGCAGCATCCGAAGCTCGAATCGGCTCGCTTCGTTTTGCGATCGCAAAAAAAAAAGGAAAAACGAAATATTATCGATGGTTTTATAATACTTTTTATATTCATTTTTTACAATGATTATAAATTGACTATCCTTCCGCTTGAAATTCATCGTTTTTCACACATTACGTCATCACTTTTTTCAGCTTGACTTCGCAACTTCATTCGAGCTTATTTCGATATTTTAGGTTATGTAAATAAAAATAATAATGATAACTGCTATTATCTAAGAAATTTATAGGGGAGAAGGGATTTTTGGATTCCTTAATTCATTAATTAAATTATTATTATTATTGCTATATAAATAAAACATTGTTAACACCAAAACGTATAGTAACATTATCAACTATTATTACATTGTGCGAACGATTGTTTTTTTATTGAGTTTTCAATTTTTGTTAAGATTCAAAAAGAGAATGTTCTTTTCTCGATCGATGAGTCCTCGATCTTTTCGTTTTCATTATTAATGGATAATTTATATTCAATATTTTTTTAATATTCTTGAATAATTTATTATTTTAATAGATATAAATATAAATGTAATATTAATATATTTTTTGTATAACATATATGTATAAATATTGATAATATTATTGCTACTATTGTTATATTGTGCGAACGGTCGAAATTTCTTTTTCCTTTTTTTGTCTTTATTCTCATCTTTCGCGGAAGCAGAAATTTCACGACCAAAAAAATCATCCGTAGCAAATGTCCATCTCGTGTGCAAATATCTCACATAATCGTTATTGTAGACGTTTCACTTTCTGTCTTTCCCCTTTCTCTCTATCTCTCTCGCTCTCTCTCTATATATATATATATATATGTGTGTGTGTCTATATATATATATATATATTCGTTTTTTCCTTTCCCTTCTTTATCCTCTCAATTTCGTATTATTTCGGATTCAACTCGAATATCGAATTGTACTGCAGCAGTGCGGCAGCAGCGGCCGGATCTAACGCGAATCCGCCCATGTCGACGGAGATGCATCAGCCGAACAACCTCAAACTGTACATCTACTCGCTGAAGGAAAATCAGGCTGGCCGTTATACCTGCGTCGCGAAATACGCGGCGACCGAGACCCTCCGGAAGTCCGTCATGATCGAGACGATCGGTACGCCCCAAAATTAAACATCTTTCTGTATTTTGGTATATAAAAATAATAATAAATATTGATGTTTAAAAAGAGTACAAATAACTTTGTAAAAAATAAGCGAGACGATTGACAAATCGTAATTATTGAAACGTATAAATTATCATTGCTCGTTATTAGCATTTCGGGAATTAAAATTCCCAAAATTTATGTAATTCAAAAATTATTTTTGGTTTTATCGATTTAATGTGTTTAATCAATTGTTTCAGTCGTTATTAAATTGTTGTCATTAATTGTTTTTAGTTTTATCAATTTTATCGATTTTATTAATTTCTCAGATTCATTTTTAGTTGTTAGATTCGTCGATTAAAGTTTTGTAAAATTGAATTAAATTAGTATTAATTAATGGAATTCAATTATTATGATAATGATAATTTTATCGTTTTATACGCGTAATTGATTTTGGGCGATATCGAACGAACAAAATTCTTTGAGCAGAAGAAAAAAGCTATTCCGTCGCGTCCCGGAAGTTTATATTAATCATAATTTTGTTGCGTGTTATCGTTGCGCGACTCGACGAACAGAGGCGATAAAGTGGATCGACGCTCCGGAAAATCAGTACCCGATTCTCGGCAAAGAATTCAAGATAAAATGTCACGTGAGCGCGAGACCGTCGCCGACGGTGGATTGGCTCCACGACGGTAACCTCATCACCACCAACGATCATTACATAATCGAGACACACGCGTTGAAGATCAACAAAGTCGTCGAATCGGACGAGGGTATATACACGTGCAGGGCGTCAGTTCTGATGACCGGAGAGCTCGAGGAACGCGCGATACGAGTCGAGGTGAAGAAAAATCGTAAAACTCTTCTTCGAATTTGAATTACCGAAAAAAATAGAAAAAAAAAAAAAAAAAGGGCACCCAAATAGATACCGAACCGAAAACGATTAAAACGTAGCGTGTCTCGTAAAGCTGTCGCGCGAAGCTAAAAGGATACGATTCGAAAAGGTATTCTTTCTACTCGAAAAATGAATGTTGACCTTGACGCGACCTTGGCCGTAAAACCCAAGGTCAACCGAGTCAAACAACTTTGAGTCCCTTTGTTTCGTTCTCTCTCCGAGCCGTCGATTCGAGGCTAGGATAATTCGTGTTTCCTTTCGCGAAATCCCGTATGATCGATCCGTTTGAACCGCAGGTCCTCGAGGAGCCAAAGATCGAGGAGATCCCTACGGAGATCGAGATAATCGAGGGTAAAACCGAAACTATACCGTGCAAAGCCAGCGGAAAGCCAGCCCCGAAGTACACTTGGGTGAAGTATCTGACCCGCGAGGATCTCTCGAAGACCGATCGTTTCAGCGTTGAGCCGGATACCGGTATGCTCGCGATAAGTAACGTTAATCGAGAGGACGACGGGGAGTATCAGTGTACAGCGAAGAATACAGCGGGCGAGGCGCAAACGATAATAAAGGTTGCCGTTATCGGTAAACCGAAGATTATGGAGTTTTTCAACCGTACCAGCCCGGTCGGTAAAACAGTCGAGCTCGAGTGCAAAGCTTTCGGTCGTCCATCGCCGGAAGTTTACTTCAGAAAGCAAACTTCGAATCATCCTTTCAAGCACGGTATACAACCGGACGACGATAGAATAACGATGAAGAGCGTACAATCGACCGACGCGAGAGGCGAAACCGTCGCTGTTTTATCGATCGAAAACTTGCTCCGCAAAGACGACGGGCTTTACGAGTGCGTTGCGAAAAACAAAGTTGAAACTGCCACCAAAAATGGTCATCTCACCGTTGAATTTCCACCCTCCTTCGTTTCCATGAACAATCGAACCGTTTGGTCCTGGGAACGAAGACCCGTTAATCTCACTTGCATCGCGGAAAGCATACCCAACGCTACCATCCAATGGTACATGAACGGCGAAAGACCCGTCGATCTCAACGATCCGATGTATCAACAAATCGGCAAAGGACCCGTCTCAACGCTCACCGTTCAACCCGTCGATCGACGCTATTACGGCATTTACAAATGCCGCGCTCTCAACGTTCACGGCACTCGGGAAAATCTCATCGAGCTCAGAGAGGCCGAAAGACCCGGTTTGGTTCAGCAAGCAAGAATGTCCGAAATCACCGCAACCACTATCGCCTTCAACGTCGTACCACCGGCTACGCAACCGGAACTCCAATTGCGCTCCATCAGCGTACAGTACAAGGATAATACCCAACCTTGGACGAACGCGAAAAACAAAACGTGGTCCGTCGGTGAGTCTCGTGCCGATCGTTTTCCGACGTCTACCGATCTTCCCTCCATCTTGTTTTTTCTTACGGTTTTCTAATCAAGTTTTCTTTAGTTTCGAATTCGAAAGGGGGGGGGGGGAGGAGAGGTAGAAGTAACGAAACTGTAACTGTAACGAAACTTTCCAATCTGTTTTTCCTCCGGACTACTTGTTTTCGATCGGGTCGAAAGTATTATTGTTTTTTTTTTGCATTCGAAATCGGCTTTTTCAATTTGGCAATTTTGTCGTTAGAGTGGTTGATATTGAATTTAAAAAATTTTATTTTTCCGGAAGGTTTCGTTTTCACTTTTTTTTTTTTGACGATTTTTCTTGCTACCGGTTGTAAATTTGTGATTTGAAATTCTATGTCTTTTTTGAAATTTTTAATTGTTCACTCTTTGAATTTTTTCTCGAATTTTCTTCGGACTCATTTTTCTGAACTTTTTAAAATTTATGGTTATTAATTTTTCTCGGTTTTAAAGTTTTTCTCTATTTTCTATTACAATTTTTCATTATGCGAGCGTTTCGTTATTTTTCATTGTTAGGTTTTTTATTTGTCTCGAACATTTGTTTACTTTTTAATGGTTGTTTTCTAGATTTTCGGTTTCCATTGTTTCGTTACTTTCAATATTTCCATAATTTTCTCTTCAATTATAAAAATATCAATTTCTCTCAAATCCCTATAATTTTGAAGGTACGTCTTCAATTTTTAAATAAATTTCAAAGTGTTCTCCCTTTTTTTTTTGAAAACTTATTTTGCACATCATTTCTAATTGTTCAAAATGTTTTTCAGAATATTCCGTTTCCATCGTTTCGTTAATTTCTCCTGTATCAACAATTTTCTCATCAATTGAACGATAATAATGAATCGATCTTTCCAATTTCCCAAAATTCTCTTTTTCATTTTCATCTTTTTTCTGTTTCGTTCGTTTTCACTGTTTTTGATATTTCGGTAAACTTTTATCATTGTTTCGTGCCATTGTCGTTTTTATTTCAATCATTAGGACGTTTTATTTTTGTTCGCCTTCAACAATTTGTATCCTCGATTTTTCGTCGTTGTTTCTCGATCGGTAAAACAGCTCGGAATTGCAGGTTCGCCTTACGTAATCGAGGGCCTTAAACCTCTCACCCAATACGACTTCCGGTTTTCGGCACGCAACGACGTCGGTGATGGTAATTGGGGAGCGGATCTTGTCGAAACGACGCCTCAGCGGAACATTCCTAATCCACCCCGGATACAAGTGAGATCGGGGGAGGCGCTTTACGAGATCTCCCAGTTCAACAATCAGTACCACCTCCAATGGCACGCACCTCCGGACAACGGAGAACCGATCGATCTGTACGAGATACGGTATTGTCAGGTGAAGAGAGCCGGCAACGATTGGGAATTATTGGAGGGTAGCTGCGTCGCGAACGAAATGAAGGGACAACGCACGAAACAATGGCTCAAAGATCTCAATTCGGATTCGTTCTATCGCGCCGAAGTCCGAGCTCACAACGTCATCGGCTTTAGCAATCCTGGAGTCGTTCACTTCAAAACAGCGCGAGGTAAGCCTCCTCCACACTTTTTTTTTCTTCCGTTACAAACTTCTGTGAATCAAAACTACACGAACGATCATCGATAAAAACCTCATATAACGAACAAATTTTGCATCCGTCGCTTTCTCAATTTTCTTTTTTCGCATTCGAATTTGAGGCGTATTCGTTCCTTATTTGTTTCGGTAAATGAAAAATCGGTATAGTGATATCTCGATCGGTAATAAAGGGAAAAAACGGTGTCTCGATCGGTAATTAAGAAAAAATCGGTGGCTCGATCGGTAATAATATCGGTAATGCAAAAAATCGGTACGCTGATATCGCGATTGATAGGAATATCGGTAATAAACGATAATCGATATCCAGATTTCTCAATCGATAGGGATATCGGTAACGAAGAAAAATCATTAAAGCGATTTCTCGACCGATGAGAATATCGGTGTGTCCAATGCTCGGTCGATAAAAAAAGATCGGTACGATGAAACCTCGATCGGTAGTGATGTCGTTAATCAAAAAATCGGTATATCGGTATCTCGATCAGTAATAATATCGGTGGTGCAAAAACATCGGTATCATGATATCTCGATCGTTAGAAATATAACAACAAATAAAAATCGGCATTCAAGAGAACAATTGCCAAATTCTTCGATTACTTGAAAAACTAAAAATCGGCGCTCCAACAAAAGTTCAGATTAAAAAAAAAACAGAAGAAATTTCGACGAATGCGAAAGATTCATCATTAGGATGATGAAAGAATCCCACCAGCTTGGCCTGCACGCAAAATGTCGAGCGAATTATTTTAGATTTGCAATTAGCCCGTGCACTTAGCAGTTAATTTAAGGTCCGTCTTGTTCAACGGGACTCGCGATTATTTCGATTCTTCCATTTCGATCTTACCGTTCCATTATTCGATTTCGTACCTTCTTTTACATCCACACGTTTTACCATCCTTTTTTTCTAGTCGACCCGATCGCACCGTGCGTTTTCAAACACACGTGCAAAACGTCCCGCACAAATTGCATTTTTGTTCCCTCCTCGATTGCCAATCGCTTCTCGCATCGTTCGCAACCTCAAAAAAAAAAAAAAAAATAAAAAATAAAAAATGAACGCGTTCAGGTATTCTCGGGCACTGGAATTGGACAACCGGAAGTGATCTTTTTGCAAACGTAGAAACTTTGAAAAATTTGAATAGCGACGTCGCCGACGACCTTGAAACGCGATCTTTCGAATTTTCGTCCAGACCAGTGCGATGAGAAATTTAATTGAACGGTGGACGCGGAGGGAGGGAGGGAGGGGGGGGGGGGGTTAAAATTAATCAAGGGCATTTCGAGTACAAGCTCTACGCAGTGAATATCGCGACGAAATATTTCCGGCTTGGAGTTTCATCCATAACTTTTCTCCTATTTCCACATCGATGAAAAGATGAAACAATTGTTTTTGAACAACGAACAAAATCGTTGATTCTTCATTGCGGAATCGTAAGCCTGGAAATATTTATCAAAAATATTCTGACGTAAATATCGATTTTTTTCAATTCACCCTTTTTTCTCTATCGTTATCTCTCCCCCCTTCTTTTTGTCTCTTTCTCTCTCTCTCTCTCTCTCTCTCTCTCGCCCACCGCTCCATCTCGACACTTGCTCACGTGCGAAGGAGTCAATATTCTTTTTTTTGTTCTTGTTTATTATCATTCAGAATCATCCGGCGGAACAGTAGACTACGGGGAAATAAATGCTGGTGATGTCTCCAAGCCCTTGGCGATCACGATTGCCGCAACAATAGCGATTCTCTTCCTAGATATCTAGAGCTCTCGTAGTTTACATCCGTATACAAATATTATACAAAACAAAAAAGACAACAAAGAAACAAAAAACAAACGACAAGAACAGCAACAACATTGAAAATTAAAAAAAAAAACAACAACAACAACAAAAACACTAATGAAACACAGTAATATAATACGAATTGAGGGAGAAGCACGAGCTACGAAAATATTGCGAGAGAAAACGAAACACGAGAACGAGAACAACGAAAAAAGTTACGAAAAATGATAATAATAATAGTTATTGAATAATTGTGAAGTTTCGTCGCGAGAGGAATTCCTTGGCGAGAGTTATATATATATATATATATATATATATATATATATATATATAAACAAAAAAACAACGACACTTCGACGTATCCGTAGGAACGATATATTATCGAAGAAAAAACGAAAAAGAAAAAAACAATTACAAAATAACACCAACGACGACGGAAAACGTAAATTAATAACGTAGAATTTAAAGAATTAGATCGACCGGGGTTTTAAACATTCCTGAGCCGCGAATGGTTTTTTTTTCTCAGTTTGAAAAACAAAAACAATAACGAAAAACGAGACGCGAAGTTTTGCTTGAAGGTGAAAAAGAATTAAAAAAAATAATAATAATAATAACGCAACGAAGAGGGAGGAAAGAAAAAAAAATATGTTACGAACAGCGAGTGACACAACGATGAGAGGGAAATAACTTTGGATGAAGAGTGCCCGATGAATGGAAGGGCATGGGGGGTAGGGTGGGGATTAATAGTCAGTGAGAAGAGCAAGCCGAGCTGGACAGTGAAACTAAAGCTATAATAACCACTGTATTTATATGATTAGAGACATTGTTTTCAATGCTCATTGTTTAGTACGACGTACTGGTACGTTTCGCTCCATTTTTGTATTTAAATTAAGGCGGTTTTTGTGTGCGTGAATCTGTGAGCGCGCTCGCGTTTGTGCGTGTGTGTGTGTTTTTTTTTCTTTCTTACAGTCATTCTCTTGATAAATGTTTGTGACGTTAAAAAGAAAAAAAAAAGAAAAACTATTCCCGTAACGAAACTTTATTTTTGTTTTAGTTCACTTTTAATCGAGCGGATCGTTTTAAGATAATCCGTAGATCGAATTAATCGATACTTGGTGCAAGTCGAATTGATCGAACAGGATGTGATTAATCGGTCGATTGGATAAATCGGTGGATCCAAAAAAATCGACGGGTCGAAAAAAATCGAAAGGTCGAAAAAAATCGAAAGGTCGAACCAATCGATAAGTCGGACTGATATCGATTGATCGATATTTTGAAATAATATCGATATCTCAAAAAAAATCGATAGCTTTAACTAATCGAGACGTCATACAAATCGATAGGTCGAACTAATCGATATGTCGATGTAATCGATAGATCGAACAATTCGATAAGTCGACCTTATCGATAGGTCGAACTAATCGATGTGTCGAAGTAATCGATGGATCGAACAATTCGATAAGTCGACCTCGTCGATAGGTCGAAATAATCGACGAATCACTGATATAGTTAAATGAAAAACGAACTTAAGGGCATACGTAAATGCACGTTCGATATTTAATCGAAAAAGCAGCCGAATATGCTTATGTACCGCCCTACATTGCCAAATGCCTGATTTAGAACGGGTTATATATAACAATATTTTTATAATATCATATATAATTTATATGAACACACATATATAAACTTTTGTTGGCGTTTGGTGCGCCTCGATACGATCGGCTCGCGAATCGCTATCCGATCGTGAGGTTACGAGTCGACCGTCACCCAAGACGCAGTCAATACTCGAATATACGCCTTTCGAACACAACCATTATTTTAGTAACTATTTTCGTTTTTATTATTATCGAAGAACAAATATAGCCTCTCGAAATAAAAACTCTTATCGTCGCCTGCTGTCTTCGAAATTTGCTTTCATTTTTTGTTTTCTTCTTTTTATCGAGCCTTCGACCATCAAAGGCCTACTCGGTTTTTCGACATTTCTTTTTATCTTTTTTTCTTCTTTTTTTCTAACCTCATCGGGCATACGCGTTTTCTTTGAAATTTTCGTTTACTTTTGTTTTTCGGTATACTCTCTCGACCGTCGGGTAATAAAGGCGACTCGAGTGGCTTGATTAATCCAACGGGAAAAAAACACACACACGTATATGTATGCATACATATATATATATAAATATATACATATATATATATTCTATCTAAAAAAAAAGAGAGAAAACTTGTACGTGTTAAGGGCGCATGAACTGTAATTTACGAATCATCATTTAGTTTTTACAATATCATCATTATTATTATTATTATTAATATTATTATTATCATTAGACCTCTGATTAAATCATTATTAGGAATAATTAATTTTTTTTCTTTATTACACCGTCACGTTGAAAAAAAAATGTGGCTTCCCGTTATATTCGCACGACCACCGTAAAACTTGTCTGAAAAAGAAAACGAATAAAAAAATTTACCACCGAGATTCTCGGAAACGCGACTTTTCGGTTTCGTTCGTTTTTTTCTTTTCTCTTTTTTTGTTTCTAATATTATTCGTACGTGTTTGTTTCTCTTCCTCGTTGTCGAAAAAGAAACGTTTCGCATGGCATGTGTGCTTCGAATTAAAAAAAAGAGTATATCATAATACAAATAAATAATTGGGAATTTGTTCCCCGAGAACTTTTCGGGGAACAAAAAAAATGTCTTGTTTATACAGCTCGTTACTTTTTTTTGTCCACTTTACGGGTGTCAATTCTCTTTATTTTTCCATTCCTCTTTTTATTGTTCACGGTTTTTTCTCTCATTCTGGAATTTTCAAGCTTTCGGGAACGAAAAACCGATATGGATAAATAATGAAAAAAAAACATGCTGACGAGGAAAACATACCGCGGGAAGTCAATATTAGGTTGACACATTTTTTGTTTGTTTATTTATTTATTTTTTTTTTTTTGCGAACCAGGAACACGGACGAGGGAGGGAGAAAAGGGGAAGAGATCTCAAAATATTTTTGGTCGCAAAATAAAACATCGTCTAACGAAAGAACAACGAATTTAAGGATACGGAAAATAAATTAAAAAATTACTCGATGATTCCTCGGTTCCAGCTCTCGGAGGGTATCAAAGGGGATAAAATGGAGGGAAAATAAAACGTTCGCGGTTTCGAAGGGGATGAAGAACAAGTGAAGCAAAGAAAAAAGGAAAAAAAGGGTTCGTGTTCGCGCGAACCTAACGTTTGATCTCTTCTTGCACCGTTTCTCTCTCTTTCTCTCTCTCTCTCTCTCTCTCTCTCTCTCTCTCTCTGTGCTCTGAATTGGAACGAAAAAACAAAAACTATCATAGAAGGGGAGAAAAAAATAATCGCAACAACAAATAAAAATAAAAATAAAAATAATCGAAAAAAAACGAAAAATGAAAAAAGATTAATTGAAAAAAAAATAACAATGAAAAAAGAATAATAATAATCAACAACCAAAAAAATGAGAGAACACGAATCGAAAAATTGTACAAAAAATATGACAAATATACGTCGAAAAAAATATACGTGTCAAAGAAGAATTCGCACCACTATTGGCCGGGGGAAAGAAGCCAATTTCAGATTGCTGCGAAAGCGAAAAAAAAAACATAAACGGATGTTCGACAAACGAAAATTCTGACTACAGTTACATGAAAAAAAAATGAAAAAAAATATTACATGAAAAAACAAAAACAGAGGCGGAGAATCCAAAAAAAATGGGAAGGAAATTTGAGATGGTTTCTTTCGCGGCTGTGTCGATTTTTTATTCTCGCTTGCCCCGCTAATGGTCAGCCGGGACATACACACCTCGAGCCGAAAATCAAACGGTAAATATACGTATACAATTTTGCTGAACAAAGTAAATGAATCGATGATGAAAAAAAAAAAAAAACATACCAAAAAACCATCACGAAAAATACAAGAAAAAGATACACTGCTTTATTAACGTAGCGATGGGCATTACTTGAGTGGCGCAATTTATTAACCCCATTAGCGAGAGGCCTTGGGAAAAAAAACAAAAAGAAGAAGTAACAACAATAACAACCCAAGAGCGATGAGAGCGAGCGTAGCGATTTTTTTTTTTAACCATTGATTTTATTTTTCCGCCACTGAAATAACAAACTAGCGGCTGTACTAACGAAATAAAGAAAAAAAAGTGCGATATTAACTCCGCGAGTAGAAGGGGCTCTCTGGTCGATGAAGTAGCGGGCTTGAACGAGACTAATTATTTTCCGCTTTTTTTTTTTAACTCCGCATGCGCATGCTCATTTTATTTGTTTAACTGGAAGCGTCGCGCGATCCTCACTTAGGCGTAGCAACTATTATTTTACGCTTTTATTTTTGAAGGCTGCACGATGTTTTTTGTTTTGTGCTTTGAGATTTTTTTCTTTAATTTCGTCCCGTTCCTTACCTCTCTCTTTTTTTCGTCCCTTGATCCGGTCTATTTCAGATTTCGCGCGAGAAAAGAGGTAAATTTGAAATTCGCGATTCACGATGTGACGGAATATCTCGTGCTCTCCAAGGCAAAAAAACGAGAAATTACCAGTTGACGATGTTGTTTTTTTTTTTTCTTAATCTATCCGTTTTCTTTTCATCCGTAAAATTGATTTACCTCTACTCTCTTAAGTATTCGTTGTTTTATTTATTTATTTTTTAATTTCTGTATTTCTTTTTCTTTTTCGAATTTCATTGAATTCGCTGTACGAGAGATCGAACGACAAAGAAAAATGTACCAGTACGCTCGTGACTATTTAAAATCCAGTCGAATTGAATATCATCGGCCTTCAATGATTTAGCTGTAGGAATTGTTTTTTCCCTCCCGATAGTTCGAGGATGTTTCGTGCATTCAGGGACGAACGAAAAAGTCCCAATATTTCGCGATAAGATAATTACATTGAATGATTCGAATAATTGCATAATTGTTTGATAATTGAATTTTTATATTTGTTTGATGAATTAATTATTTCATTATTCATTAATTATAAAAATTAATTTCGATAATTTTTATAATTACTTCGACAAACTTGATATTTAATATTTTAATGAGCAATGATATTTAAACTATTTGATCATTGGAAATGATAGACGGAACTGTCGTTTTCGATACATCCTCGAATATCTTGGTCACCAAACACCCTATCGTTATTGGCTTCTCGCACTAACCGACCGCAAATTACATCCTCGAGGTCCGTTCCATTGCGTTTTCCCGTGCAAGCTCCGATATAACAACACTTTTCTTTTCGTTCTCTTTTTTTAGGCGAAAATATGCCGCTGGTGCACAAAGGACAGCTGATCTCGAGCGCTGCCATTATAGGCATCGTAATTGCCGCGCTCGTCATCGTCATCGTCATCATCGATGTAATTTGCTGCTGCACGCACAAAACAGGTATGAAACAACGCATCAATCTTTCATCATATTTTTCCCAATTCGATATTGTGGTTTTTTCTCAATGTATGCTGTTTTACCGGGTTTTCGATTGTATACGTTTTACCTTTCGGTTAATCAATTTTTCAATTTTATAATTATTCAATGTATTAGTTGCAATTTAACAATGTTCAAATAATTCAATTTTATTTTATTAATTTCATTTTATCAGTTTTACAATTTTTAATGATTTAATTGTTCTTTTTTATATTTATCCTGCGTTAATCGTTTTCCAATAACTACTTTTTTTTTTTTTCAGTTTTTAAGTTCACACTTCGTCAGTTTCCAATTTTTTATTTTGTATATTCAATTTTTTAATTTGTCAATAATCAATTCTTAAATCGCCAATTACTAGTTATTCCACATACAGTACTGCAATTTTTTATTCTTAACTTTTCAATTATCGGTTGTTTAAGTTTTTATTTTGTAACTTTCAGTTTGTGAATAATTAATTCTTCAATTTACAACTGTCCAATTTTCAGGTATTATTTACTACGTGTGTGAGAGATCGAGGAAGAAACCGGTCGATGACGAGGCTACGAAGCTTGGCAGGTTAGTTTTCCTCCGAGAATTCAAAGAAAACAAAAGTTATATCGATAATTCGGGATGAATTGTCTCCCTCGCTCCTCCTTTCTCTCTCGTTTTTCCTATAATCTTAATAATTATTTCCAATAAACTTTCTTCGATTTTCGAAACGTTTACGATAGTCCAATCCGTTGATCTTCCTCAAGCTTCTTCCTCTGCATAATTGTACTTTCGACAGATGTTTATATTACACGAACAAAAGTGTGAACATTTCTCGTCGTTGGACCGCAACGGAAACCTTTCTTTTTTTTTCAAAATTTTGATTTCTTTCAAAATTTTTTCAAATTAAAAAATGTCTCACTTTTATCGTTGAAGAAAACGAACGAAAACTTTTCTGTATTCAGCTCGCCGATTTAAGAACGAAAATTCGAAAGAAATATATTACGAATTGTAAACAACGAAAAAAGAAAGAGAGAAAGAGAGAGAGAGAAATTTCATTGCTTTCGAACGACGCTACGATCTACTTTTCCGCTTTGGCAAGTCTGGCGCTACCGTGTCATTTTGACGTACACGTGAATTCACACACGCGCACACAAACACGTATAAAAAAACATCGATGCGACAAAAAAAAAATCCTTTGCGTTTTTCCAACGCCTCAACGGGTATTCTTTTTATTCGACGATTTTCCCTTCGATTCGTTCCTTCATTCTTGCGACAAACGGAAAGAAAATTGCGGACGCGACCAAACGCTTAAAAAAAAATTCGTGTCGCAAGAAAACTGTGCTTAGATTGATTTATGATTTTTTTTTACGTCATTTTTTGTCACATCGAGGTGAAGTTCTTTTTTGGTTGAGTAAATACAGAAAGACGAATGGAATTAACATTTGTAATTGTCGAATTTGTTACATCTGACTTATGAGGCTTAGGCATTGCTGGATGGACACTAAAAAAAATGACAATAATTTTGGAAACTTTGAGAAATAATAGTTCTCGACGGAATAACGATACATGATTTCTTTCTAATTTTTCATCGAACTATTTATTCGTTATACATTCAAGTTTGAGAATATAAAAATAAGTGTTACATTTTATAATCGAGTGATCGTAATTACATAAATATAGTGACATTTACGGAAAACAGCCACCGACTGCTCTTTTCGCGATTTAGCGTTTTTTTGTGGTGTAAATAACGCTGTTATGGGGGAAGCTAAACGTTTTTAGGTTTCCAAAATATTTTTTCGAAAAATACATTACATTGATTTTCTTTTTAGAAAAATACATTTGAATTGATTTTTTTTTAAATACAATTGAAAATATTCTAGAAATTTGCGATCCCATTTTGGACTCGATACCGCCCCATCCAGTGATACCTCAATTTTTTCGAAATTTTAATTTCAAGATCGTCTTTTCGTGAACACTTTTCGATGCGATTCGACAGGGTACAACGCGTCTTGGAACGAGCCAAAATTTATAACAGCGATATTTCATAACCATACGTGTTGAGAAGTATTAATTTCGCAAAAAAAAAAATAAATGAGGGACACTCCGTATTCTGATTAAGAATGTGCATAAAACGATCATTTGTTTTTCTTCGTGTATTTCATTGTGAACACGATGTGTACGATTAATATCAATCATCTCATAATTATCATCATTTTCCCCTCGTCTCTTTTCTCCGACCACATGTGTATATATTTTTTTTTGTAGTCTTTACGGTTGGCGGTTCCCATTGCCCTATTGCGACCAAAAAATGGCAAATGTCGCGGGTGTTACGGCCGTACAAGACTCGGGTAACGGAAAGAATACCATTAAATTGGTCAAACATACCGCCATGTAAGAACACGTAGATACGTTTTTCTTTTTCTTCTTATTTTATATTTCATTTGAGCTTTTATCTAATGTAATGATATCTTGTTCAACGATTGATTTATACAATAATCACACCAACATCAGCCATAATAATAATAATAATAATAATAATAATAATAATAATAATAATAATAATCAATGCTGTTAATTATTAAAGTAAAGTGTTATGAGCATGGCTCCTATAATAACGCTGATTAATTACATTGACATGGCTTTTCCCACGTGGCATGATTCGAAAGTGTCGTTGTCCGCGTGTCGGTCAACGACCAATTCAATGAACATTTATTAATATTATTTTTCATGCTAATGACAATAAATTCGTTCTTTTATAATTAACGAATAATATTAATTAATATTAATCGATCATAATATTAATTAATAGATTTTGTGATACGTTTATATATATTTTTAATTTATATATATATATATATATAATTATTTATTTTTTTATGTATTTATTTAAAAAGCAATGTATATTGCATTTATTCGACTATGTTTGCATTTTTTTTTACATTTACGTGTGTTATTTTGTTATTTGGAAGAGCAAGTACAAAAAAAAGGTTTTTCACAGCTTGAAAAAAATTGCAAAAGAATTTCGGAGAAAAAGAAAACATAAAAACGATTATTTCGCAACGCAAGAACAACATGTCAAGATTACGATGAAGTCTTATTATTATTTTTTATTTTATTTTATTATTGTTCTTTTTTATTTAGCGTTTCGTTTATAACGAATTGTCGCCTTCTGTGTGCCGCCAACCAACTCACGAGCCATCGATCATTCACACGATCATATTTCCATCGATTTTTCTATTTCTTTTATTTATTCCCATTTATTTCATTTTCTTTTTGTTCTTTCTCGTCACCCGGGATTACGAGTTACGGTGGCTTCAGCCGAACGAAAATTAGGGAGAAAAAGGAAAACGTCGCTTCCTCGATACGATTTTTCTATTCTCTCCTTGTATTCAATTTTTTTTTGTTCGTTAAATCCTTTTATCGTTTTTTTTATCAGTTTCGTTTGAACGACAGTGTGGCTTGACGCTTTTGGCCTGATTGCATGATGAAACACACTTGTGACTGTTCGAACTATGAAAACGAGAATTCGTGAAAATTTCTGAAGCTAGCCTCGAAAAACGGATTTTTATTGGCCCCGATCGTCGCGAGCAGAAACGGGAGAGTGCACGAGTCCTGTCGAATGGAAGAGAACGAAAAAAAAAAACGGGAACAAAAGACAGAGGCAGTGAAAACACGAAAAAAAAAATTACGAACGCGAGCATGTCGATGTTGTAAAAACGAAAAAAAAAGTTTCGTCGCTCGTTCTAATTTAACTGCACTGCAATAAAAAAAAGAAACTTTCGATCTTTTTTTCGTTGAACACGCAATTTTTTTTTCAGCTACGTACGAACAGATTTTTTTTTCTCTCGTGGTAAATCGCGTTGTTTTTTTACTTTCTCATTGCTTCATTCGTGGTTAAACTGTGTTTTTTTGTTTGCAGAGAGGAGAAAGAGCCGCTCAAGGAGGAGAAGAAAATAACGCCGATAATCGACTCGGGTCTGAGACGCGAGACATCGATAACGTTCGACGGCAAGAGATCGGTGTCGAAGACGGGCTTCGTCGGCAAGGACTCGGCCGTCTAGATATTTTTCCGGCGTACTAGATTGTAAATTTTGTTTGCGAACGCGAGCGTGGCCTCGGTAACTAAGCGAAAGGACGAGTGCCCGCTTATTTTCTTCTTCTCATCTTTTCGCGATGCCCCGATATTGCCGAGGCCACGAGTAAGTTCCGGAAGTCGAGGAAACCGCGATTTCTTTCGAAATTCTGCTCGAGGGAAAAAAAAGTGTTTCTCGTTTTTCCCCCCTTTTATCTTTTCGTTCTTCGTAATCGTTGTGAACGATTTTTCTAGTGCGAAAAAAAACGGAAAAATACGTTATCGACGAGAAGCTTTTTATCAAACGAATTCTGCAAGGATAAAGAACGAATCAGTGAGATCTAATCACTTGCGAAAGTGAAACAAACAAAAAATAAAACGAAATAAGAATACGAATTCGAAGATGCCCCGACGAAATCCGAGTAGCTGTCCTATCAGAACTTGTCACCTCCCAGTGGAACGTAACGTTGTCGGGAATTCATCGAGTTTCGTGAAACTCCGAAAGAAAACAAATAAAAAAGGAAAACCCATAGATTGTACAAAAAAAAGAAACGGACGAACACGGGAATCATCGTATGGTTAGTTAGGAGAACGAGGTTTCACGGCTGTATTTATCCGTAGGATTGCGAGAACAAAAAATTCCGTAGTGATTACGTATGCTTCGAGAAAGCTTTTTTAAGAAGAGAAAAACAAAACCCTCCGTAGATAATCGCGGTCTAGTACGCTGGATATTCTTTTTTGGCGTCGTTTTTTTACCCGACTTTGCTCGGCTCGATGAGCAACGGATGATCATTTTTGTTTTCTCCGTTTGTTTCTGTTTTCTTCAGTGGGCCGAGAATATTTGCGTTCGATATATTTTGTGTGTTGTATATATTCGATTATATTAGATGTACACACGATATATTCGTTATATGTTCGATTTATTCGATATATCGCTTACACAATCGATATATTCGATGTATTGTTGATATAATCGATATATCTTCGATATATTGTTGATATAATCGATACATCTTCGATATATTAAATATAATCGTTAAATCATCGATACTCTTTGCATTATCGACATATTCGATATATTTTCGACGTACGCGATTCATTATCGTTACACTGATCATCGATGTATTCGTTAACGTTCAATATATTCAATGTACATCTCGGCACATTTGAAAGATTCGTTGTGATCGATGTGAAATGAGAATCATCCCTCGCTTATCGAAAATCCCGCGCAACCGTTACAATCGCGTTGCGCGAACGGGTGGGAGAGTAAAGAATAAAATATCGTCATGTTCAGTGTGACGAGAAAAATTCGGGCATACGATAAAAATATTCGAACCGCAGTTATCGCGGATCGCAAAGTTTTTTTCGATGTCACTCCCACTCCGTATGTATATAAAATATATATATACCATGGCATTTGATATATATATAAATATCATTTCGGAGAATAAGTCCTTCTCAATATCGTCGCGATTACTTTCCGCGAGTATTCTCTCACGGTTGTTCGGATTGAGCGTATCAATTGGCCGGCTGGAATCGTGACGCGCCACGATACCACGATTACCGATTGTAAAGTTGTGCAAACCTGCCAGATTTATCGACCCCTGCGTATCGTTTACCCCGCAAGACTGATCTTTCGTTTTCTTTCGTTCTTATTTTTTTTTTACTATTTTTATCTTTCGTCTGTAATTTTTTTTTACCGTTTGAAAAAAGCCCACTCATGACAAACGAATGTTTAGGAGTCGACTTGAGAACCGGGTTCAGCTGGTTTCTCGACCTCTTTCTTTCATACTTATTTTTTTAACGTTTATTTTTTATTGTGAATTTTTTATCTTCATTAATGGTAGGCGGAATGACGAAACGAAGAATTTAAAGAAAATCGAAGAAAGCAGCCACCTAATCAACCGCCAAAGTAGCGAGGATATTTGGTTTTTTTTGCCACTTCTCGTCAGTTTATTACGAAAAGAAAGAAATTCCGAGGCCAAAAAAAAAATATAAAAAGACAGAGACCGAAAGAACGGGCAAAAGAAAAAAAAACAAAATGTGATAAGTTTTTGTAAATGCTTGTGAATCCCCATCCCCTTCGACCTTATCTATCCTCTCCCCTCAGCCCTTTTATCCCTCCTTTGCGCTTCTCCTCAAGCCCCCCTCCCTTCCCGCCCGCCTTCGTGTAATTATCAAGGATTATTCGATCTTAGGCTTACCGTTTAGCTAATACAGACTCCTCTTAGCGAGTAATCGATCGATCATAGATACTTTTTAAAGCGAAGAAAGACGAATAAGTAAGAATTGAAATTAATGATAAACGACGAGTTAATTACTTGAGAAACGAGTAAGGTGGCGCAATGGCAGATACGAGTTGAGGAAATTTACAAGGGAAGAGGAGGAGTTGGAGATAATTCCGAGAAAAACGAAAATCCGAAAACATTAAAAAGAAATCGGAAAGGAACACGAATAGAGAAATAAGGGAAAAGAGGAAAAAATGAAAAGAATGGAAAAGCAAAAGAGAAGGAGAAACGAATAAAGGGAAGAACGATCGAAGAAAAAAATCGAGTTGGAACTAAGAGAATGAAAGGAATCGTAAAAACTGGAATAAAGCCTTGTCCCACTCAAATCGTGTGACTTAAGAATCGAACCAATAAACTAATACCGGAAAAACCACCGAAAAATCCGAAAAAAAATGTCGTGTCTCGATCGTGTCTTTTTCTTTGTCTCTGTTCGCTTTTGCCTTTCGTTATCCAATTCCCATTTCTCCTCAACCTTCTGTTTCCTTTCTTCGTATTTACGACCATCGCGCGAAAAATTTGCCAAACGAAATCGCGACGGGAATAGCCACGATCGACCGCCGAGATGAAACTTTTCGTCCTCTTTCGTTTTTTTTTTCGTTTCTCGTCGCCCCCGCGCAGCGAGACGCTTCTCACGCACGTGAGCGTGGCTAGCTTTTTTACCTTGTGAATCCGTGACAGGACAGTTTTGCCAAATATAATTATTACAATAATAATAATAATGATAATATTATTAATATTAAAATTAATATTAAAAGTAACGATAGTACTTATTAGCCATGTAAGTTGAAAAAAAAAGACAAACAAAATGAAAATGAAACAAAAAAGTATTTGTCGCGTTTGTACTATCGGGGTGTGCGAGTGCGCGCCGCGATTGCGCAACTCTGCGAGACACTCAATCGTGTTCCGTGTAATTATCGTGTGGAGGAAATTTTCATTATTTTTTTCTTTACGTATTCTCTTTTTTTTGTTCTTCGGCCGCGGAAGATCGCGAGAACGTACGACGAAAAAAAAAAAAAACAAATGAAGAACACGTCGCTTCGATTTTTTCGAGTTCACGCGAGAAGAAGAAATCGCGTGACATTGTATCGACGTAATTTTAAGAATCGATATCGCTATTTTGTATTTGTTGCCAAACAAAAAAAAAAAAGAAAACAAACAAATAAAACTCAAACGATACAGCTCTCAATATTAGCTTTTCACTATTGTCAAGAAAAAAGAAAGCTAAATAAATGGAAAAAACATTAACAACTACACACACCTAAGAATTATGAAGTGTGTGAAGAACAGGAGAACGACAGCGAGAGAGAGAGAAAAAAAAACAAAGTATTATAGCGCATCTTCCACTCTGTGACACTTTAATGTCTGACACGCAATGTATACGCACATATACCGGGTGTCCCATCCTAAGAATCCCAAGTGTTCCATCTTCTAAAGTACGCCCTCAAATGAAAAACGTTTCGGATGTAAGTTGTTCGGTTTCTCGAGGAATCCACCATCGTTGATTTCACCTTGGTCGCAGGTCAACGTCAATTTTACGCAATCAGCCACATTTTGAGTATTGCCTAATAAAGCTCAAATGTAAATTTTCTCAAAAATTCGTTAATTTTTCTCAAAATATCCCAATTTTTAATTTTATCGAAATCTCGAAATTTCGAAATTTCACGAAATCTCATCGAAATTTCACGAAATCTTTTCGAAACGCGAAAATCGAATAATTTGATTTTTACTTTTTTTTTCGTCAAGTTGCACAACTGCGCAGGCGTAAACCCAGATATCCCGTAGCTCGAAATCCATTTGTGGCAAAAAACATTCACAGGCTCCACGAATATCCCACGTGAGAAGTTTCCAAAATAATTGCAAAAATTGGGACGTCGACGTGAAAAGAATCTAAGGTAACCTTCAGGCTGACCTTGGGACGACCTTGACGCTAGACTCAAGGTCGTATTCGTAGGTCATCTCGTACCTTGTACCAAACCGAAAAACTTTTCTGTACCGCGCGTACTTTGCGAGATAGCGGCAACCTTGAAAGGGCACACACCCTGTATACGCGCCGCGTATACCACGCATATGTATATGTAATATCAAAGTTCATAGGTTTAAGGGATATTTTTTATGTATGCTTTTTCTGTATGCGACGAAAAAAAAACAAAATTACAAAAAAAGAACAAAATAAATTCTTGGATAAGGAATAATTATTTTTCGGATTCCTATTTTCATATTTTCTTTTTTTACTTCCAGCGAGTGATTTTCTTCGCAGAGATCGGAAATTGGGATAACGAAAAAGGGGCATCTAATTTTACAAGGAACAACGAGTTTGTTTATTGTTGCTATCATAATTATCTTTATTAGTGTAAATATTCGTAATACTTTAATCGTACATATTTAATCCATATTATCTGCCGCTCCCTCTCTCTCTCGCTCTCTCTCTCTGTTTCTCATTCACACACACTCTCTCTCTCCTGCATACGTTGAGTTAAGGAACATTTTCGGCCAAGATTGCTTATCTCTTCGGTTTGCTTATTTTACTTAATTGTTCCTAGCTGCGAGTATGTCGGTGTGTTTCGGCTGCCTACACCTCGATTCCCTCATTTGAGCGCTTGCCCTTTTTTATGAGATGCTGCTCGGCGTTCAACACGGGTGGTTCCGTCCTCGTGTGCCAGACGTAAACCTTCAAAAGATTCGCGCGAGCGCGAAAGTGATTATTACCATATCAATAAGAATAATGAAATATTTAAATAGCCATCAAATTAATTAAGAAATTAACGATACAAACAAAGAATAATAAACATCGATAAGTGAATTATATTCGTATAATTCCTTTATCGATGAATTAAATAATAAATAATAATAACAACAATAAAGTGTAAAACATGTTTCAATAATAATAATATCGATGATCGAAACGGTTAGTCACAGTATGGACTGTGAAAAGTAATCCTGAGTAGTAGAAGACCGAATAATAATTTTTAAAACAAACAATAATAATAAAAAAGTTAATAGTCATATTAATAAAAACAGCAATAACGATTAAAGATTTTAGTTATTGATAATAACTGAATAATCAGTATTAACATGGAAAAGAATGGTAAATAAAGTTGGAATTACTTTTCCTCGAAAATAGAAAAAAAGATTAAAAAAATTTTAAGAACGGGGTCATTTTGGTCAGTACCTTTGTGCACGCGTCAGCGAGCGGCTCAAGCTCGTCCCGCTTTATTAATTGTTCGAGAAAGGCGGTCTCCTGATAACCGCCTTCGATCTCGTACGAGAATGTTGCATCCTTATTATCCAGTATAAGATTGAGATTGATGGCGAAACCGGCCATATCAATCGGAAATACTCTACTGGGCTTCCACACTGCATTGAAACCGACAACCTTGTTTGTACCGTTGCTGCATATCGGCTTTTCGACCATTAGACCACCGACGAGACCGACTGGCCATACACCCACCTTTTTTATCTTTACCATCTGTCGATAAAGCAGAACTATGCAGTATTCGAGGTCTTTTTAAATTTGTGTTTTGTTTCCAACGTAAAAAATTTGGTTTATTCGAAAATAATTCGTTTGGATTAAAGGTTCACAGTCGAAAAGTATTTTTAAAAATATTTTTGTGTAACAAAATTTGACAAAACGCTGGTTGACATGGTTTCATTATTATTTCATGACTTAAATATGTGAGAAAATTGATTTACATGTTAATGTAAAGATTTACGTTTTAATGAAAAAGTATGTTTTTTGGAGATTTAAAAAATTGCATATAAAAATCAGAGCTTTTTCTTAGGTTTTCTTGCTGACATATTCCGCCATGTCTTAAAAATCGAATATATACGAAACCAGGAAGTGAATTAACGAAAATGCTGTAAAAAGGACACTGACCTCAGCGAACAATTTGATGGAGTAAGTGTTATCGTCATCGGCAAAGTAGACAACGCCTTTATCGACGTGACTAAGATTGTCGCGAATCCACCGCAGGGCAGCGTTGCGCTGCTCAACACCCCGCGGTTTCTTCCAGCTGGGATCATTTCTGCCGAGTTTGTAATTTGGCGGAGTGAGGGCAGTGAGATGGGTGTAAATTAGATTGCTCTCAGCGAGAAAATTCGCGACGAGATTGGTCCGATTCACCGAGTCCTCGACTATTATCCAATGAAAATTGGGTACGTGAAGAAAGGTCTGCGAGAGCCTTGTGAGTTCGGCTTTTTGCACGGGTCGCGTGAACGTCGGCGTTATCGCGAACACCGTCACGTTGCTTCGTTGCAATTTTCCCGTACCCTGGGAGAATTCACGGAGTATTTTTAACCTCGTTGCCTGCAACTCTGTTATAATACTCATTTGCTCGGCGACCAAAGAATCCGACCTGCGTAGGATCTCCAGTGTTTTTTGCCAATGAATATTTTCCATGTAATCTGCAATTTGAATTATTTTTTCATTCGAATGTGGAGAAAAAACAAAATGGTCGATTAAAAAGCGTCGGTAAATACGGTGCATAATGGAGCGTCGATAGTCACGGTCGGCAATAAAAAAACGTCAGTAATACACGGTCGGTAAAAAATGCATATTGAACACGATCTATGAAGCATGGTAAAGCTCTCTCGCTATGTTATATGTGTGCGCGGTTTTTCAATTTCCAAAAATCCATCTTTGCCTCCATCGGTAAAACAGCGCGACGTATTTCATCAATTATATAGTTTTTCTATTCCTATATCAACATTTTAGGCCTGACGATAAAAGTTATGAGATAAGCCAATATTATAAAAAAGAGGGGGTGCTTGAAAAAAGAAAATGAAAACAAACACATCGCATTCGCCTAAAAACGCGTATCGACGTTTTTGAACGAACCGCGCGATGGGTATGACAATGCACAGAACGAATGCGCCTGAGGCACATATCACTCGCGTGTACACAGTTGGGTCGCAAATCACACGCACATACATACGGGCGTTAACATGAAATATTGTAGAACACTCACAAAAGACGCTGATAAATACTATCACACACATGATGATCTGGATAGGAAATATCCGGGCACACCGAAAACCACTCCACATCGTGGCCTTGTGTATCGTACGATCAACGAGAAATGCGTCCTCCTTCATGATAGAAACGCCATGACACTCTTACGTCCCGGAGAGAGAGAATGACCCGCGTGGCAGCATTATTTGTGCGCCAAGTTTGAATGGAGATAGGTTGGGCTGTAAGTTTGGGTTAGGTTCCGCGCGCGCTCCGGACACAATTTAGTAACAACTTAGATTTGAACGAGTTTGAAATACCTGATTCAGGTTTTGGATTTAGGTTACCTCGATACATTTGTACAAAACCTGACCCATCGATATATTCGGAAGGACAATTTCTGTGAGATGTTGGAGTGCAAAAAGGATAATTTTCTTAAAGATCTTTTCACCGCTCACTTAGATTGTTCTGAAAAATTTTATTTAAACGATAATTCGGCGGAAATATGATGAAAACATTTTCGTCTTTTTTCCTGAATCTTGAGGTACCGGCAAAAAAATGAAAATTTCCGAAAAACGTACCACTTGGAAATTAAAAAAAAAAAACGAACGAATTTTTATTCAAGCCACGATTGTTCACTGCTTTTTTAATTGGTCACAATTAATTGGCGTGCTCATCGGCCACTCACCCTAGAGATTTATCATTTCACAGTACTGGTCGCGACATCTCTCGACGCGGTCAAGAATTCCTATGGCTTTGAACGTCCCGGTGAGTACCGCAGGTACCGTCCATACCGATATCTCCCTGAACTTCAAAACCGCGGCCAAACGGAAGGAAAACGAATTCTACACGTAAATCTTCGATTAAAGGAACATCTACCGAAAAAACTTGCCATAACGTCGTCATTGCCTTCTTCAAATACGTTTGAACTTTGAACATGAAAACGTTCGAGCTACTATGCGATAGTGAGCAAGAGGCTTATCTCCCCCCTCCCCTATTCTTCGCCTCACTCCCGCTCTCTTTGCTCTCGATACGTGCGAGTCGACCAAGACGCCGAGAGTTCGTATCGGACACGGATTTCTAACCTCAAATCATTACGAGCACGCATATTCGCGATATACACCTACACAATTTTATATATACATATATACGCACAATCGCGTAGTCGCGTGCGCGTTAAATTTCGCGAGCTCCTTTTTTCCATTCGATTGCGTTCGCGGAAGCGCAAGAAAAAAGGCGAAGGCATAATAATGAGCCTTCGCAAACCGAGACGTGATTCGGACGTGATATTGTCCAATAATTTCAATCACAAAGAGCTCCTGTTCAAGTTTCTTATCATCGGTGATTATGGTGTCGGTGAGTGCAATGTATTGCCCGTGGTACGGTTGACTATTATTTCGTAAATACATACCGAACTCAACACCCGTATGAAGCACATCTTGGCGTTTTATTTATACGTGGTATCGAATTTCGACTATTCATTCTCACAAACCTTCTTTTTACGTAATAATGATAACAATAATAAGAAATACAGTTTCGTATAATAAATTTACATTTGGAAAAAGCCGGTCATAATAATAGTATCGTGCATTATAAATGTACATTATTATTGTTACAATGAATGATAAGAATAATACTGTTATTCATAATAATAATAATAATAATAAAAACTTGTTAGTCCTAATTGAATTTTGCTTTGTTACACAACCACAAAAATTGTTCTGTCAGGCTATGTTTATAATGTTATGTGTTTCTGGGGTCACTGAAATCGGAACTGAAGTCAATTTTACCCGACCACTAGAGATTGTTACCATAACCTCAAGTAATCATATAATTAAAAGTTATTTGACGTTGCGGTAAAAACTAATAGAACTACTAAGTTATTATTATCGATATTAATAAAATATTTGTTATTATTATCATCAATTGGAATAATTGATAATAATGTTGAAATATTTCTTTGTTAATTTTTTCTACAACAACTATAATAATTTGTCATGTTATGCAATACTCGTTGTTTTTTCGTGTTATTTTTATGATTGCTCGAGTTATTAATTGGCAAGAGTCAACGATTTATAATTTTTTATTTTTTTTATGATCCTGTTCGTCGTTTGTTTTGTAGGAAAAACAGCAATTGTCAGGCGCTACACAGAGGGTAACGTATATCTGCGTTTACAAGAGAGATGAATCTCTCGTGCCACGATTGTCCGTTAGTCGAAATAGCAGCATGTTTTTCGGAACTTTCGACGAGCACTCCATTCTTTCTTTCAGACCGGATATTATTTGACCAAAAAAAGAAAAAGCCTCATCATATATATAACCGTTTCGTAACATGGTCGGAAGCTCCGAAATTCGTGGAATTTTACGGTTTTCAATTTTGCAATAACCCGCTGATATGTCAAAAAGCTTCGTAATTTTTGCATACGCGCAGATTATTGATTTTTTGTTTCTTAAACATTCGATTTTTTAATTGTACAACTCTTCTGTTCACTGAGCCTGTAATTAGTGTATTATTTATTTCTCTCTTGCTTGTTTCCTTCGCAATATTTTATTTGGAAGAAAAAAAACGGTTTCGTTCTTCTTCGAGCACTAATGATTCACGAATACTTTGGAATCCGCTTTTTGAATCGAGTGCCACGGAGGGCGTTGTCCCATATGCAAATCCACAGATTTTCCGCGTCCATATTATAATTCTTGCGATACTGACTAACGTCATCACGCGCAGCTCAACAAACGCATTCCTTACTCCCTCTCTCTATCCTGCTCCCCTCTATACCCCCTCCGCTTCCCCCTGTCCGTCGTCTTCGCAGCTCCGTCAACGCCCTCTGTCGATTTGTTTTCTTTTGCACAAAACGACACGAGCTATTATTTTGCAGGCAAATTCTCCTCGAATTACAAGATTACCATAGGCGCCGATTTCGCTATAAAAACGCTCGATTGGGATCCTCGCACTAAAATAAACTTGCAATTATGGTACCTGCCTCATTAATATTTTACAATCTCGTTGTAATGAAAATGTTTCGTCGGTCCGTCACCAGAGTTGCGTCAGCGTGGCGATCGCGCTGCGTGGGGCGGGGCGGAGGGGCGAACGGTTGACGAATATTCCAGTAACGCATATGTATATTGGAACGAGCGAAGCCGCACTCTAATTAATCGAAACCGCAAGCTGAGCATATTTCGTAAAAAAGTTTGTGACAAAACTCAGAGATAGCGTTCTTCGCGAAGTATAAATCTGCCGTGTCATATATTTCAATCATGTACGATTGAATGAAAAAAAAAAAAAACTTTGAAAAGCTGTTCGGTACAATGCCAGTATACATACATCTCCGTCGAATTTTCCGAGACAAATATACGCCCTTTTTATATTCACTATCATTCGACAAGTTGAAAGGACGCACTCTGGTGCCGGATGGTCGACGTGTCCGTACGTCCGTTGCGCAAACCCAGTCATTTATTTTTTTCACCTTTCGCTTTCTTATTTTTTAAATATAATAGATTCATCAGTTGCGAACCTCGTTTTGCCCGACGGACGTTGTAAAATAATTGTACAAATATTGTGCACTGTGCGTGCGTGTGAAACTTTTGTGGCCTCTCATTCTAGGGACATTGCGGGCCACGAGAGATTCGGTTACATGACCAGAGTTTACTATAAATACGCGTAAATATTGCTTTTTTTCATCCCTTATCCTCTATTTCTCTCTCTTTTTCTCTCTGTCTGTCTCTCTTCTCCAGTCGCACGACTTTTTATTTAGTCTCTTTTCGTTGTTTGTTCTTTTTTTTACTAAACGCGATTAACCAAAAGCTTGTCGTTTTTGCACGAGGTGGCGTGCGACTCTTATCTCGACACTAACGCCCTCTTCCAATCGGGATAGTCGTTACGATGAATTATAAATTTCGGGCATTTTCGCGCATGCGTTGGAAATATTTCAGGGTAGCGGCGGCCCTCGTCTTCGACATATCGCGGGTAGCGACGTTTCAGTCGGTAAAGAAGTGGCTGAGTGACTTGCGCGAAAAGGTGACGCTACCCGATGGCTCGAGCATACCCATCGTTCTTCTCGCCAACAAATGCGACATTCAAAACGTCTCGGTGCCGACGGAGCAAATCATAAAGTTCTGTAAGGACAACAAAATAGCCTCTTGGTACATCACTTCCGCCAAGGAGAACAAAAATATCGGTAGGTCAATGAATTCCACGGTCGACATTCTCAAAGATATCGCATCGCTGTAAGTTATACGGCAGGCGGTCACGGCTAACCTCTTTTTTTGCGATGCAGAAGAGGCGATGCGATATTTGGTGGAGAACGTGTTGAAGGCCAAAATTGAGGACGAGATAAGAGACTCCATAAAACTTCGGGAAACGCCAGAAATCCAGGAAAAAAATAACTGCTGTAGATCTTGACGCACGAGAGAAAAAAGATCGCAGCGCCATCTCGACAGATGGCGAAGAACGTAATAGAAACGCCGTACGGAACGATTCGGCTGCTTTTTCCCTCTCAGCGCCATCGTACTTTTGGCAACGATGAAAATCGAATCTCGAACAATCGAGAGCGACAATTGCGATTGTTTGAGAAAAAAAGCCCTGAATTCATTTTTTTCTGTATATTTTTTTCTTGTATTGTCAAACCTGCGAGTATACGCGTAATATATAAAAAATTTTGTACATACCCGTTGATGTATATATACATACATATATACGTAATTACATATACGAAAATATAAGAGTAATAATAACGATTAAAGTATTTACAGACGTGTCTCGTGATCGGTCAATAATAAAGAAATCGGGACTACCCCGATCAGTGACTCGAAGAGCAACTAAAATAAATAATATCCTAAGCAGCGAGTTCGTGGGAGAAAGACGGCAAGGAAGAGATCCCGTTTATTGACTGTGGATCGTGCAGGTTGTACTCGTTGCCTTATCCGCTAATTCCTACTTTACCCACCGAGCAGACTCGTGACTCTCGTCTTTAAAGAGTAGAAGCTACAAGAGATGGGATCGTCATTGAGTTCTTTTCGTTCACAGCTCATCCTCGAGTTGGGAGTTTTTCACCGCGTTCATGGCTATCGAGACCGTCGACACCATCGTCTTGCTGTACTCTTTCGAATAATCTGCAAATCGATACATCCACCAATTAACGCTTTGCGATGTCCAGCACTGATTTGAGAAGAAAAAAGAAATTGTTAGAGGTATCGGTATTTCTTAAAATTAGGATAAATGTAGCTTGGGCGCTTTGTTCACTTGGCCTGTTTTGCTAGCTCGATAAGGAAGTTGCACAATTTTTTTTCTGCTCGCTGTACTCGCAATTGACATAAATATCCTTTTATTTGTGTAATTTGTCACTTTTCGAGTATGCTCTGGAAAAACCGAAATTTTCAAGTATATTCCGAACTACGATGTGAGAATTTTTGATCCCTGACGTCTACTGATGAAGTTTATCAACGAGTCTCGTTGTTGGCTGCTGTGGAAGGATTTTTACTTCAATGAATCGCTATCTGGTGAGGTTAGGGTGAATCCTCATAATATTAACGGAAAAGCGCTAGAGTTAACAGCGGTAGAAAGGTAAACTGCAATTTATGTGGTCCACAATATATTTGATGCGAGAAACTTTGTTCGATAATCGTAACAAATCATTTGTCAACAAATCGGAAAAAAAAAGACGAACGAGTTGTGCAACTTCCCAGGTCGAACGGAGACATCCCACGGTGGTACGTGAAACTGACATTTACGTTTCTTTGACAGGATGTAATTAGGAAAATAAAAGATCTTCCCTTCTAATATAACCTAAAATCCGATGCGAGATGAACTTGAGTCCGCGAACTCGTATATTTCACAAACCACCGCGAAAAATCAAGCCAAGATTAGCCATTTTCTTCAACTGTTACGGAAAAATCGCCACTCGGGCACAACAGCAAGTTTGAAGATTACGATCGGTTAGAGCGAGGATCACCTCAAAATTTCAAACGCGGTTATTTCCCAAACCGCTTAACGAAATCCTATGAGATTTTTAAACATCGATTAAACATCGTGGCACGACCGAAATGGTCCCAATATTTCAGGCACGGCGATTCAGAACAGAAACGCATTTCGATAATGCGATTCTACCGATAAGTCAGGACTCTCCTTGATCGAGAACTATAGTTCGTTCAAAATTGACGTCGATAACGAAGCTACGATTACGAAGTAAACAAAAGATAAAAATCGTACCAAAAACTATTAGGGAGTACGCGATAAACAAAAATCTCGAAGAAAATGGCTACAGCAATAAAAAACGAAAAAAATAAATAAATGTCGGCAGCGTTATCAAAAATCGGGCAAGCCGTTCGATAAAAAATCCAATAAATAAAGCGACCGTAAAAAATTCGTTAAAAAATAAAAAAGTGAATCTTGGTTAGTTTCACCGTAAGTAGGAAACAATTAGTACCTATATTCAGATCATTCTCGTAGATATCACTCTACACGCATGCTACCCCGTCTCAATCCGCATTAGTAGTAAATTTTCGTATTGCTTTTTGTTTTCTCTTTTTTTTTTGCGTTTTAGCTCGCATCGAGAATTCCTGAAAGAAGGGTTCATCAGCTTGAGTAAAAAAAAATGGTTCATTGTTCCTCGTGTTTCGTTAAATTCTTTGAGAGTTGTGCTTGAGATTTTGATGATTCTAATTACGGTAATAGTAAATCACTTTTATCGAAGCCAAGAAAGAGGCGACATGCTCAGGCCCAAACTTAGAAACGAACAGTGTGCCCATCACTTACACGAGACAATTTATAGCCGTGCTGATCGTGTTTTTGCTTTGCGGTTTTTCATTTTGTTTGTTTGGTTTTGAATATCGCGGGCCCTGTCAGAGCTTCGTGGAGGTAACGAAGTGGTGGTTACCTTGGCCGTAGTTGTTCTGTCCGATGACACCAGGGGCGCTGCTGCCGTGGGGCGTTAGACTAGCCCTGATCCTCGAGCAACTTATAACACCGGCGTATGCCTGTCTGTACTGCTTGTTCATGATCACGTAGATTATCGGATTTACGCACGAGGCGAAGTACAGCAACAAATATCCGACCACGTGAGCCTCTGGATAGGTAAAGTGACGAGGAAACGGTTGGGATAGAAAGAGACAGGGATTTCGTGAGATTTTAGCAAATATAAGTTGGCGCTGGTGGAGGCCCGAAAGAAACGTAAATATTGACACAGTGGAAGTAGGGGGAGTGCGAGTCGACTAACCTGGCAATCTGACTTCGGGATCAGCTACTTTGACGATCGTAATGGGCAGATAACAAGCGATGAAGCTCAGAAATATAACGAGAACCATTTTCGTGATTCGCCACTCGCTCCGCCGTTGCTTCATCTCTCGAGTGTCGCGTCCTGGCGTGTGCGGTGACTTTATCGTTGGATTTGCGTGTTTGCGCATTCGAGATTCCGAACTTCACGGACGAAAACGATCGAACGCAACCAAGAAATAAGTCAAACGTTCGAGTGAGTTTAACACGTTATTGCACAAGAAAAACCATCTTAAGGATGCGAGTAATGATAAGTACCAAATAATGGATGGGTAAATATAATATCAACACAAAAAAAATGATAAGCGTGAATACAAGCCAAAATAAGTTGACAACGAGGTAAATAAGTATGGTGTTGACGAATCAGCCACAGGTGAAATATCAGTAAATTAGTAAGTAAATATCCAAAGAAGTACATGGATTGGAAGAACAGTAAATCAGTATTTAAAAATCAGCAACTCAGTAAGTTTTCAACCCTAAATGAATTAACATTATCTAATCAGCCAGTACCAAAAAATCACTAAATTAGTGCGATAAAACACTAAACCAGTAACTTATTTCTTTTTTTATACAACCAAATATTGAAAAAATGATAAATTTGTGTGTAAAAGTGCATGAATCAGTACTGAAAAATTGGTCAGCCAATATTAGCAAGAGAGCACAGTGTTATTAAGAAATGAGTGAACTAGTAATTATGAAAACGAGAGCAAATTGAGAAAGCCAGTACTGTAATTACTAAACACGATAAAGTCAGTAATTACTAAACACGAGAAAGTCAGTAAATGACTAAATACGAAAAAGTCAGTGCATCAATACTTGAAAATTAGTAAGATAAGTAATATCCTAAACGTAAAAAGTAATCACCAAGATAACTAAGTCAGCAAAAAGTAACTGAATGAACTTCGAAAATATCAGTGAATTACTTCTGAATAATCAGCAACTCAGTTCCGAATAACCATCAAATACGTTTAAAAAAAAAATCATTGAATCAATCGACCAACATTTTTAAAAGTGACTGCGGCCGAAGAGCAAGTTAATCAGCCGAAACGTGAACGAACCGTCGAAAAAAAATAACGCGAATGAGTAATTACTGTGCAATTCGTTAAGCAACGACTGAGAAAACGCGAAAACGAGAAAAAAAAGGAAAAAAACAAAGCAAACGTCCAAGAGTACGAAATACGTGGTGGAGATTCAGAGGGAAAACACGGCAACGCCCAGAAGAATGCAAACTCGTTGAATGAATTAAATACCTGTGGACGACCCAGAATATCTTAGCGTAGCAGACGACGATAACGATGCACGGAATGACGAATGCAATTACGAAGAGAAAGGTCTTCGGGCTTCGGCCGTACGCGTCCTTAACGATCGAGCAGGTCTCCAAGTTTGAGTCATAGTCGAATTTGCCTGTGCTCGCAAAAGAGGAGTGGGGGTGGGCGTTTGATCCGTGTCAAGAAAGTTGTAAAGGGATTGCATTTAGGAGGGGAGTTGGATTGAACGAACTGCATTAACGATAATGAGTCTTCGATGCTTCGAATAGTTTCGACGACAGTTCCATTTTCGGACACGAGTAGATGAAGAACAGAAACGAGAATTTTCGAAGAGCAAAGAGAGAGAGAGAGAGAGAGAGAGAAGAAAAAAAGATTAAAATACGAGAGATGTCCTAATTACCCCAGACACCGATTAACGTCGGTAATTGCATCCCGTAAGAGAAGACCCAACAGAAAACGATCATGAGGGCTATCCAGTGCCTCTTGTAAACCTTGTTGTAGACACCGTGATGGGTGATCATTATGTATCTGTGTACGTAACAATTATGGTAATGTACGATAATCAGTTATTTATCATCATCATTATCGTACCATTGCTTTGGTGATTATTATGATTATTATTACTATTATTTTCGTAATATTCGATAGCATTGTTTAAAAAATAGTAGTCGTGGTTAAACAAATACAAATATGTTTACTGTTATTATTACTATTATTTTTATTATTATTAATAATATTATTGCAATACAAAAATAATAATCGTTGCAATAATAATAGCGATGTTGTATCGGCTGGTATTTGTGTTCGTTCGATCACTTAATTCATTTACTTGTTTATTACTATTACGAATCAATAACGAATAAATAATTGAAAAAATACGTATATTTTTTTATAATTGTAAGTCGATGATAATGAATAACAATAAATTCATCAACGAAATGTTCAAACCTTGATAAATAATAGCGAATACAAATTTACTATTGTTGTTGTTATTGGAACAATAATTATTATTTAGGTTTGTAGTAATAATAATAATGATGATGACAATAATAATAACAATACTGGTAATTGTTGAAAAAAATGTATGCACGAAAACTATTGGGAAATATTAACGAATTTTTTTGTTACCTATTGAACGTAATAGCAGCGACGGAGAGAAGGCTCACGCCGACGTTCCCGTATCTGAGAAACGGCACGAGGGCGCAAAGAAATCTCACGTCGGCCCAGCCCGCATCGATAAATCTCGTCGAATCGAAGGGCAATACGAGCAGACAAAAAATGAAGTCCGCCACGCAGAGGCTGAGAACAACGACGATAATTATTATTTTTCATAACATTTGTTTATTGCTATAACAATTATCATTAAGTTATTATATACGAACAAGGAAAATTAAAGGAAGCGATAATAAATTGAAAGAAAATAATAATAAATAAAACGATACGAGTGACGAATTAATCATTGATAATAATCGTGATACAACTACTGATCGTACGAATGTCTATATTCTACGGAATTTTTTCAGCCCGCAAATTCCAACGTACAGGAAATTAATCGCCACATCCTCGCGACCGAAGGACTCTAATCTTTCGTTTAATAAATACGAGAATAATATTCACTGCCGGCTAAAAGGTCGTGGGGGGGGGGGGGGGGGGGGGGGGAATTGCTGATATCGTCGTTGATATTTTCATTATTATCAACGTAATTATTTTTTATGTTATTGGTATTAGGGATGTCGCTGTGTAAATACAAATTTCTAGCGACATGGTTTTTTTTTATTCTTTTTGTGACTCGTTATTGTCCATTGATGTTGATTAATCTTAATAAATTATTTTTAGTATCGGTATTATCGTTGTTATTATTGATATTATTATTTTTTAAGTATTAGTGTTTTTGGAGATGTTTGGGTTAATGAATGTTCATTGTTACTCGAAATAACGATTTTTTTTTTTTGTTTTTTCGAATATTTTTTTGGCTGGAATTATGATTTTTGTTGTCATTTGTATTATCATTGTTATTGATTTTCTTTTGCAAGATTTTTTTAGTGTTTCGTTTCGAGATTATTCCCTCTCGCTCTTTTTCTTTTTTTTTCACTTTTCAACTTTTTTTCGGTCGTAAATGTCGATACGAAAGAGAAGTCATCGGAAAGTTGACCCCGCTGAGAAAACTGTGTCACAATTTTCCGAAGCACGTCGCTCTCTGTCTCCTTCTAACTTTCTCTCTTTCTCTCCCTTTCGCTTTCTCGCGTATTATCGTGACGAAGAGAGATACGAGGATGTCGCTCGTAAATTCAATTTGGAAAAAAAAATGAAAAAAAAGGAAGAACCCCATACATCGATTATCGCGACCCCCGAGCGATAAGACGAAATTCGGACCACCGTCTATCCTCCAATCTTCCGTCTCGTCTTTCAGAGGGAAGAACAGAAAAAAAAAAGAGAAACAAAACACTAAAAATCGAAGAATCTCTCGTTCGCAACGACGAAAAAAGTCGAGCAATTTTCTTTCTGTATCTCTCTTCGTTTCGAAAGATCGTGTCGTTTCGAGGTACCTTTCAGTCGAATAAGAAACGAGAAAAAAATTGCAAAAACATTTTTTCAATTACAACCTTATTCTTCTTGAAAAGAAGAAATCTCATTTTAAAAAATCGTAAAAACCACGAATGTATAAATAATAATTCCCGTGGCGAAAAAAAAAGGAAAAATTGATAATAATGAAATAACTGTAAAAAATACTTTTTAACATCGATAAAAAAATATATAAAATAATACAATATTCTTTTCTTTTTCAAAGAAAAAACTATTAACGACTCACCTTATGATAAAAGCAGCGGCGACGTTTCGCACCTTTGGATATCGACACAGCGCAACAATTGTCAATAAATTCCCGACGAGTCCCGTTATCATAATCATTATTCCAGCGACTGCTGCAAACGTCGTTAAGGGCTTTGGAAATCTTGAAAAAAAAACGAAAAGAAAAATTGCACAACAATGGCAACGTAAACGAAAATTCAAATATATTTAAGTATTTTTTTTTTTTATAACACGATAATCGTCCGATCACCGATCGACGATTTCAAGCAATATTATAAGTAATCGTTGGTGGAAAAACTAACCGTGAAATAACACCGTGTATAACATGGCTGGAATTAACGACGGAGGTGTGATCTTCGAGCCACGCGGGAACATTTTCAATGCCCAGTGACGATTGAGTTCCGGTCATCTGTCATAATAATAATAATTGTAAGTGACCGGTCGAAAGATGATTTCACGCGGTTTCCGGAGCGCGCACACGCGATGAAAAAAAATTCGCGGTATTCACAACAAACGCGCGTCATAAAAGGGGACACCGTTAAATTTTCTAGATTTTAAGTACAAACATAAATTTTCGAGTAACTTTCGATGTACATCCAATTTTTTTTTTAACGAAAAGACACTTTAACAATTTAAAAATAGGTGTCTTTTAATATTCAAATACAATAAAATTGATAGAACATGAAAAAAATATGTCGAATGCATAACTATTATTTGTTAAAACGTTCAAGTGATTATTTATTATTTCTCTGTTTTTGCAATATTACATTACAATTAATATCATAGATTATAAAAAATATAATAAAAGATTATAAATTAAATAAATTAATAAAAAAATATATAAATAATATGTTAAATTATAGAATTATTATTTATCTGTTTTTGCAATAATATATTACAATTAATATAATAACCATATTATCATTAATTAATTATAATTCCTGTATTGTTCCAATTATGATTGTTACTTGATCATTTTTTTTCGGTATTTTATTATCAGTTATTGAATATCCTCGTCGGCTTTCGAATGATTTTTTTTTTCAAAATTTAAACTGTCGCTCAACCCAATTCGATTGTCCTTTACCCACATTATTATTATTTCTCTTTTCATTTTTAATTAAATCATTTATTCTTTACATTTTTTATACCGAAAATTCCCTATATTATTCTGATTGTTGTTCTCGTTGCTATATTATTCTAATTTTTATTGTTAATTCATAATTCAAACCTATTTTATTTTATTATCATCGAACATTTATTTTAACTTCTTAAATAAATCGATCGTACAAAAATGTAAATTAAAAAAAAAACTATTATTTTATTATTTATCCTATTGATATTGTTACGTAATAATTTTATTGCGAACGCCATAATCAGTATTGCTATTATTACTATTAATCGTAACTCTTGTTATCATAATCTATAAAAATGATGCTGCGGTTATCTTTTTTTTCTGACACGATACGAGAGCATTGGGCGAGCTACTCCTTCGCACAGATGCCTTCTCTCCCTTTCGACGACTATATACATACATATATATTTTATATACGGGATACCGGGTGTTCGTTAATTTTCCTTAATTAAGCTCAATCGAGGTTAATGCTCCGGTGTTTAACCTCAGTTTACGAAATCCAGCACCCTCATGGCTAAAAGTCTAACGGAACGATGAAGAAAGAGAGAGAAAGAGGGAGAATTTAAGGGGCGAGGAAGAGGGGGGAGGAAGAATATTACGATTTTTAGCAATGCTGGAGGAGGACAAAAAGCGAACGAGAAATATTCTCGCAGAGTGGTCCAAGAGGGATTACACGTCGCTCCAAATTTCATAGTTCTGTTCCTTAATGAAATTATCTTTTTTTTTTTTTTCGATTTTTTACATGTTTTTAAATCCCGTTATTTTTTCAGAGATTTACGTTTTTGCGCTGGGAAGAGCCAGCGAGGGTCCACATCTGCGTGGATCGTCAATGGGGGAGATTTACATGGGGGTGCCTTATAGGGGTGGCTCAGTCTACACTGGGGGAGCAAATTCGATGCTGGCTGTCATTAACGTCACGTTTGTATTTTTACACGATGAAAGGAATACGAAATCCCCCTCGACGCATCCGAATTGAATTTCCAGAACGGTTTCGACGTTGCAGGAGTTTATTTTTTTTTTTAAGATCGATTTGAAATATTTTTCTGAGCGAGCTAAATTTCTTTTCGTTGAAAAAAGACGTAATCGTTGTGTAGAGAATTTTTGCGAAGTTTTTCCAAAACTACCCTTCGATATCCTGTACGATCGTACAGGAATGACTCAACGAAGTCAAAAGTGCAGTTTCTTCTTTCGCAGCTGATAACTCCGCGAGGAATCAATCTGCGGAGAGCTCAAACCACTCAAATTAAAGAGGAAGAATCAATCTAGAGACTACCGAATAAAAAAACTGTTAAAAAAAAATTTCCTTCGCGATATCCTTTCCGCAATTTCCAAAACAAATCCAAACATTTCCTTTGCTACTTCTTCCCCTTAATTTTTTGGTATCGACCGACTTTGAACCTTTTTCAATCGAATTGCCATAAATTAGAGAATCCAAGGTACAAAATTCTTTTTTTTTCATCGTTCCACGACATTTATTCACCGAGTTACAGGCCATTGAAAATCGCTGAATCTTTTCGCCTCAACCCAATTCCTCAATTCTTTTCACTCTCCGTCACCATGGTTTTTTTACTTCTAAATGAAACAATTTCGTTGATAAGCCTTTCATCAAATTCCACAGAAGCAAATGTCAAAACAAACGTCATCGAAACGCCGACGGTGACTAACATTGGTGGGGGGGGGGGGGGGGGGCGAGAGCTCCCCGAAAAAAAAAACGCGAGAGGGGGGGCGGGGGGAACAGCTCAACGTCGAGCGAAGGTATTTCGTACGCGGTCTTGTGTATCGCGGGACGGCATTCTCGAGAATCCAGCGCCGTTCCGAGTATATAATTCGTGTGCCAATGGCGCACTCACGTTCGCGCAACAGACGCGCGTGCGCGCGCATTAACGCGCTCGTCGCGTCCTCAGCGCGAGATTCTTCATAGTTAATCGCATCGGCGATGAATAGTGACCGAATAGGGCGAGGAGGGGGGGGGGGGGGGGGGTTCTCGGGGGGGGGCCCCAAGAGGGGGGGGGGGGGGCGGGGGGGGGGGGGGGGGGGGGGGGGGGGGGGGGGGGGGGGGGGGGGGGGGCTTTACCGGAGGGCGCCACAATAGTGTGCGCGCGCACGTGTGCGCGTAGCGCGGAATTATCGCGGGAAGAGTGAGTCAATCCGCGTCTTGAGTCACGGTGAAAGTGTTGTGTCGACGGCGTTGTTATGAGACACGGTGTAGCGGGGAATAGGATAACCGGCGGGGTGGGAGGTGTTGTAAGGAGGGAGAGAAGTGGAAGATGTTAAACGCGTGCGCACACGATCCACGCGATCGTGAATCGTCGAAACAGCTGTACGTGACGTCACGAACGAGTCTCCCGTGTTCTCGATTTTTTTTTTCGTCTCCCATTATTCTTTTTCTCATAGTGATCTTTGGTGGACGTTCGCACGTGCGAGATTCAGCACTATTGAAAATTCAGAATAACGACGAACGCGTCCTATTCTTCGATAAGAGGATACGGTTGCTCCCTCTTCTGAGGAAAAAAAAACTGTAGGGTTTTTGTTCTGCTTATAGAAGCGCAATTGACGACTCGTAGGGAAAAAAAGAATCACTATTGTTTCCTATTCCGAGAAGCAAAGATTCAAGGGCTCCCTATTCCAAGTGATAATTAGCTCGCAAGCTTTAACGGATGGGTACGAATAGTACTCGTCCACGTTACCGTCACCGTGACGATCATTGGACCCTATTCCGAGCAACAGTGATGATATCGCTTACTATTCCAAATGGAAATGCATCGTTGAGCAAATTCACGAAAATAATTGTCTCGATCGAGAACACAGGCTGATACTATTGTGCCCTGTTCCGCGCAAGGGTTGTGCTATTCCGTCCTATTCCAAATTATAACGAACCGACGTAACCATTATTATGCCCTACTATATCTGACGAGAATATCACTATGTTTTATTAGACTTGACGAAAATATTACTAGGGCCTAATTGCTTTACGAAAACAAGACTAGTCCCTATTCCATCTGGAAAAATGATTGCTAGAATCATCTTACGTGAATATTACTAGACACTATTCCACCTGACCAAAAAATTACTAGGTCTTAGTACACCTCGATAAAATGTCACTATATCCTATTCCACGCGTTCAACATTTTACGAGAGCCTATTCCACGTGACGAAAATTCCAAGGGTTTCTCGAACCTCTGCACCGTCCTATTCCCAGCAATCCATTCACTATTCCATCCTATTACCAGTGAAATTTAAACACCAAGCGGGATTTTATACTCAGAAATCCTATCCAACCCCAAAGCGAGGAGAAAAACGTATAATTCGACTCTAAGCAAAAAAAAACGACCACCGCCTATTCCACCCGACAAATAAATCAGCAACTCGAGCCGCGTCGAGTTTCACGTATTTAAAAAAATCTTTGTTCAAAATTGAAAAAAAAAACCGGAAAAATGGAATAAATATGGACGTTAGGCGTGAAATAATCGAACAATGGTCGCGAGTATGCGCGGCGGAAATGGTAGATCCACGGCTACCGGGAGGGCAGCACTCCCCGCACGCGTGTGGACCCCGGCTTCCGGTTTATACCGTATTATACGCGCGCCTTTCATTCTACCCGCGATGCAGTCTTCTTGTTCCATTCGAGATTTTTTGTTTTTTTTTTATACTGCCTACGAATCGTCAAATTTACGTATCGTTGAGATTATCGCGCTACACCCGTAATCCCGGATTCACAAAATGTACATTCCCCTATTAATAAATAAACGAATTATAATTATCTCATATTTATATAAACTTTACAGATAAAAATTAATTTTCACGAAAATAAAAGAACATTAATGGAATTCTAATAAAGATTTATATAATGTATTAATACGTTAACATTTTTATACGAATATGTATACATTATTAAAAAATAAATTTTAACTTATCAATTAATTATTTAATGTCGTAAATATAATAACAACGACAACAGCAATAATATAAATAATAGACAAAATTACCACAAGTCTAGAATAAAACCATAAAAAAATATTAAAAATGAAATAAAATAATAATAATAACAATAGCCAGAAAAGAAATTATACTTTATAATCATACGCGAGGGAATAATTTCCACTTGCATCATATTACGTTTCAACATCCCCAAGAATTTTCCCTTCACTTTCAACAAATTATTGTCGTGGGACTTCCTGAGCCGAGGTATCCGCGACTATCTTGAAGTAACGGGGGAAAAAAAGGAGAAGAAAAAAAAAATAAGTGTCATGTTTGGGACTCACGAATCTAATCTCGTACAAATATTTAGATGTGTATCGGTGAAATCTCAAGTGTATGTATGAGCTCACGAATGCTCTAAATCCCGAACGAATTGTTGCCTTTTATTTACATATAGACAAGTTCGCCCCCTCTCTATACGCCCTTTATCATCGATAAGAATCCCAAGCGCCAGGGCGATTGGAAATACTTCATTTTTTTTAATGCTCTCCCCAATTTTCTTCAAATTTAATAAATAAAATTAGTATTATTATTATTATCATTATTATTATTACTATTATTATTATTGCGAATAATAGAAACAAAGTTAAGCGAAAGAAAAAGGAACAAACGAAATAAAAAAATATCGGTAGTTTTTTCAGGAAATATCGGTTTTTACGTTTTGGAAAATTTGTACGTGTGCGTGTGTGTTTTTTTTTCATCTCAACGCTTTATTTTATTCTTTAAAAAATTCTCCCGAGTTTTCAAACCTTTTTTCCAATTTTATTGCATTTTTTTCGTGAATTATTCAATTTGGCTATCTTATTACTTTTATTATTATTATTACTATTATCGATTATTTTTATTAATAATATTATTACTAACATTATTATATATTATTAAAAATATTATTGAAAGTTTCTTGACGACGGGTGGCCCGTTACTTAATTTCTTTTTACATTTGTGTGTGTGTGTTTTTTTTCTTTATTTTGACGCTTTTTTTGCGTCTCACCGACCAAAGCTCGGCGGAGTAAGTCGCGGGGGAGGGTAGAGGACGATAACCTCGAAAGCAGAGAAAAAGAAATTTGAAAAAAAAAAACGATAAAAAAAAATTTCGGACGCATGTGTAAATCGAAATTCTACAATTTATTGCTATGCGGGACGCAGCAGTGGTCCCGAAGTATGACAGGAGCAGAACAAGTGCCAAGTGAAAATCCTCCGACCCTCGACTCAACGCTGAAACCCCCGAAAAGATTCACATTTTTTTTTTTCACTTTTTTTTCCTCCACCTCTTTCGGAGTTTCATCCGCGGGTTTCGTTTTTTTTTTATGATTTTTTTCCTGTCGGTCCCAAGGATTTTCTTTCACCGTTGCGTTCGGGACAGTGAACACGAGACGGGCAATAAATCGAGTGAACAAACGATACGTGAAAAACAGCAGCCGACCATCCATAGCGGATCAAGTAAATTCATATTTTTAAAAAATTTGTTTATCGGGCTGTAATTTTGTTTGCTCTATTTATTTCTTCTAAATATAATCGTCAATATGTTTGTTTGGGTTTGTTTATTATTTATCTCAATTATACTTGTTTATTTGCAAGCTGCGTACAATCACTGATAAACAATTAAATAAACTACGAAACAAATGAACAATCGTTTATGAATTGATAAATTATTAAATCGATGACTGAATAAGCTAATTAATGAAAAATTAATTAATCAAGGTGGATGGTCGGTTATTCGTTTGCGTTTGCTCCGGTTCGTCTAGGTATTTCAGTCGTTCTTTATTTTTTGCTCAGTTTTTATAATTACTTTCGATCTTTCGCTTTATCATTTTTCGGTCGTCTGTGCGATAATTTTTTGGCAATTTGTTTATAACGTTATTTGTATTCGTTGTTTATTTGTTGATCTGTCCGCAACTTTACAATCATTTGTTTAGTCATTTGTTTGGATTTGTTTCTTCCTTGTTTTTATTTATTTATTCATTCGTCATATTTTTTTACTTCGTTCATTCGCAACTTTTTTTGTTCACTATTTTTTGTCTCTCGGTAAAATTTTTGTTTGTTTATTTATTTATTTTGGAAGCGTTTCTGAATTTCTAAAACATTTTTTTATTTCCGAAAATATTTCTGGAGTTCCGAAACGTTTATGAATTCCGGAAACAGTTTCGAATTCCTGATACATTTGTGTATTTTTGAAATATATATTTTATATTTGTTGTTTTTTTTTCATTTTGCTTACGTATAAAATAAAAGAAAAAAAAAAAGAAATCGCTTACTTTGATCGTTTGCCGCAGCTCTTGAAGTTGATGATCCCCCTCGTTCTATTACGTGGAATTGCTCCGTATTCTTTTTATTGTTTTAATTTCCTGGGCACCCAATTGTTTTTGTCGCTATTAAAAGTGACGCAGGAAGTCACGGCATTCAAGTGCCAAAAATTCGACAGATGGCGCTTCGCAAAGCGTGAGAAACAATACTCCTGAATTCGAATGTCTCTCTCTCTCTCTCTCTCTCCCTCTTTTGTATTTTTTCTTTTTTTTCACTTTACGATCTTGTCATTTCTCTTACTGTTATGTACTCGCGCGAGGGGGCGCTATTACTTTTTTTTTTGTTCGTCCCTCGGCGGCGCTCATTACGCGCTAAACGCGCCCGGACACATGTGCAAAGTTAAACGAGGTCCGGAATTGCCGAGACACTCGTCGTCATTTTCTCCCCTTTCGCTGGTTCTCTTCTATTTTTTTTCTTTTTTTTGCCGGGGCGAAACTCTCTCAAAGTTTGCCAAAGGTCCTTCCCTACCTCGGCACTTTCCCTATCTGCCTTTTCCCCCACGATTATCTCGTCACTCGGAAAATGAGAACTTTTCTTCACCGCTGGAAACAAAAACGAAAAATATTTCGTTTGTTTTTTTTCTCCGTGATTTTTGTCTATCGTTTGGGTGACAATGATTTGGCGATTTTATATTCAGAAGAATTTTGAAAAATTTTGGGAATTATGAGTTTTGAAGAATCGAAATTTTGGTAAATTTTATTTTTGTGTGAACTCAATTTGTGCTTTATTTAATTTTGGGGGTATATTGTTTTGTTTTTTTTTTTCTTTTTAATTTAATTTTCGGAAAACAAGATTTTGAAGCGTTTGCAGGATTCAGTTTTGAAGAATTTACATTTTGGAAAATTTTAATGTGCGGGAATTTAAATTTTTGAGAATTTAAATTTTGAAGAATTTAAATATCAGAGAATTCAAATGTCGGGAATGGAAATTTTGGAAAATTTAAATGTTCGGGAATTTAAATTTTGGAGAATTCAAACGTTCGAAAATTCAGGTGTTCGGGAATTTAAATTTTGGAGAATTCAAATTTTTATGTTCGCGAATTTCAATTTTTGAGAATTGTAGTTGGTGAATTAAAACGTTGCGAAATTTAAATGTTCGATAATTGAAATGTTGTATTATTTAAATAATTGACAATTTCTACGTTGAGGAATTTAAACTTTGAGAAATGTATATTTTCGAGAATTTAAATGTCGGGTAATGAACGTTTTGGCAAATATAAATATCGCGAAATATAAAGTTCCGTTAATTTCAATACTGATGAGTTAAAATATTTAAGAATTCAAATCCCGGACGATTGGTATCACGAAGAATATAAATAATATAAAATAAACATTCTTTCGTACGATTAAACATAGGAGGATAAAAAGAAAATAGAATGAAAATTGTTGAGAATTAACGAATGGCGGAGAATGTAACAATAGTAATAGTAGAGTTGTCCACTGGATGTAAATGTTTTGACGATTACTTTATTCGAAAAGGTATATCGTGACGTCACATTGTCAGCGTAAATATCTCCGCGGTGAATTCCGCGCGACGCAAGTGTCACCAACGCACTGACTATACCGAGAGATTCCGTCAAATCCAAACTAGAGAATTGTTCCTGCTCGTTCGCTCCGCTGGTTTCCCCCACTCCTGGTCGTTCCCCCACCAGTTATACCCTTCCTCCCACCCCAAAGTCTAACGGCCCGCGTGACGTTCGATCCTGAGGTGGGGGGATTCCCCGCGAAGGATGACAAACGCACCCACGTAGGAAAAAAAGGCACACACGCGCGGGTCCCTCGAGAGCCAAATGTTTCGTCCGCGCATGCCCCCCGTCCAGGGCCTTACCGTCTCCCCTTTCTTTTTCACGCTGGTCCCTTATCATCTCGGTTATTTATTCTCCTCCGAAAATAGCATCAATAGGAACCCATTTTCTGCCAATTGCGATCAGTACCGTTGATTTTACGATTTCATCATTTTATTTTTTTATCTGTTTCTATATACGATATCTTTTTTCATTTTGTATGAAAATTAGCTGCATTATTTGTTCTTCCAATTATAGAAAAAATGATGGAATACGAAATACTCGTGATTCGGTTTATTAATAATTTTATTTTTCATAACTATGGGCATTATTTTTTTATAACCAGGTGATAAACTATTTATAATAATAAACTAGTTTATAGCTAGTTTAGAAACTACTTGAAATTTTGTTATAATTAGTTTATTAATTATTTTATTGTATAATCGTGATTCGGTTTATTACCTATTTTATGTAGTTTATTAACTACTTTGCACAGTTTTTTCGTTTAATAAAACGCTGGATTTTTTTATTTTCGATTTAGTTTATTTATCGTGATTTAGTCATTTCATTTTTATTTAATTAGTATATTTTTATTGAAATATTTATGATAAAACAAATAATAATAATTACAAAAATACAGCTATTATTTTTGTTATTATTGTTATTGTTACGAGCATTTTTTACAGTGTAAGAATAATGATAACAATTTATATAATTCGTATCTAATAATAATAATATTAATAATAATAGCAACAATATATAAAACTAATGATAAATAACAACGACAGCGGTAATTATATAAACAGTAACAATAATGTTTGTCTTTAATATAAAAAAAATATACTGAAAAAAATAAGAATTATAACGTCTATAATGATCATTTTTGTTGCTGTTGTCGTTTATATATTTATCGTTTTAATATTTATCGATAACGATCGATTAACCTCGAAAACCGTTAATTCGTCATTCAATTAATAAAATGACTTTTTTTTCATCCATTTATGGATTTCCTCAAACACTTATATCTAATTATAAACGCGTTTCTTAGTGCGGCAATTATAATTTACTTTTTTTTTTCTCGTATTTGGGAACAACTGTTGGACGAAACGTCGGATTATATTCTACGAAAATTACACACGCTCGAGTTTAGCACCGTATAAAGTTTTCCCGATGAATCACATCGTATCGTGAGCGTGGTTTCGCGATACAGGCACTCTTATCCGGCACTGAATTGCCCAGGTGTTTCTTTCCGCGAGACCTCGCGAATGAGTAAAAAAAGTCATCGCGACTTTTTCCACTTTGGTAAAATGAGCGAGACATTTTCTGTAGCCCTGAACATTTTGGGGATGGGGGGGGGGGGGGGGGGGGGGTAGATAATCAAACGTCTTTGAAATGACTAAAAAAAAACCAGAACTGACACAACTTTTATTTATATTGTCATTCTCGTTATATTTCAGCATTCTCATTATTATTATTATATATTAACAATTCTATCATTGTTGATCTAATTTTTTGTTTAATTTTCTTACAAATATTATATTCAATTGTTGATGCAAGTGATAAAGATTCAATTCTTGAATAATATGATACGTCACAAGGGAAATTTCTTTTTGTATAAAAAGTTGATAAATTCCATTAAAAAAAAAACATTGAAAAGAGGAAAAAAAATGTAAGTGGGAAGAGCAAGAATAGCGAATCAATAAAAATATGTTTTTATTTCAACGACCATTTTTTGGAATGTATTATTTGAAAAAAACGATTTCGATAGAAATGGCGACAAATTCTTCAAACATGAATTATAATAATATTAAATAACAAATTACAGTACCATTGCAATGTATGATAATTGAAAAATTAGTCATTTATATCCATATTACATATAATTATAATAGAAAAAAAAAACATTAAAATTATTATAGCACAAAATATATTTGGTTATTAAAGAAATAATAATAATAAGGCTTACGACTTTAGCGTCAGTGAGCGTGTCGGAGGTTGTCCGTGTCCTGCGATATTTTCGAGGATCCACTTCGCGATCATCATTCGGAGTGGCCATTGATGGTGAAGTGTTCAAGGTTGCCACCGGCCGCTTTCATTCTTCAATGGAATATGTTGAATTATATCGGATGAATGAAAGTGCTCAATGAAATATTCTCCTCGTTGAAATTGAGCCTCGCGAGCTATTTCAGTACGTTTCGCTCGTTCGATAGCCAAGTTCGTGCTGAAAAATGGCAAATTTATAAACATAATAATAAATTAACAATCATTACTCATCATTATTACTATTATCACAATCATCATCACGGTCATTATTATTATTACCCGTAATAGAAAAATAATGATTTTTTAATTATTATTGTTATTAAAAATCAATATTGTTTATTTATCGTTTTTTATACCGAACTTACAATGCCTGTAAAATGAACTGTAATAATATTTTTTAAATATTACAGTTACGATTTATTATTCATAATTATCAAATTATAAAATAATAATAATAAATAAATATTCATTATTTATGTTATGAGAGTAATCTTAACCATCGTAGTAATGATGACGATTCGTTTATTCAATTATTATTATTATTATTATTATTATTATTATTATTATTATTATAAATTATAATAATGATAAAAATAATTTTGCACAAACGCCCATTTGGCAATCTCCAAGTTTATAAATGTTTTTTGTCCTTCGTTGACGCGTCTAGCTTCGCTCCATAATAATAATGGTAATGATGATGATAATAACAATAATAATAATGTCGGTAACAAAATGTAATTATTTTTAAAAAGGATGTAGGGGCAGACAATCCACGGCCCACATCCCAGACCTCTTCCTATAAACTCGTGATATATCGCAATGAGCCCGAGAAGGATGGAGACGAAGGGTGAGAGAGAAAAAGAGGGAGAGAGATCGCCAACCCATATATCGAGTTTTTACAACGTGTCGTGTACGTACCCATGCAAAAATAAACCGTTAACGATAAATATGAAGACTTTTGTGTAGTCGTGAGTCGTGCAAGGATAAATGTTAAAAAAGAAAAAATCGTCATGTATTTCATTTAGTGAATTACATTTTTACGACTGACATAACCTCTATTCGCTTATCGATTTCATTATTCTTCGAAATTCCCTCGTTCCCGAAGCTATTTTCTTTTCAACGTTGTTTATACTCCGCGATGTAACGAATAATGTCAGCCGAGATTAAAGTATAACCTCAATTCGTCAACCGCCAGGTTTATTATTCCTTCCGCCATTTACTTTTCATCGCTACTCGCTGCCGCCATTTTGTTCTCGCACGGCCATTTCGAGCCGCGGAAACTTTGCTAGGTAACCTCAAAATTGAAAGCAAAAAGTATGATATTTCTAGATTTATAAAATTTCTGAATGTTCAAAGTTTCTAAATGTCTAAAATTTCAAAATTTCGGAATTTCGGAAGTTCTAAATTTTTGAGCGATGAAAAAGATCCGAATTTCGGAAAAAAATGTTTCGACTTCTCGGAATGGACGAAGATTTTTCGAAATTGAAATTAAAGGGTTCGTTGTGTTTTTTGTTGGATTTTGACTTCGTTTTTAATGCTGTTTACTCAACGACCCTTTCCGCGGCCGGAGCATCCTCCAACGAACCGGATGTTTTAAAACAAATGCTCGTCGAGTGCCCCTGACCATACTGACACACATTGACTGTCCGAGGACAATTTGAACAAAGGAACGAGCGTCAAAAAAAAAATCAACATCGCGGTCGTAGCTCCCGGGGACCAAATATTTGTACAGAGCTGAAACGGTACATACGTTTTTCCATTTTCATAATCTAAAATCGAAAAATTGAAAAATATATTGAAATAAATTTTTTTCAAGGGACCGAAATCGAAAAATAAAAAAAAACATTGTTGAAATTTATTTTTTTATGGAGCCAAAATCGAATAAAAATAAAAATATAACAAATAAATTTTCGAATAATGGACGAATGAAAAACTGAAATTATAAAATCAATAAATAACATAAAATGACAATAACAATAATAATGATACGATAATAATTGATTCAAATGAATTGAAAAAATAAAAATAATAAAATAGTATTGGAGCAATAAAGGTATTCCATAAAATTGAATGATCGTTGGTTTTGTTGCATTTTTAGATGCAATCATCAGACGTCATTGGCACATGTGTGTCGTGCAGATTTTTATTTTTTATTTCGCGTATCATCGCGTCGGGAATGGTTCCACGTAATTCTCGTTTATTTCACTTGCGAGCCTCGTCACACCCGTCTTGTCTTCGCCCGGAGCTCATATTTCATACTACTGCACACGACGATTGTAAATCCCTGCCAGAATCTGTGCGTCTTCGCTCCGGTTGATTGTATTAAGAGTACGCGTTGGCGTTCAATTACGAACGTTGCCACTGACTTCCAGATTTTTTTTTTTCAACGACAGACATTTATTTTTTCTTTTTCTTTCAACTATAGAACAAATAAAGTAGTCAATAATCGATTGTACAACGAAAACTCAATCGCCGATGAGAAAACGTATTTCGAACATTTGTGAGGTTATGTCGATGTTCTTCGTGTCTTGGGGCTGAAAACTTTTGACGCAGTACCTCGTTACGTCGGTAATGACAATTTGGGAGTTTGCGCTGCGAGTAACTCCCGACGGATGGCGCGCCCTGTACGCGAATTCGGCCACGAAGTCTCGACTTTCGGGCGAAGATTCGTGGCAGGACAATTGCCGAGCGCCGAGCGTGGGCCCGTGTGTGTTTATGTACGTGTGGATTCGTTGCGAGCGCAGCGTGGAGAAATGACGCGCGCAGTTTCGTCGCTACGAAAATACACACGTATATGTACGTGTGTCAACCGATACTCACATACATACAAGTAGTATATACTTTCCGGGAAAACTATACGAGATATCAATATGAATCCAACGCCATTATTTACGTTAGGCAAAAACCTTCTCCAAACACATGCATTGAATCTCCATAGCATATAAGGAGCTCACTCTACGACCTTTGGGAATTTCGTGATTTTCAAGATTCCGGAGAAGTGGATTTTCAAGATTCCGTGGAAGTCGGACATTTTTTTTTCTGTTTTTCAACTCTTAAACGGGTCTATTTAATCGTATATTTTCTGCTGATTACGAAAATGTCCGAGTTTTTGTCGAAAATGCAAAATTAGGGTCGGAAAATGGGAAAAACTTTTCTAGAATATTTTTTGGCCATTTTTCCCTGCTACAGCTTACTGTAGCTATCATAGCGACGGAGGTTACGTACCAATAGGTCAGTCGGTAAGCCACGAAAGCTCGATTTTCTCGGTCCTGTCGCAAGATGGCGCCTCTTGCGCCTTCGGCATCGCCTGGTTTTGAGAATCGCCGGGAGATGTCGCCAATGAAACAGTCTCAGACTTTCTCACAGATAAAAGAAAAAGACGCGATACTCAAATTTTTTCCTTTTTTTTTAATCGTTTATCGATCGAAAACAAAAGACCTTTTTTCTGTTTACTTTCGAGCAAACAGAAATACGAATTGTCGAGCTTATTCCCGTTTTCGTCCAAAAATGAGAATGTTCTAGATCTACTTTTTTTTATTTTTCATTTTTATTGAGATGGAATGAAAATCAAAGAAATTGAAAGCTTTTCACGACTGACCTATTTCAGACAGGTACTTTCCTGTACAAACGACTATAAATATTTGCAGACTCGTCTTCCTGCACGTTTCGACGATTTATTCGAAAAGTTGCCACGAGAAGAAAGAAGAAAGGAGATAGGAAAGAGAGGAGAAAAAAAATCGTACCCTTTCGTACTTTCGTGAAGTCTCGAATATTTCCATAATGCCTCGGAGAGGGTAGCATCGTCGCGGTAAGAAATTTACGAGTGATTTAAATAACGTTTACTTTCACGCACAGTCGACATATATATATATCAATTTATAAAATTTATAATTTAAAGAAATTTCGAAAATATGATAAATCATTTAACAAGGTAATCGATTTTTTTTTTTCTCAAAATACATAAAGAATACGTTTTTGTATGTTTGTTTCAAAATATATACAATATGTATTTTGGAAATCATATCGATGGAATTCCCTCTTAATGTTTTTCAAAGTAACAAATGAGAATACAAAATTCTGCAAAAATTATCGAAACTTTATTTTAAGCCCTTAAGCTTTTTATAAAAAATACATCAACATCGATTTTTCTCGCGGCTCGATTCTCAATATCACTTCTGTAGCACTCTAGGTAAACTTTTTCAAAAACTATTTTTTTCCGTTTTATCGAAACGTAAATATTTATTAAGTGATGTTGGAAAATCAGTTTTTGTCGCATCGCGCTCCAAGGGATGGTAGTATCCCTAAAAATTATTTTTCCAGAAATGAAAAATAAAATATGTGTGAATCGAGGTAAAGCTCGTATTCTTAAATAAATAAAAGAAATCGAACCGAACAATCATTTTTCGATAAGTGCGTTAATAATTTCTAATTATGTTATGTAAATATAGTTTATTTAAATTGATTCGTATTAATTTTTGTTTAACGTTCATTTTATGCTAATTAGATAATTACTCATTTCTCGTTTGGGAGGCCTAAACTTTTCCAAAGTACGTGGCGAATGAAAAAAAAAAAATGATCGTAAGGAAATCCAGAGCCGCGCCGTATCGACGATCATGAGGTTCCGGCGCTCCAAGAAAATAATGACAAACCGGAATATTCGGGGGCTCCGTACTGGCTGTGAGAAATAAAATCGACGATGCCGATTTGCCGAGTTACTTTCGTTTTCATTCTTTTCTTTTTCTTTCATTTATCATAGCCGGAAGATCGTGAATGTGGGTCGAAAAAAAAAAATTGTATCTCACCCCTATCCGAGTTCGAGCAATTTTTCTTTTCTACTTTTTGGTCACATCCTTATCTCCTTATTCTCGCGCTTGTCAAATGTTTTTTCCATCCGGTGGTTGATAGTTACTGGTTGGGGAAAGGTTGCAAACGATGGTGACCTTGAGAACAGATTTCCAAGGTCAAGCAAGGTCGTTGTTTGGGGCTAATTGTTATCCCTCGGTTGTTATCATTGTTTAAGTTATTTTCGTAAGTCGTTGCAAACAAGGGGTTGGTTTTTTAATTAGGTCCAAGCAGGGGGTGGTTTTCGTAATTAAGTTCAAACAATGGGTTGTTTTCGTAATTAGGTTCAAACAAGGAGTTGTTTTCGTAATAGAGTTCGAGAAGGGGTTGTTTTCGTAATTCTCTAGTTACCGACTGGGAGAAGGTTGCACACGATGATGACCTTGAGAACAGATTTCCAAGGTCAAGCAAGGTCGTCGTTTGGGTTTCCGTTCTTTTGGGCTATTTGTTATCCCTCGGTTGTTATCATTGTTTAAGTTATTTTCGTAAGTCGTTGCAAACAAGGGCTTGTTTTCGTAATTAGGCCCATACAAGGGGTTGTTTTTCTAATTAGGTTTAAGCAAGGGGTTGTTTTCGCAATTAGACCCAAACAAGGGGTTGTTTTCTTAATTGAGTTCGAGCAAGGGGTTGTTTTCATGATTTTTGGCGAACAAGGGGTTATTATCGTTATTTAAACGCAAAGAGTGCGTTTTTGCGAATCATTGCGATTGATGGGTGGTTTTCAACGTTCCAAAGTCCTGAAAACTCACTTCGAAATAAATCTTTAGGAGATTGTTTTTTAGCACTTGGGAAAACACCCAAGGGATTGTCTTTGGGATTGTTAACACCGAGAGAGCGGGAGGAGAATCGGTTTTGGGATGCAAAAATTCAGGGGGGTTGTTTTCAGGCTTCGAAGCTGCGGAGGGCTCGTTCTCGTGATCTAGGTCAACCGAAAAGTCGTTCTCTTGGTCCAGGACCTACCATCCATCGTTTATATCATAAGAAAGGGGGCGGCGAACGCTCGCCCGCCGAGCCAAAGGGAGAAGGGGAGAAAAAGGGCAGATTATTTCCCAGCTCCAAAGATATATGGTAAAGACATTATTTGTCAAACATATATGAATACAAATGGATATGTGGTATCAGCATGAATATAAGGACGAAATCTGAGCATTCTGAAAGCTCTGAGTATACCTTTAACGAGAACTTAGATTTGGGGTTAAGTATGAGATATAATAATAGTTGTTGCACTATTATTTTAGAGATCATTGCAAATATTAGTACACGTAACAATGGGTAACGAGCTTCAAGATGTTTTCGAGTCAAGACTTAGGGGTGAATATAGCTACTAGCGGATATTAGTCTTAATTAATACACGGATTTAAAGTTCATTTTAAGTATCGTTACGAGAATAATTTTGAATATTATTTACAATTGTAATTATGAGTAAAAGTACGGTAATAAATGTGAATATAAATTTCAATAGAAACTTAAGTACCAGTAGAATTGAGAGATTAATTATTATTTGAATTTAAGTTTCAAGTTGTGTAACCAAATATAATTATAATTGAAAGTAGAAGTTTTCTTATAAATATAGATATAAATATAAATTTAATTTTAAGTACGAATATAATTGAGAATTGAATTATAATTTGAATTTAAGTTTGAGGTTAAGTATCGAGTTATTACAAGAAAAACAACAAGTCCAGCTTCAAATATACGTTTAATGACGAAGAGACCTTCGGATTAAAAAATAAGTAAATAAATAAAATAAAAAGGACAAATACCGGAATCGTCTCTTTTGCTTGTCTTTTGGGAAAATAACTTTTTGCAATTTCCCCTATGAGCTTTCCGGAAGTTTTGCCCGTACATAAAATATATCCCTTGTACGAGCTCGTAATAGTGAATTATCTGTCATCAAACAAGACCGCGAACCGCTATACTCAAACGTCTCGGCAAATACGCAAAGCGGAGCGATTATTTCGCCGGGTGTAAAAAAAAAAGTCGCGGGTCCGAGAAGTAAACGGCGCGCACGCGCCTATCGCGCAACGCCGAAGCGAGTGAGAAAGAGAGATAGGATTATTTGAAAGCTCGGAGCTTACGAATCTTCGCGTGCTCCAGTCGGTTCGCGAACCTCGCGCCGCCTTTAACGGAAAACCCGTTTCGTCGATTTTTTTCAAATAAACAAACATTGAAATAACACCGGAAATAAATAAAGTCAAATAAAAGAATTTAATTTCATTAAGAATTAATCAAGTGAAATAAAAAATTAGATAAAGTAAAAATGATGATAAATATAATTGAATAATAATACGAAAGTAGAATAAAAGAAAGTTTAAAATATTTCAAAAAATGTTAAACGAACTATCAATAATGAAAAATAAATCAGAAAAAAAACAACCATTTTTGTTTAATCGCGGATGAACAAACGTCTCGAAAAAATGTCTCGCTCTTAAAAATTCTCGAAAACTCTACGTGTTTCCGCGATCCATTATAAAAAAAAACTGTGAAAAAAATTAATTATGATTTATTGTAAAAATTGGCAATAAAAAATTCCAAATAATAATAATAAGAAAATTTTTTATAATTTACCGATAAAATCCAAAAGAAAGTCAACAAAAATGAGAAAAATTCTTTTTCCTTCGATGTAAAAAAAAACCGAACGATAATACCAGATTTCGTAAAAAATTAAGGAAAGTGTCTTACCGTAAAGAAAAGGTGTTACCGGAGGAGTAAATCTTGAGTGAAAATTCGTCTTGTTTCATTATCGCGAGAAAACTGACGGAAAAAGTAGTGCCGTGAGATCGAAATGAATGAATATAATCTTGTTTGTTTTTTCATCGTCGAGTCGACGACTTTTTTTGGAACGAAAGCGAGGATGTTCGCACTCGCGAAAACTCAATTAGCGTGAAATTAGAGCTCGCATTGGCGAAGCGCGCACGCGCCCTATCGTTGTTTAAACTTCGCTCGAGGAGTGTGTACTCTTGCGATTTCGGGTCGAGTCGTAAATCGTAACGATAAATTATATCGCTTAATTGCTCCCCGCCAGTGTCAGCCGTTCACAACGTTGTTGTTTCTGTGCATCGGTGTCGCGGGCTTTATACACACGTGCCGCACGAACGCGTGAATTACACACGCCAGCCGCCGCAACGAAACTGCCATTAACCAATTATCGATGTGTAAACAAAGCCTATTAAATTCTCACGCAAGCCAACCAAGGTCAAATAAACCGAAACAAACGCAAACAAACATAAACAAACTGGACAAGGACAAACAAACCAACCAAAGGACAGTAAAGAAGGTCAAACAAACCCAAACAAACCCAAACCAACTCGAACAAACGAAAACCCACTGAACAAGACCAAAGAAACTACAACAAATAGAAGGTGAAACCGAACAAAGGACAGTGAGGAAGGTCAAACGGATGGAAACAAATTCAAAAAAGGGAAAATTCACTGAACAAGACCAAAGAAACTAAAACAAATTGAACAAAGTCGAACGAACAAAGTTAACAAGGTCAAACAAACGAAATTATTCAAAACGAGCGCAAACAAACATAAACAAACTGGACGAGGTCAAACAAACCAAAGGACAGTAAGAAAGGTCAAACAAATCCAAACCAACTCGAACAAACGAAAACTCACTGAACAAGACCAAAGAATCTAAAACAAATTGAACAAACTCGAACGAACAAAGTTAACAAGGTCAAACAAATTAAGTTGACAAGGTCAAACAAACGAAATCATTCAAAACGAGCGCAAACAAACATAAACAAACTGGACAAGGTCAAACAAGCCAAAGGGCAGTGAGGAAGGTCAAACAAACCTAAACAAACGAAAACTCACTAAACAAGGCCAAAGAAACTAAAGTTTACCGAACAAGATCAAACAAACAAAATAGACGAGATCGAACAAAGTTGAGAAGGTCAAACAAACGAAACCATCCGAAACAAGGTCAAACGAACCATAAAATTCGAATCAAGGTCATACGTACCGAAACATACTAAACAGAAGTCAAGCGAATCAAAATATTATAAACAAGATCGAAGAAACAAAGTGGACCAAGTCAAACAAACCAAAAGATACTAAACAACGTCAACCAAACCGAAACATTCTAAACAAGATCGAAAAAACGAAGCTGATAAGGTCAAACAAGCTGAACAAAACCATATAAACAAACTGGACACGGTCGAACGAACAAACGGGACAATCATAAATAATCAACTTTGTCAAGATTCAATAAACAAGTTCGTTAAGGTCAAACAATAGTTGATCACACCAAACAATCGACATTGACACAAATGAGACGTAACAAACTGGCCAAAGTGATAGAAACGGAATCCAAACGAAACCCACCAATAATAAACAAGGTCAAATAACGGATGACCCCAAACAAATCCGTACTAATATCCATAATAAACGATCGATAATAAAGAAATAAAATAGTTCACGCGAAGTAAGTCACGGACAAAAGTTGAATATCAGTATGCAAACAAATACAAACGAACTCAAACGATCGATCGATCCACGTACAAACCGAAACGCGCTACGGAAACCTCGAATAAACCCAAATAAACCAAACAAACGATTCGAACAGAAAACAAATAAAACCGTACAACCGATCGTTCCTTAAACGAAATTGTAAATCGTTAAAAAAAGATGGCTACTGGTCCTCGCAAAGTGTTCGTGGCCGGATTTTCATGCCCGATGGCACTTCCGTTTCCTTTCTGAGGGATAATTCATCATCCAAGTCTCGTAAAATCCCGAAGGTGACCTTGAACTCTTCATTCTCTCAATGTTTTTTTTCTCACTCCTTAATTTGTACCTATTTAAAAAAAAATCATTATCATCAACTTTTCATTGATAATTAACCTTCAATAACCACTTATTTCATCATCGAACAATTATTTTTTGTTTTAAATGAAACATCGACTCGATCGGTAAGAAGCTACTTGCCGATCATTTATCGACCGAGCGATTTCGCTACCAACTCAATATCTCTCATTTTTCGGGGAATTTCCTTTATAATTTTCACTTTTAATCAAAAGATGTTGGAATATTGGATGTCAAACAACGCGAGCGCCAGCAACAGCAGCGAATCCGACCTCAGAGAGGTTCTCGAGGATCCGAGCTCGGCCATACTCTTCGCCGGATATCCGCCCGGGCTTCTGTATTTTGCGGCAGGTTGCTGCGTCCTATTTATGCTCATCGGTATACCCGGCAATCTTATCACAGTCGCCGCATTATTTCGCACCAAAAAGGTACACGAAATTTCGTGAATAACTAACGTTACGAAATAAGGACAAGAAATTCTGAATGTGTGTAATGTCGAGCGATGTAACAATAATAATAATAATAAATTATGCACACGAAGCCAATGAAATCATAACGATAATCGTGAATATTGGTTGCAATGATTATAATAACGGTACGACTAGTAATAATTGTCCATCCACGAATAAGTGATAAAAATAGTTATGGCGGTGATAATGATGCTAACGACGATAAATGACGAATTGCAAATATGCATGAGAGGAGCAACAATGATGGTAATAAAGCTTATAATGATATAATAGTCAATATCGTGATCATTGTCATTTTAATCATTATTATTATTATCATCAAAATCACTATCATCAAGATCATCATCATCAAAATCATCATCATCAAGATCATCATCATCAAAATCATCATCATCACAATCATCATCATCAAAATCATTATCATCAAAATCATCATCATCAAAATCATCATCATTAAAATCATCATCATCATCAAAATCATCATTATCAAAATCATTATCAACAAAATCATCATCATCAAAATCATCATCATCAAAATCATCATCATCAAAATCATCATCATCAAAATCATCATCATCAAAATCATCATCATCAAAATCATACCACCAAAATCATCATCATCATTAAAAACATCAACATTGCTATTAGCATCACTATAATTATTATCACTACTCTTATTATCACCGTGATCATCATCATCATCACCCTGATATCACCATTATTATTATCATCATCTTTATCATCGTCATCATCATGATAATCATCTCCAGTATAATTATCATTCTCGGATCTCGTTTCACCAGCTGCGGATATACAAAAGAGATGTGCAACAGCAAGACTACTCTTGACACAAAGCTCTACCGTGAACCGCGTGCTTCACGCTCCCAGCTTGCTCAATCATAACATCATACGTGCGCGCGGTATTATTACCACTGTCCCACTCCGCCGCAACTCGACTGTACCCCTGAGCTCGTATACGGGACGGGTATACGCGTCACGCAATAACACACGGCGAACGCCACGCGAAACGCAATTAGCATAAAACAGAGCGAAGCAAAAAACAGCAAAAAGAAAAAAAACAAAACCAAGCGAGTGCTCACGCTACCGCGTAATGGGCTGGCTCCGCCCGCGAAGGAAATAAATAGCCACTCTGCGAAAAACCACAATTATATATATATATAAACTTAAGCGGGACTTATACGGAAGAGGCTAACCTTCCACTTCCGGTTCCACTTCCGGTTCCTTACTTCTCGCGCCCTCTAGAGGGCAGTTTGTCGTCTAGCCAGATTTAATTGCGAAAGCAAATTCACAAAAGAAAGAAAAAGAAAAAAAAACGAAAGGACGAAGAAAACGAGCGAGTGCGAGTGAGCGAGAGGAAGCGTCGAAACAGACGGCGAAGAAGAGAACGAAAAGAGAAACAAAAATACACAGCAGCTGTGTGTCTTCCACATAACCTATATCTCCTCTCTCTCTCTCTCTCTCTCTTTCTCTCTCTCTCTCTTCCCGTGTCCGAGTTTAAAACCCTTAACTATCGCAAGCCTCGAGAGCTCGGACTCCTTAACCTCCATTTAAGACCACCAATACCAACAATTCCGCAACGTATATCAAAACGCCCACGTAAACGTAAACGTACGTAAGTAGACGTACGTGAGATTCGCTCGCAGGACGAGGGAGCTGTGTGCTTGCTGCTTTGAAACGTGTACAGCCTTCCTTATTCGTCCCCTACTACCTATATACCTCCACCTCCACCTCCTCCCTCCCCCTTTCGCGCCCTCCGCCCTCCAGCAATTCGCCGCAACGTGCTCCCATCCCCCCCCCCGCCCGCCTACCTCGACAACCAACCATCGTGTTCCTTGTTCGCCCTGACGTTGGCTACGAGGCAACTTACTCGAGAGATTTACACTCGGGCTTTTCTTTCCTTCCGTCTTGGACCACGTCTCTTCTTTATCAATTTAAAATCCGTTTGACGCGGCTCACATTCCTCCCGGAACACCCAAAATTCGACGTTTCATGAATCTCCTATTTTCGAGACTTAATTGTGGAACGGACAGAGGAAGGGAGAGTTTAGGTTAGAAAGTTGTAACTTTAGCGCACGAAATGGTACCGTTTGATTGAAAAATCCACGTTTTGGTTATTGTTAAAAATGGGAGCTTTTTTTAATGAATTACACCAGTTTATCGAAGATGGTGAGTTTTCCTTGAAAATCGTAAGTTTTTATTAAAAATTGATATTTTTCGTTGAAAATGGTACCCTTTTAATGAGAATAGCACTTCTTCGTTAAAAATAGTAACGTTTCGTAAAATATGTGATCATTTGATCGAACGTAGTAGCTTTTGATTGAAAATTGTACCTCTGCGTTAAAAACGGTACCTTCTTGGTAAAAACGATACCTCAGCGTTAAAAATGGTGGCTTTTCATTGAAAACGATACCTCTTCGTTAAAAGTGATATCGTCTTGTTCGAAAATGGTACTTCTTCTTAAAAAATGGTACCTTTTCGCTGAAAATGGTAACCTTGATAAAAAAAACTATACCGTCGCTTCAACCGACTCGAAACTACACTCGAGAATGGGTCACGCGTGTTTTCCATTTCCCTGAGGGAAACGCACTAAAAAACGAAAAAAAAGTAAAGTCTTTTCGAACCGTAACCTTTCTCGTACCGTTAGCCCGAAACGGAAGCCGCGAAAATCTGGGGTCGTTTCGACACCTCCGTAATTACATTCCGGAATTTCCATGCGCGCCTCCAGCGAGCTTTTCATGAACGGAAAAGGGCTAAAGGGAAGACTCGATAGGATTAAAGTAGGATGAGCTCTTAAGCGGGGTAGCCGAAAGTTATCAGCATACAGATACGCCCGGTATGGAAATGGCGCGGAGCGCTTACACCTTAATATCGCCGGACGAATGTATCACGATCGATAGAGGTTGTAACTCTGCCACACCAGAAACAGGCTGCAAGGGTCTTCGTGCTTTTAACTCACTCTTCCGATCTCCTCCTTTCTCTATCCTGAATAGTTTACCCCCTTAATTCTCGCGAGAAGAAAAATATCGAGGAAAGAACGACCGGTATGACAGGTCCGACATTGATCGATCCGCAATTTTGTTTTTATCCGTTTTTTTTCTTTCCTCCGTGAAATCTTGACTGCGCATAAAACCGAAATAAACGCCCAGGTTTGAAACGTTCGTCATACGACGATACCCTGGACATCGTTTCTTCGCCCTCCGCTGACGCAGCGTTTCTTTTTCAGTCGAAACCTTTTTTTTCATTCCCATCTCAAAATGATCGTAATTTCATAATGGACGTGTTATCGAAGGGATCAGAATTTATTCCGGTGCTTTTGGGGGGGCGGGAGGGGTGGAGAGTACGAAGTTAGGACGATTGTCCGAGTAACTCGAGCAACCCCAATTCAAAAGAGGGTTGTTCGGAAACCCGAGAATGGGAACTACAATTCCTATCGGGAAAAATTTTCGTCTTTCGTCTTCGTTACGAACCCCTTGAACTTTTTCATCGAACGGTGGATTCTCACTTTGTGGAAGAAGAAGTGATGTTCTAAAATTTTTTTTTTCCCCAAGCGAAAAAAGGGGTTGGAAAGTAGCGATGTGTGCCACAGTGCGAAAGCACCGGATTCATAAACAAACTCCTTAAGTGCTCGAAACGCCAAGCCAGCGATTGTTTCCACGGGAACTCATTCATCGCGCCCCACATAACCCATATACCAACGTTCCAAAATTATTTCTTCCCTCGAAAGCTTCCCGCCTCGACCTCCACCCACCCCCCAACGAGGCCAGATCTCCTATCGAACCGACGAGCACACATACAGGAGTCTATTAATAACTTGGTAAATATACATCCCCATTAATCCTGGCCCTGTTACGAAGAGGCGAAATTAGCTGTTCAAAGTCTGAGCCTGATTTATCATCGAGGCGTGAAAGACGTTGACTCCGATCCACGGTCCACCGACCCCCCTCCCAAAGATCGATCACGAATACTTGATTGGCTGGAGGAATGAAAAGGATACCCCGATAGATAACCATCGCTTTACGGACTACCACCAAATTCCGTCTTCGTCATGTTCCCGTACAGTCATCGAGCCAATACCGGCGTGGTTCGTTTTTTTTTACGCACTGGGTAAGACTCCATCCACTCTTGATACCAACCCCCTGATAACACTCTCCCCGTCACGGCCCACCAACCTTCCAGTCGCCTCTCCGAAACGAACCCTTCCAACGTAACCCTAGCCCATACCGGCAACCCTTGACTTCATCTCTCAGTCCGTTCACATCGAAACCCCAAAACACGCACACACACGTACAAACGGTTATCCACTTTCCAACTCAGACTGGAAACGCGTTTGGAACTCCCTTCAGGATCCAGCTGATGTTGCTCCTCGAAAGGGATGAGCCCCTGTCTCACGATCCACGCACCACACGTGGCTCGGGACATTAGGTGCACAATCCAAAAGGTTCTTGTTCACACTTCGAGGGGTGGGGAGGTTGAGTAGGATCTCGAGAGACGGCGAAGGAACATTCACCGTGGAAAGAACGGATACCAAGCGGAGAGAAAGGTCGTTTCGAAGCTCCTGCCAAGAGCTTTAGAAACGAGGTCCTAATGGAAGCGATTCAACGGAAAGTCGTCATCCAGATTTAGAGTGTTATCGGACTTTGGAAATTCGTATTGCGCTTGTTGGGGTTCTTCGATGAAAAGTCTGTTTGTTGATATTCGGGGAGGGGGCACTGCTGGATTCTACTTGATTCAGGGGTATTGCGCTTAAGATCGCGCGATCAGGTAAGATGACGCATCTGTCTTGCACGTTGGATCGTCATCGGTCTTTTAAAGTCTACGATCCAATTTGGACTTGCGTTTTACGTTGGATCTTCATTTTTCTTCGAGAATCCACGAACCAATTGGGATCGTTGATTGTACTTTCCAAGGTCTTCATCCGCCTTCTAACATTTTAGGCCCAATCGGAATCTGCTTTGCAACGTATCGGGTCTTGAGCACCTGGCTGTCCAGTGCAGACGCGTTGTCAGGAATCTCCTGTATTCCTCGTGCCAGCAACCATTCAATGTTCCTAGGAACACCTGGCAAATCTGCATAGCGATTCCAACGGTGTGGCCACCGAGTCGATCAAGATTACCACGCTTTACCAATGTTCTTCGCCCCAAAGAAAAAAGGCATTCGTACAAACGCGGGCTACAATGCGGATGTAGCTTCTCATAAAACCTTCCGGACGTGGCTAAACTCGCCCACCGTTACGGCAATCATTGCTTCCAGCTTTCCCGAAGCTTTTCCTCCGTCCCGATTTCAACGGGTATCTCCTCGAATTTATCTTAAAGTCCAATCATCCCGTTGCTTTTACGTTCCCGAGTTGGAGATAAGAAAGTCGTAAAAAAGGAACGAAGAAGCGGAATCCTTTCGTCGCTGTTACTTGCACCGAGTTTACATCCGGGTTTCCCCACCAGTCTCGTCTTACCTAGTAGCTTACGTGTCTTCTTTCAACGCCGCAAAAAAATAATTGCCAAAAATAATTGGAGACTGCCGATTCATTTGTAGACGGTTGTAAACGTCGGTCGTTGTTCTCTTCGTCAACTGACGCGAATTACAGGAATACGTCTCCGATCCGTTGAGAAGTTACCTAAAAAAAACGGTCCGAACTATCTCTCCGGTCAAATTTGGGCGGAAAGTACACCGCGGAAGGTTTAGCCGGGAACAGATGTTTAATAAGAAAATCCAAGGAGCTAAAGAAGTTTGCTGACGGAAATTGCCATCCTGAGAAGCATACAACCCCCTCGATATCAAGCTCCCTCAGCTTACCTTTTCTTTTTTTTTTTTTATGGTCTACGAGATGGAGAAAGATTCGGTGAGGGCCTCGAGGGAGCGAACCTTACCCCACGAGTGGTGTCTGATTCGCAGTAATTTTATGTATGGAGTGACACGAGGCGTGATAACGATCGGACACTTCCCTATTACGGAGCTTGATGGATGAAGGAAGGACCTCCTAGGTTGGGTCGATCGCGCTTCGGTGTGGTACACCCGGAATTCCAGGATTCCACGTTTTAGGTTATTGCGATAGGGTTCGTAGACGGATAAGCTATTTCTGAGGGACGATAGGTATTGATTCCTGAAGACCTATCTGAACACAGAATCCCCATTGTTATTCATCTTGTTGGCAAATTGATCGGATTCAATCAACGGGCGATCGAAGGTTTTTTCCGGCTAATTTAGCCTGGGCTCTAATCAAAGGTCAATTGAAAGCTATTCCATCAACACAAACTTATCGTCCGACACTTCTTTACCGTATCGTATTATATTTAATAGAAATATATTTTTACCCGATATATATTTTTATCACAAATTCCCGACGAACGTGAGACCTACATTATTTGTTTTTGAGTATTTGAAAAAAAAAGTAACTGTGAACGTTGAAACAAAACAAAAATGTTTCTTTTATCATTTGTTCGATAACCAAGGTATTAATAATTTTGGTTCGGAAAACAATGTTCACGGAGCTTTCCTATTGGCTCGAACGCGTACCGAGGTTGTCAAAAGTGTTCCCATTGGCTCGGACTCGTACCAGAAACCCAAGGATCATTAACACTGGTACAAACGTGTAAAGGGGAAACACGGAACGTTCTGATTGTTTTTCGCGTATCCTGGAAGCTCACGTAACTCACCGATCGTTTCGAAAACGTATTAGGAACATCCAGCGATCCTCGGTTAGCCCGATCTAACCGAAGATGACTGAGAAGTTTCCAACTGTACGTAAACGTTGAGTGAACTCGAAAATTCACGGTAAATAAGAATACCATCCGAATTTCGTTCGGTCACGTTTCCCCATCGTGGAAACGATTAATAAAAATGGTCACGTATAGAGAAATCCATCGGTATATTTACGAATCACGATGTACACGGGAATAAATGAATTCTCGATTCGTTTTAATAGCCGTGCTATCCAGGCCAAAGCCTTCAAGCTTCGTTAGGTCCCTCCGTCGAATATAATTGCGCGATTTCCAATCATCCGGATTGGACCGGCATTCCTAGCGGTCCTATTTCACGGCCTCATTTACATTTCACCCCTACACAATCCACGCTCCACTGGCGAGCCCTTCCTTCAATTATTTCCTGTCCTCGGCTTAATCCGTTCGGCTCTTCGTTCTCGATTCGCTTGCATCTCAATACCCATCTACCCGATTCTTATCGAAGCATTCTTTATTCGTTGTCTCTCTCTCCGTTTGTTCATTCTTTCCCTACCGCCATCCGCTTCCAAACCCCGCCCCGTTTCACTTTCCGTTCCGTTCTTGCCGGGCTTCTTTTGTTTCCTCATTCGGAAAAATGGAACGAAGGAGGAATGGTAACCGCCGGCAAGGGTCCTCGGTTTATCCAACTAGAATCGGGAGACTTCGGGAATTCAAAGGGCACACGGAGAAGTTGAGATTCATCGAGAAGGATCGAGTGGATGGAGAAATATAACACGATCGTACGTAAGCGTCAAGAAAACGGAAAAAAAAAATCTTTCGGGAAAGCAACGAAAGGATTGATTTTTTTCGGATAATTTTTTTCGCACAGCGAAGAGATCCAACGACTCGCTACTGATAAATCTACTGACAGACTTCCTTCGGAATGGGAAAAGATTTTTTTTGTTTTTTTAATTTTTATTATTATTTTTATTATTATTGTTGTTGCTGTTACTCTGAATATAAGGCGAAATATAATTTTATGACTTATTAATTAACTTATAAAAAATATGATTACTGGATAATCAAAATTATTCGTTCAATAATATAATTGAACGGTGGAATTTGTATTCAATTAACAATGGGATATTGCAAAAAATAACAATATGTTGGACATTTGGGAAATCTATTATTCACCAATAAATCTATTTTCCAAAATCGTTCAATAATGAATTAAAAAAATTAAAAATCATGGGAAATTCGTGTAGCGATATGTATACGTAAAATCCAATGAAAACGAGGTTTTCATAGATATAAATAAACAAATATACAAATATAAATTATACGTTACAAAAAAAAATACGATAAATACATAATTACGATAAATATTGAATCGAGAAAAATAATTGTCAAAGTACTTGAAAAAAATGATGACCAGTACGTGCTAAATTTGTATAGCAAATAATAATAATAATAATAATGCGTTATTTATTCGTTATAAAATATACTATCATGAGAGAATATATATTACCTTGTTATCGTCATCTCTACCAACGTTGAGGAGTTTCATTCCATCGGAAACTTTGAGGAGCGGAAAAAAAAAGCTTTTCTATCTTTTCGGTCATGCTCGTCCCACGCGGGTGATGCTCTATACATTTATACATCGAAAGTTCGAGCCCGAGGGTGCCAGAAGTTCATTCACCTTAGCATATTCCTTTTTTCGTCCTGGAGCGCGCCCGGTCACTGGAGGCAACTCGATCTCGCGCTTTATCCACTTGTTAAGCTCCTACCGGGACTTCAACACGACTCTCCCTTCGACACTCACATTTTTTTTATTTTTTTTTATTTTTATATTTTTTATTATTTTCTTTTTCCTTTTCCTTCGTCTTCTCTCTCAATTTTTCCACACGCCCGCAGATGGGACGAGAAAAATCATTCGCCGGCGGCCATTCTCCTCGGAAATTCCCGAGGAAAATATGCACTCTCTTGTTCGCGCATGTGGAATCTAATTTTAGTGCGGCACTACTTATCGTCATGTGCGACAAGCTGCTGCGAGCTTTGCGGAGGCGGTGCGCTATTTTTTTTTCTCTTTTTTCCCTTTCTTTTTCCTTCTTTTCCGGGTTCTTTTATTTATCTTTTCTTTTTTTTTCGATTTTTTTTTGTTTCTGCACGGACGAAAATTAATTTTCCCAGAAGTCCCGGGAGGGCTATTTGCGTTCACAAATTCGAAAGGAGAGCCCTTTTTCTTCGCGTGGATATATCAACCCGCGAATATTTATTTTTATCATATTTAATAATTAACTATATATATTTTTTAAGACGCATTACATTTTTTCAATTTTTCGCGGGTATTTGAATAGCTTTCAAATACGATTTTTTGTCTTCGTATTTGACAATTAATGAGCTTTCATCGTTTAATCGATGTAAATTTATTTGAAAGTCAATTCGGTATTGATTAAATGTATAGAACGTTTAATTTGATTAATTAATTACTGAGATTAATGCTTTTTCATCGCTCAATCGAATAAATTCATTTTCTTTTAATTCTGTTGATCGCGGTTTGATATTTGATTTAATTTTGATTATTTAATTTCGGTTGAAAATTGATATTTTATTTATTGAATTGCCATCGAACCGCTTAAATTCATATCGATGTGTATACGAGTGTAATCACTATTTCATAAATATGAACCGTCTAATTAATCTTGAATTAATTATTATTATAGGCTTGGAAGGTTTGTTTCGATTGATTAAAGTATAGTTAAATTAATAACGAAAAAGTGTTGGAAATCAGTTAAACTGTTATCAATCAGATATCCCCAAATTACAAATGCATAGTCGACAAATAATAAGTAAAAAATTCAGTCAATGCCAATCGAGAAGTAATAATTGAAATAAAATCATTTAAATTGTTTAATTAATTATAAAATAATATTTGCGAAGATTCGATGTTTTACTAAATTCAATAGTTATTTACAATTCCAACAGTATAATTATATAATTTATTGTAAATTAAATATTCGATACATTAGAGCGTTTCTAAAATTCGTTAATTTTATTGGAGTCAACAAAAATCTCCATCAAATTATAAATGGCGATAGATAACAATTGTTCAATTTGAAAATAAAAAGTAAATTATTAATAAAAAATGATTAAGAAAAAAACAGAAAATTGTTAATAAAAATGATTAAGAAAAAAATAAAAAATGATTAATAACAATAATTCATCAATGAAAAGAACGTGGAATTTATGGAACTTCAATTAAGTAATAATCGATGAACAAATACGACCTCGAAGGTTCTTCAATCGTCAATTACGAATTGAATTAGTCGTTAAATAATTAGTGTTTTCCCGGCGAGGTGCGACCGAAGTAAACGCGACAAAAAAATCGTCGTTACACCGGTTACGAAGGGGTGGCCCGGGTTGGGTTGATGCAACGGATATCATAACGCTCGCAATTGCGTCATTCCGGGGGTTGGGTTTCTTTTCGCCTCGTTCCGGACACGCTAAGCGAGCTCTAAACCGACCCGGATCGACCCACCGGAAGGGTTTTCGATTACCCAGGTGTACCGTCGACGACCACCGGATTTATTTCCACTCCCAAACTTTGTCAACATTTTTCAAAATAACGATATATACATTTTTCTTGATTAACAGAATCAAGTAAGACCCAGTGATATTTATTTATTAATAATTACTATTACATAAATGTTTCACTTGATCTTAATAATAATAATAATAAATTATATCAAGAACAATGATTCCAATAGCTTTAATTAAATGAATTTATCAATAAATCTTAATAAGAAAAAAACAGTAATATTAATAAAATATTATTATTATCGGTTTTCTCGTCAAATAAAAAATTGTCAAGAATAGTTGAACATTTTTTTTTTGGCAATAAAAAAGTATCCCTAAAATAAGAATATTTATATTTATTTTATGTAAAATTAGAATGTTCAAATTTGTTTTATGTAAATTTTAAGTAACGATATTGAAAGTAATAATGAAAATAATCACTTGTTAAAAGAAATAATTATTTACCTCACCCATTCCAGTTAATGTTTATTTTGATGAACAATTGATTGTTATTTTTTACAATAATCTCCGATACTCGAAATGATTGATTATTTACTGATGATAATGTTAATTGCAACAACAACAACATAATTAATAATGAACTATTATAATACGTAAACCCAAACAAACCCAAACATACTTTATATATGATAAATGTTGATAAGATATATACATACGGCATATATGATAAAATTTTACGTACGAAAAAATTTAAACATATAAAATTCTATTTGATAAATATAAATATATAACTTCAAGATTAATAAAATAACTTTTTCAAAGCAATTCGAACTTGTCCACGAAAAATAACCATAATTCACAATCAGCCAATTTCCTCAATACGAATATTATTATTATTTTTTTTTTTTTTCATTTTTTCACTTACTCTTTTCCAAGCACGAAGCGATTTCTTAAGTTTCGTGCGGTCAGGAATTTTGCCCACGTGCATAAACGTACATCCACACACACGTGCGCTGATCGCGAAAAATGTTAATTTTGAAATTCAAATTTGATGGTCTTTCGTATATCGCGTACCGGAAGCAGTGGCACAGAAAACTTGCAACGACGTTGTTATGTTCGTACGACAAGAAAAAAAACACAAAAAAAAATGGGAACGAAAAAGTAAAGAAGGAAAGAAAAAACTTGAGCCCGGAGTGTCATTCGACGATCGAATTTATTGGCGAATCGACGATGGACAAAGATGGTTCGCCGGAAATGAGAACTTGATTTCGTTTCTTTGTTCGTACCTCACTTTTATTCACTTCCATCCACGCACTTTACTATCGTGGACACTGGTACGCGATTTCATAGCGTTTTATGCGCGCTCGAATTTTAATCTCGATTCATTGTGACGTTGACCCGGATGTCGAGAGGAAATCCGGCACAACGGAGAACAGGGGAAGGGAACGATGACCATCGTTAAATTTTAACGTCTTCGATTGCCGAAACGATAAAAGTTGCGTCCTGTACAAAGTTACGAAGTAACGAGAGATTGGGTAATCAAAGCTGGAAAATGATCATCCAAACGGGGCCTCCGAAATTACCATTCGGAATTTAATAACCCAACAGGGATTCTGGGAATATCGTCTGGAATTTTGAAGTCTAATTTGGTTGATAAAAATACTTCCATCCCGCTCCGCCCGAATCCTAGAAAATCCAGCTGAAGTACAAAAAACCAATGTGGACGACGCGCATCCTATTTGGATTCTAAAATTCCACCAGAGATCCTGGAAATGCAATCTAAATTTTGGAAATTCCATTTAAATCGCGGAGATGACCCCGGAATTTTCCAAAACCCAGCCGAGTGATAAACAATCCTAATGAGGACATTGGGTTATAAAAATAGTTATCTGGACTCTGGAGTTTCATTAACCCTTTGTAGCCCAAGATCATAAAATTTTTAATTACTTTGGAATATGATAGGTTTAATCAAATAAAAAAACACGTATTTCTCAAAACTTCTAAAATATTTATTATTTTTTATTTATTTGGCAATTTAGGGAGTGTAACATTACCGCAACATTGAGTGAAACTAAAAGAAAAAATGAGCTTTGCTAACGATATATGAACGTAATCATTCACTCATCTATAGGTTTCTTGAAAGAACTACAATTTTACACACTTTTATTATATTTTTATAAAATTCAAACTTTCAACGAGTTTCGAATTGCCACTTTCACAGGCACACGAAATTTGAACATGCTAAAACTACTAGTTCCGCCATCTATGATTTGTATTTGGTATTAAAATGTCCGGTGTGGTATGTTACAACGAAGTGACATTAATTAGAATGATCTAAAATGTTTAGTATACATGTTAGCGGAATTGTTGAGGTTTGTTACAGAAATGTCACACGAGTCTATAAAGGGTTAAGAATCTCTATAGATACCCCCCGCATTTTAAAAACCCAAGCTGGTAGTAACGGAAGACCCAATGTGGACTCTGAACATCCCATTTGAGGAATCCGACCCCAATAAAGATTCGAAAATGGCATTTGGACTTTGGAACTTCCACGTAGATACTAGGGATACCCCCTGAATTCTGGAAAATCCAACTGGGTGACGAGAACCCTAATGTGGAATCTGAACGTCCCGTTCGGACACTTGGAACCCAATGGAGATTCTGAAAATAGTAAATGGGCTTCTAAAGGCCCACTGGAATTCTGGACATGTTCGATGAATTCTGTAAAATTCTGGGGTGATGACAAATGCAATGTGGACTCTGAGTATCCCTTTGAATTGAAAAAAAAACCATTCGAGATTCAGAAAAAATCGTCGAGACTCTAGAAGCCTCATTTAGGTTCCGAATGATACCGGATTCTGGAAAAAAAACGTCCAAACTCTGGGAATTGAATTTGAAACCTGAAAAATCTACCCAGACTTTGGAAATCTCCTAGATTAGTTTTTTAAATCGAAATTCGACTCCGTCTTCCACCATCAAATTCTTTCGAAGAGAATTCTTTAATTTCGGGCAAATCTCGACGAAAAAATAAATAAAGATGAGACGACGAATCCTATGACTTTGGACAAAGTGGGAATCCACCATTTTAAACGGATCGACGAAACGACCATTATAGCCAAGAGAAAATGATGATGAATTCCTGATTATCCAGTTTGGCACGAACTACTCGCGTCACGATCCACTCAATACCGCAACATCAACGAAAATGCATTATCCAAGTTGGGATTTTGGTTGAAGGGTAGCTCGTTCGTGCAAAGACATCGATCATCGTGAAGCTCTTGTTGGCTTCCCAAATAAACCTTGCATCGCCTTGTGCATTTTGCTGCGTTCGACCTCGTTGAACGGTGAGGGTCGTTCGTGCGGAGAGAACGAAAGAGAAAGCTCAGCACACCGGAAGGAGCTCCTCGTAAGATTTAGGGCTCGAGCTCTCCTCGACTGCATAGAACACCAGTCTCAATTTCCGCTCACTTACCTATGCATGAAAAACGTTGATGAAGAACTTTCTCAAAAATGGTTCGAGAGGAATCTTCCAAATAAATATCTCGAACATGAGAAATCATCCAAATAATAAAATCATTCGTTTGCAATCGTTTCGATTATAAATAAGTTGTTGGAATCGTATTCGTGTGAAAAATAATTCATCGGAAATCTGTCAAATGAAAAATAAATTAAATATTTGTTCAAAAGTGAAAAAAATTCAAATAAAAGTGAATTCGTTTAGGATTTCCAATGTTGAAAATAAATGATTGAAAAACAACATAGAAATTAAAAATACGTGATGCCAAATCGTGGAAATAAAAACATGATTGTAAATAGAAATATGGATTTTTAAAAAATCGTGAAAAATCGCCAAAAATTGTTGAAAGAAAACGAGTGAAAAAAAAACACTAAAACCGAACACAAATTATCCGAAAACGTGGAAACAAAAAATCAATTGTCAAACGAAATCTAAATAAAATATAAATCGGCAAAAATCCTAAAAATTGAAAATTGTTTTTTTCAAAACAATTAACATTGCAAAGTTCGTTCCAGACAATAAAAAACAGTAGAGACAACATTCGATCACGAACGTGAATAATATTTGAAAACCATGCGAATAAAAAATTACTACAATTTAACGACAGAAACCATCAACAAATTTGAAACATTCGTAGATACCTAAATGTAAAATAAGAAATTCAAATAATAAAAAATATTAAACAAACGACAATAATGCACCAAAAAAAAAATCTTTCCCGAATCCGTTATCAAATTAAAACCAAAAAATATGAAAAAAAAAATTAAAAATTCGTAAAAAAATTACAAATTACGTTAAAAAAATGAAACGCATTCCTGAGTGCAAAAAAAAAACTAGAAATCGTTGGAAAACGTAGAGATTACAGGAAGGTGGAGAAGAGGTGATACTTTTGCGTTCGTGGGGGTCTCGGAGGACAGTCGTCCAAGTTTATCCCGCTCCAAAGAACAGTGGTCGTGACAAATCCGTGCGGCAGATCGTTCCCGATGTCCCATTTGGATTTTAAGAGGCGCCCGCATACTGGATACCATTACAAAATCGTTTTCCAATTCTCTCTCAATGATATTGATTCTCCCTAGCCAGTGGAGGGGAAAGAGACGAAGAACATTTACGTCGTCGCGATCATAGGTCCCACGAAAGGCTGACCGGGGGTTAAAAAAGTTTGAAAAAAAAACACAAGGGGATGAAAAAGGACGAAACCCTGCTACCACAAAAAAAAAGAGAAACGAAAGGGAATGAGACCTTTCTACCGCCTCTATCCTATGAGCACATTGTATTTTTCTCCTCGTTTTCTGAAACATCCATCCCGACGAGCACCCGAGGGCGGGTCTCGATTTAAGAGGATCTTTCACTCGATTTTACCCGATAAATCGTGGCTGCGTTGGGGAAGGTTCGATAGTAAATTTACCGTGTCGTTCAAATATAAAATAAACGAAAAACGCGCAAACGTAAAACGAAAAAAAATAGAAAAAAGAAGTACGTTTCGTCAAAATAAAAAACACGAAGAGTTAAAAAAAGAACACGAGACAAAAACCAGTTCGATTAACATTGAGGTAACAATATTTCTTAGTCATTTTATCGTTTCAAGGAATTATTCCGATCGATTATTTCTTCCTCCTTAGAAATGACGACTTTTCGGAACTAATTGATTAACAATTCTTTTTTTTTAACGAATCAATGCAATTTTCATGTCTGTATAGAATTATATTAATAACTGTGCAACTATAAACAATATAATACATATAAATATATACCGACAAGAATTACATGATTACAGAGACAATTCTTAAAAAATATTTCAATTGAATTAATGCGTTCAAAGAAATAATAAAATTACAAAATAATTAAGTAATAAAATTGCAATAAAATATATCAATTGCATTAACGTATTCAAAGAAATAATCGAGCAGGCCGTTATTCAATAACGATAAGTAATATACAAAAGACGATAAACAACAATAATGAAATATGAACTCTCATGCGATTATTAATACAAATTACATACATATATATATATATATTCTTTCTTTTTTCATAGCCCAATTTTATCACGTTTCCACGTATCACCAATTATTTTTCCGAACATTAATATTAACATATTTTTCACATAATAATTATTACTATTATTCAGACACAACAAAATTATCATTAATATTCCGATAACCAACAATCCTTTTGCTGCTCGCAGAATTAAAAAAATTACGTATTAAAGTAAATACACGATTATAATTATTCACATTATTGTTACATCGTTTATCGTTACGAAACATTTATTCATAACGTTCGAGGTAATAGGTTCAGGGGGAAGTTTTTTTGGCTCGAGCCGTACGATCCTCGCGAGAAGAGAACCTCGCGAATGTTCGCGGCGGCAGGAGCGGAAGTGGGGGGGGGGTTTAGGGTTGAGGACGCAAGATCGGAATTTTATCGCGGACGCAGACATCGCGCGAGGACTCCCATAAAACATATGTAGCCAGGCGTGTAGAAGACGACGAGGCATATATATATATATATACACACACACACATATATATATATGTATATGTATGCATGGAGCGTCACTTCCGGTTGTATTTTACGAGCCCCCGGTAGTGGGGGTCGTTCCGGATGCGTTGTTGACCCGGTGCTCGACGCGATACCCCGGGGAAATCATTAACCTCTTGTGTCATCAACCCCCTTCGCCCTTAAAACCTTCTCCCCCCTTTTTCACCATGACCAACCTGAATTTGTTTTTTGCTCTGATCCTCATTTCTTTTCTTGTTCGCTGATGATGATGGATGAAAAACGACAACAACAACAACAACAACAACAACAACAACAACAACGAAAATGACGAACCACGAAAATTCGTCCGGAAAAGCTGAGGAACGCAACTGCGGTGTTCATAATGAATCTCTCGGTATCCGATCTGTTGTTTTGCTGCTTCAATCTGCCTCTGGCGACCTCGACTTTTTGGCAAAGCTCCTGGAGCCACGGGCCCCTGCTGTGCCGTTTGTTTCCGCTGTTGCGTTACGGATTGGTCGCAGTCAGCCTCTTCACCGTTCTCGCGATAACGATCAATCGTTACGTCATGATAGGACACCCGAGACTCTACCCGAAGTAAGCCATCACGTTTCACTCCTTTTTACACGCTTTTATTTACCTCACGCTCTTCGTTATTGGCGTTGTTGTACGCGTCAAAATTTTTAATCGATTTTTCGACCACTTCTGATCATCGGATCGAGCTGAAATTTCTCATGCAGTCTTGTTGTCGGTGACGATGCATGATTATGATAAGCATAACGCGAAGCTGCTGCCAGGATTGGCTCCAGACGAGGGAACTCCTCAACGGTCCTATCTTTTTACAACTTGAACCATGGTCGAAAAATCGATAGGTACAAATATTTTAGAAGACTAAAAAGGAGAAAATAAATATATTTTTTTTAAAGTTTTCTAAAAAGCACGCTTTTATTTATGCGTAAAAAGTGCACCAAAAAGTAGAAAATAATTTTTTTCTTTACACCAAAATGTGATCTAAAATTGTTATGTCTAAAAATAAAAGCGTGGGGCCCTCACTATGATTGATTTATCTATCACATTTACAGGGCCCCACGCTTTTATTTTTAGTCATACAAATTTTGGATCACATTTTGGTGTAAAGAAAAAAAATATTTTCTATTTTTTGGTCCACTTTCTACGCATAAATAAAAGCGTGCTTTTCAAAATCTTTTTTAAAAATATTTTTTTTCATCGAATTTCGCTCGAAACTCGCTTGGGTATAGCTCAAAGTGTGCTCGAACAGTGCTTTGTTCGTGATTCATTGAAGCTTGATGATGACGCGGCACAGATTGTAATTAATTGTAGCTCGAAAGCTTTAATCTTGCTGCATTGTCGCTTAAAACGTGCTAAATGATAAGCTTAGGACTTGTTTAATCGTAGCTCAGATCTTGCTTAAACGTGGATTCAATTCTGTGTTACTTATGTGCTTAAACATAGTTCACACGATAGATTGAGTTGTCACTTAATGACTCAACGACACCTTAAAACTTGCTTAACTATAGCTTAAAAGATCTTTAAACAAATCTTAAGGCTTGCTCAATTGGAGCTGAAAATCTCTGTAAACGTATCCTAGATCATGCTTAATTATAGCTTAAAAGCTTCTTAAACATAGTCTAAATCTTGCTTGGTAATACGTTAAATCGTATTTTTATAACGGATTTGGATTGATCTAACATTGAATCTAAATTTCAACTAACTTATCTTAGATCTTGCCTAATTATGGCTTAAAAGCTTCTTAAACATAGTCTAAATCTTGCTTGGTAATACGTTAAATCGTATTTTTATAACGGATTTGGATTGATCTAACATTGAATCTAACATTGATTAACTTTAAATCAAGCTAGGCTGAAATTAAGCTCCTTAATAACCTTAAAGAAAAAGTTAGTTCAGTCTCGAATTTAATTACGGTGATGAAACTGTTTTGTCGACCGGGAATAGGATCTATAAGCCGAGATATCTCATACTTATGGTACTGGCGACCTGGATATCCGGTTTCGGAGCCCTGGTTGCAACCTGGTTCGAGCAATGGGGTCGCTTCGGTCTTGATCCCGTGATCGGCTCGTGTTCGATTTTGCCGGACGTCAATGGACGCAGCCCAAAGGAATTTCTCTTCATTCTCGCTTTTCTAACCCCCTGCATAGCGATAATCGTTTGTTACGCGAGAATCTTCTACATCGTGAGGAAAACGGCTGTGAAAAGTAGACGACGGGAAAAAGTCACGACCGATCTAGTCAAGGCCAGCATCGAGGTAACGTTTTCTACCTTATCAACAGAAAACTAGCGTACTTATCGACCGAGAACTCGCGTACTTATCGACCGAGAACTAGAGTCCCTATCGACCGAGGAAATTCGCATTTTTGCAAATACATCGTTGATTGTACATTTTAGATCAAGTTCACGAAGAACTTCGATGACTCGGCGATTGGTTCGAGTTGTGGCCCGACATTGACAACGACCGAAAATGGTGGCTCGCCGAACAAATCACGCGCCAAAAACTCGTCCGGGGCCTCGAACGTGGGTTACAACGATCGAAATAACGGATCGGCAAGTCCAGAGGAGGTTCAAACGGTCCAAACAGCCGTGAGAAAAGTTTCGAGCGTAGAAAGTTTAAAAAGCGACGAACTGGCGCAAGAGGGTTTTTCGGAGGAAACGGGAAGCCTGAACGAAATTGAGAACAGCGATGAAATCACCGAAAGCAACGAGTATACCCGTTCCGAGATTATCGGATATGGGGAGGTCGGTGTGTTACCGATTATTGATAAGATATCAGCCGCTGATATTTTGCCGACTGTAGGTAACTTGTCGACAGCTGATGCGTTACGGAACGTCGGTGACGAATATACCGAATACGTCGGTAACAAGCTAAACGGAATATCCGGACGAACCGATCGCCCGGAAGAAGATGCTCGTTCAAACTTCGAGCGCAGCGTCGAATTCTTACCGTTCATTGACAGATCCGAGCAACGTCCATCCAACTGTATCGACGGTGATTCCGTTTTACAAAATTTTAAAAGCGTTGCTTCGTCACCTTCAATACCGAATCTACGATTTTTCGCCGCCGATAGCGGCACCTTCGAACTCGTCGACCGTGTCGATAACGAGGAAGGAAAGGATGATGGCAAGCGATGCCTCAAAGTACCGACCGAGCGATTCTCGCGACCTTCGGAAACCAAAACAATAGCAAAAATCGGATCTCAAAACTTTCGCCAAATTCTGGACACGCGGACCCTCGAGGAAGGAAAAAATGGCGGCCTACTCGCACCCAAAATTCCGATAGAAATCGACGACAATACCGATGGACTTCTGAGCCCACGGTCGGTAAGGCAGTGTCAATACACGAGCGAGTTATCGGACGATTACGGAAGCTCGAGATCCGAATCCCCCTCGGAGAGACGACAGTCGGCAAGGAAGATCGGCGTTCTCAGGCGCGAATCGAGATTTCGAAGCGCGAGAAATCGCGACCACGAAACGGGTAAAATGACCGCGAAAGACAAGAAATTGCTCAAAATGATACTCGTTATATTCTCGTCGTTTCTCATTTGCTATCTACCGATAACTATCACCAAAACTTTCAGGGACCTTATCGACTGGTGCGGCCTCAATATCGCCGGTTACATTCTCATTTATCTAACCACTTGTATAAATCCGGTGATTTACGTAGTTATGAGCTCGGAATATAGATCGGCATACAAAAATGTTTTGCTCTGCCGTAGCGAATCCGGGTCCTCTAAAACCGTCGGTCACTTACCGACCGACGGTCACGGCAGTACGAAAAAACGATACAGGGAAAGAAAAAAGGACAGTATTCGTTAAGGGGAAATATTTTGACGAGAGGTTTGATGAATTTACAGGGGCAAAAATAATCTAGAATCTTCGCTCTCCTGTCTTATCGACCGAGCGGCCGATTCAATCCAGTGATTTTATTTTATAAACGATACCATCCCAACGGATTTTAGAGGTTATTCCTACTTATGAAAATACGTTTGAAAATCTTTAGGATTATTTATATCAAGACTGAATTACATATAAATGAAAATATACAGAAAAAAATAAACATGTTTAATCAACAAGCATATAAAGCGCTACTGTTAATCTTTTTTTATTTATCGATACGTTACAATAATTGACATTGCCGTTTTTGACGCAAAAAGCTAATAAACAAATGTCAACGAGCCTCACACGATAAAGCGAATAGAATACGTATAATCTTAAAAGAGAAAATAAGTTATGTAACGTTTGAGGAGTGTGGGGAAAAATAAAAAACGAGATGTAAAACAAAAGCAGAAATAAATAATTGAAAAAAACCAAAACATTCTCGTATCGTTTTACCTTTTGAAAAAAAACTAATAATATTACTCATCATTGGTATTATTTTAATTATAATAATGGCTACAACGAATTAAAATCACTAAACGTAATTGACGTAAAAATATTATGCCCTTTGCCCCGAAAATTATTCATGGTTGTGGAGTTGCGGACTTAAAAATGTTGCGACGAATCTTTTTATCAAAAATGTCGCTGTAATGTTTAATAATATCGGTAAAATATTGAATAGGAACTAATTGCGATCGAGTGAGGGGGGTATTTGAGCAGCCTGAAGGGTGCTGACGTTGAGAGGCCATTTTTTTTCTTGGCCACTTTCCGTGCGGCTAGCTTGCTGCGGCGTCACCTTCGTTATTTCCAGCTTGTTTTCAGCCTGACGTTTCTTGTACTCTAAACCTGCCGCAGCGCCACCCAAACCTAGCCCCATGCACAGCATCGTCCACTTCATCGCTCTGAGAATACAGGGTAAGAAAAGCTCATGTCAAATATCCGAAATCGGTTAACCTTACTTTTTCACCATTTTTTACGACTCGTGACAATAACCCTAAAGTATTTCGAGGACTAATGAGTGATTGTGGTGCGTGCCATGGTCCTTGACGTACTGTGCGAATTTTGTAACGTTAGGATGTTTGGGCTCCGAGAAAAACGTGTTTGAAATCGCGAGGTGGACAAACTTGCGATAGGACAGTTCGCACGATTTCCTTTTTTTGATCTAGCGGGAGAACGATAAGAGTTGTAGTTTAAAAAATGGCTGACTGTATTTGTGTCATCGTCCTTTATGTGCCGTATGAATTTTGTGAACTTTGTTCGTTTGGGTGCCGAGAAAAACGTATTTAAAAATTCGAGGTGGAGTCAACAAAAATACCAACAGCAACGCGTTTCGATAAAATTTGAGGTTATGTTCACCATCGAAACTTTGACATGAAAATACTCTAATAAAAAAGATATATTATTTTTTTAAAACTTACTTTACGATCGTCATCATTTTGAAGACCATACGGAGCTGATCGAGAAACTCGTCGCCTAATGTGATACCCTCTTCGACCCAAAACAGCGGCAGCAAAGCACTGGGAAAGTTTTTCATTACTTTTACTTTGTCGATTGGATAGATGAACATGTTGAACTGTAATCGTTTCGCCGCGCTCATCGGCGTACCAGTCATCGGCTCAAAAGATATTGTAACCTGGTGGTCTTCCTTTAAATGAAAAAGAAAACAAATATCTAGCAAAAAGTGTCAATTGGAACGCGTTTGAAATATTAAAAATATTTCGATTGGAGGGCGTTTGAAATATTCAAAATATGCAAGAAAAAATCGTAATTGTTCTTAAAGTGATTGTACGGTACCTTATTTGGGCGAAGCCCGGTGACTTGGTCCAAATAAGATGCGTCGGTCAGGTAAAAATGTGGCAACGAGGCAACAATGGGTGCATTCACACACGGGAACAAATCGAAGAGACCTTTCTTCAAGCACGTATCCTCGGTTGGGCAGAAACACTTTAATTTAGGATCGGTGCTCATGTCACCAAGTTCGAGGCTATAATGATTAGCAGGTATCCCTAAAATCATAATGACGAATGAAAAATAGTAATTTTTTGAAAATAGGCTTGTGACGGCTCGTTGGAAAACTTTCGCCGTGCCAATACTATATATACATTTAATTTGTTTAAACAATTAATATGAAAGATGGAAATTCTGAAACATAGGCTTGTGACCGCTCGTTGGAAAGCTCCCGTCCTGCCAATTCCAACAGCACTTTCAATTTGTTTAAACAATGAAAATGAAAAATGAAAATTTATTGAACAAAGGCTTGTGACGTCACGGTGGAAAGCTCTCGTCGTGCCAATAACAGAATCGAGTTCGTAAAATCGGAAAAAAATATTCATGAAAAATAAGCAACAATTATTGACATTAAAATGGTACCTCCAACGGAAGTATAAGTTCCATCCCAACGGGCACCCATGCTCCGACAAATATCGGGGGAAAACGAAACGAGATCTTCGTCCTCAAAGAGAAAGGGATGAAATATGGTGGAGTCGGTGCCGTTGAATGTGTTGCAATCACCATCCTCCCCCCATATCGAAAGCTGAGTCTCGCCCTTGAATGCGACGACCTCGCCGACCTCCTTAATGTTCTTCGAGCCGCGCTTCACTTTTATCCTGTCTTCCCACAAACTACCATTTTTCTAGAAAGCCACGACCTCTCGCTATCAATAACGATCTCCGGACACCAATCGATTCTTTCTCTCTACTTCACACACCCACGCGCACACACAAAAATAAAATAAATAGAATAATAAGAATTGAAAAATTATCAAAATAATTATAGTAATATTTTATAATCATCGTTTTACCGTTTTTCATAGATTTTCGAAGTATGGTTTCTATTGTTTTTTAAATGTGTATTCATAGTTGTGGTTTACTATTATTATTATTATTTTTGTTATTGTTTTTTAAACAATATGATAAATTTTATTGCTCCGAGCAAAGTATGAGTTACAAATTATTTGGGATTTTTCTTAATGACTTGAAATTATTATTACTATTTTTTAATTCTTCATTTTTAGTTATTATTATTGCTTATTTTAGTTTGTTTTAAAAAAACAATAGAAATAATATGTATATAAGGAACATTGTAATAAAATTATAGATTATTGAAAAAATTGAGAAAAAGGAAAATAACAATTACATGTCCGAACAAGGAAAATCGGTAATGATTTTCACTCTCGTACTGAAGATCGGGACTTTCCTTGAGGAGGGAACAGACCGCCGAACCCGCGAAATCTTTTACGCCGCAATCGACCGGCAAACCGCCGAATAGTATGTCATGGGCTGTAGCCTTGACAAATATATTGTCGGGTTTTTTGAAAATGCTGTCCACGGCTTTCGCTAAAATTAAAAAAAAACGAGTTTTTTATTTCTCGTTTATTTAAAAAAAAATTATTTAGGGTGTGTCGAAAAGTTCGTAAATTAATTTGAAAAAAAAGAAGATCAAAGGAATACGAAGAAAACGGGTATTTTTTTTTCTTCAAATTTGTCAATTTATATTTTTGGAATCTGTGCTGTTAAGATTTATCGAAATTTGGATTAATTAACTGTTACGTCTTTTTTCAGCGAAATATTAAAAAATAATCAATAATTCATTAAATTAAATATTTAAATAACAAATCGAAAGAAATGCAAATTTGACGGGCATAAAATATACAAAATTTTTGTTTCACGAAAATCTCACCGGATAGCCCGATCACGGAAGGCTTGTCCCTCATAGTCGTCATTATTATGCCCAATATTAGTAAATGCGGAAACACTAGCTCCTCTTTGCCCGTCAATCCGTTACTCTTCGCCGGATTGAAAATCCACGTTATCCTCTGACTGTACTCGACCGTGTCGTCTGCTTCATCATCCACCAAATCCACCTTTTCCTTCCATTCGCTGCGAATAAAATTTCGCGTCGAGGAAAAAAAAAAATCGTGAGGAAATAAAAAATAAAAAATGATTGAGTGGGACGAAATTGAAAACAAAAATTCTTGAATTGAATTATACTTAATTAAATAAGAATTGTAAGATCGGAATTAAATAATCATTAATCGAGATTGTTAAATTTAATTCCTATAAAAATTTCGAAAAAAAATCGTGAAATCAAATTGAGAATATCGAAAGACAGAAATTCGAAATTTTTGCAATAAAAAATGGTTTTGAAAGGAGAAAGGAATATCAAATTAAACAATATTGAAAATCCTTCTTAATTGATGAAAAAATGCGAACAAAAAATGTTGCATCGTGCAACCGATTGTAAAAAAAGCCCGTTGATTAAACACTTACAGAAATTATAAAACTTTTTTGCTGTTGAATAAGACATTTATTTGTAATTTTTGTGCATTTGTTAATTCTTTCGATCGGAAAACCAAGTAAACTTCTCACTCGTAGAAGAAAGGACCAACTTCCTGGACGTTGGGTTTCGCGCCAGCCTTTATTTCGTCCGCATTAGTGACGTTGAATAGGTAGACCTTGAATTCGAGTGGTATCGGCAATTTCGACCACATCTCACGCATGTCCGCCCCTTTTTTCAATTTTACGGCCTGGCACGCAAAATTATTGTTTATTTAAAAAAATACAATAATACACTTAATTTTATACCAGATTCGATTTTTAAAAACATTATTTTTCATTTATTGATTTTTTATTTTACATTTAGTGATTTTTTACTCGTGCTAATAAACAAAAATTAGTCAACGAAAAATAATGCATTTGGAGAAATTAACTGAATGGCGAACTGGAATCCAGTTCGCCATTAAATGAATTTTAATGAAAAAATAAACTTTTCATTCAAGCTTAAACTTCATATTAATTTCAAGTCGCAGCGATTTAATTCCAAATGAAATTTAATCGGCGTTTATTTTTTTCCTTTAAAAAAAATAAACAGTGTTTGATTTTCAAATCGATATTTTAAAAAAGTATCAACAAAAAAAACATTACAATTTTTACGTGTGCCAGTAAACAAAAATGACTGCACAAGAAATATCGATTAAAAAATAAAGCTGTATTTCTTTATCGATCACGTTAACGAATTATTTATTTTATATTTATATCAATGTTTCCTATTTTGTTTTTATCGTCCCGTTGATGATGGAATTTCATTTATATTCCATTGTTCGGAGAGAACAAAAAAAATTTGACGTCAAATTACGAGTAAAAAAATAAGGATGTTCACAAAAAAAGTGCCTATCATCGAAATGCGAATTATCATATCAAACGAGGCCAAAAACACTTCGAGTCATTCTCGAGCTATCAATTAAAAACAGACGATAAAAAAAGGGCTTAATAACACGCGTGCGCAAAAATTGAGGCAATCGTGACGGGCACTAAATCGCGAATCCAGTGAAAAAAGAGTGGAAAAAGTATCGTGTGCAAGAGAGAGAGAGAGAGAGAGAGAGAGAGAGAGAGAGAAAGAGAGAGAGAGATAGGAAGAGTGTTACGTAAATCATCTTGAATTGTATTCTAAATACAAAATCAAATCAATCCGAAAGTCCGATCAATGATATCATCAGTATTATACGAGTGTCCAGTAAATTAATAAAAAATTGCAACGAATTAAAAAACAAAAACATAAATATTGAAAATTTAATTAAATCGAAAAAGAAAAATACAGAAACTCAAATTCCAAAAATATAAAATGGAATCGACTTTTCGAATAATAATATAATTATATCAAACAAATACACGAAAATAAACTTAAACACGAAACTCGAATTCCTTGAAATTAAAAATGAAATACAATCTTTGATAAATAAAATTATTCAAATTGAACAAATTGAAGAAAAACATTTTTAAAATATTCAAATATTAAATCATAAAAAAAGCCGATGAACGTTTCGAAAAAATCGAGCTTAAAAAAAACTCACCGCGCCGACTTGGGACTTGAGCAAAGGTGGAAAAGCTATCCAGCCGAAGGTCACACCAAGGAAGACCAGAGCGCCTCCACCAATCCCAAGCTTTTTCGGAAGCTCCATTGTAAAATTACTTACGTCACGAAATCTGAAGAAAACTCCCAATACATTTTTTTACAATTTTGTCGAAAATAATTTATTTTTCAAAAAAAAAACTTTTGCCCAAATAAATAAGTTATAACTTTGCTTAAAAAACCTTCTCACGATAATTTGTTTGTTTTGGTTTACCTGTGTGGAATTTCATTAATTTATTTGTGAAAAAAAATATATTTCGTTACGAATAAATATGCATAAAAAAATGTCATTATTGAAATGAATACTAATGTTAATTACATGATTTTAATAATCCTCGTTCAATATTATTTCAATGAATATTTGGATTTACTTAATTAATTAATTCGGACAAATTCAAATTAATAATTTCCATAACTTAATTAATAATAAATTAATTATTTCCATTTCAATTATTTCTTTCTATAATCAATATTAATAATTCGGTATGATAAATAAATAGAAAATAATACCAATAATTTAAATAATTCAAATGAAATATTTTAAATAAATGATGGAATCTAACCAATTAACAAAAATTGCACTTTTTTTTTAAATACTCGCCATGTAATCTTTCCCATGATTCGTTTGGATTTAATTAATGCACTTTTGCAAAAAAAAAAATATATTCACCGACACGAAAAAGTAAAAAAATAACGGCAATAAAACAAAATAATAGCCGTGAACAGAACTGTCGTTGAAAAACGTAATAATTCAAAGAAACGATGATGCTTCAAAAATGTATCGTAAACAATTTGATACCACGAAAAAAATCAAATTTTTCCATGAAATTGACCGAGACTTCGCATCGGAGTGAGAAAGAACGAAAAAGCGTTCGAACCTCGTCCAGGTTTGTTGGACCTCACGAAAAGCCAGGCCGAGATAGGCCGAAGGAAAAATAGTGAAAAAGATCGAGCGCGGTGCGGTCTTTGCGGCGGTAACGGCAATTTGACGGGGCTTGATGTCCGGGATAAATGGCATCGGCGACGACGCGACGGTCGTCTCTCGAGACTCGCGACACTACGGACTGCCGGAACCTCGCGATCGCCTTACGTGCATATTGTTAATCCCCACCAATGTCCGGCGTTTTCTCACCTCGTGTTGCCACAACATTTCGCGATTGCGCCTTCAAATGCACGCACAAAAAAAAACAATTCAAACGAGCGAACGCCATTTTCTTTCTCGAGAGAAGGTTCATTTTTTCGATAAACAAAATGAGGGATTCGTCGATCGAACGAAATTTTTTCCAGATTATATATTTTAAGCTCTTTTGTTTAAAAAAGTTGATCGCAGTTTTTCTCCATATCTCTATAATCATTTTTTATTATTTTTTCAATTTATGCAAACAAATCTGATGGTGTATCATGATACTGTTTTTCATCGAAACAATTATCTCCTAATGCCACACGCAGCTCGTAGTCTTCATTATCCTGTCAATCACTTTTTTTTGGTATTAACTAAGAAATTTTTCCTCGAGAAATTCAACTATCCGAAACGTGAACAGGAGCTGCGGAATATACATTTTTTTTTAGAAAATAAAACCATTGCTTAATTAAGGCTAGTTTGTATTTGATACCAAGCTCGAAGTTGGATCAAGTTCAACGTTAAATTTTAGTCAGGTTAAGCTTAAGGTTAAACATAATACGCGATAAAACTTGAGTTTAAAAATAATTTGATCTCAAGGTCAAGTTTGATTTTTACTCGCGCTCGAGATTATGTTTAATTTGGGATCAAGCTCGCTTTGCACTTCAGATCGTGTTTCATTTTGATTAGAGGACGGACTTAATATTAATTTGAGGTCAAGGCTCAATTCTAATTAAAGGCCAAGTTTGATTTTAATTTACGGTCAACCCTATTTCTAGTTCGAGGTCAAAACTGCGTGAAAGTTCGGTTTGACCTCCAATTATAATTGAGTTTGACCTTAAATTAAAATGAGGTTTTATTAAACTTGATCTTAAATAAACATTAAGCTTGATTAATGTTTATTTAAGATCAAATTTAATAAACCCTCATTTTTATTTAAGGTCAAACTCAATTATAATTGGAGGTCAATATAGGAGGAGTTTGGCCTTAAATTAAAATGAGGTTTGATTAATTTTGATCTGAAATAAACATTAAGTTTGATTAGTGTTTATTTAAGATCAAATTTAATAATACCTCATTTTAATTTGAGTCCAAACGCAATTATAATTGCAGGTCATACCGAATTTTTAATTCGAGGTAAACTTCAATGTTTACATAAAACACCACATGACACTCGAGTTAAGGTCAACTCCGATATGAATTTTATTTTAAGGTCAATTCATCTTCCACCTGATTTAAGCTTTATTTGTAACTAGCGGTCAAGCCTAGTTTTCACTTGAGGTCAAACTTAATGTTTACTCAAAATCAAATTTAATAACACCTCATTTTAATTTAAGGCCAAACTCAATTCTAATTAGAGGTCCAACCGAATTTTTAAATCGAGGTCAATTTTAATGTCCACGTAAAATGCCAGATGACACTCGATTTAAGGTCAAGCCTAATTTCAATCCGAGGCCGAACTTAATTTTCTTTTTTAAATGAAAATCTTGGACCAAGCTTTGATTCTACTCTTTAGAGTTGTGCCAAAAAATACATTTTAAAAATCTGCTCAAAATTTTGAATTTGCAACTATAATGCTGATAAACGTTGGACACACAATGTCGACGAATGCGATATTAGCTCTAAACATAAACTCTGCCTATAGCCTGATTAACCTTCACCTAGAAAAAAAAGGAATCGTTGTGATTAAATCATTGATCGATTGTTGGTTTACCGCATAGGATATTGTTTCACAGCCATTTGGCTCGCGTAACACGTAGCTTGGAAAAGTGTGAGGTCCGGCGGTGTCAAGTTCTACGCCACTTTAACACTACGTAAGGTATCATTAATAAAACACAGGTGCACGATAGTTTCTTTCACACTTTCGACGATCGAGCTATTCATGCATCACCTCCACCCTGATCAGACCCCACATGACTAACATGAATACCTCCCATGGGACTCTATCAGCCTCTTTGATCTTCACGGAGCTCATTTTTATAGATGTTTTTCGGTCTAAACCAGCTCTAGATCATAGGATGCTTATCATAGGACGCGTCTGGTGAACATAGGCAACATCTGAAAGGAACAAAATCATTCCAGGCCTCGTTCAACTCCGTATATCTCATTTTTGTAGACGCTCTTGGACCTAAACTAAATCTAGACGCTAGGATCAATCGACCGCCAACTTCCGGTTGATTGATTTTTTCCAAAAATCATTCCAGGCGATTTCCATCGAATGTAACTCCCCATAACCCTCTTTGTAACTTTGTAACTTTGGAATGTAACTTCGAGTTTAAACTGTGTCTAGATGATGGAGTATCTACGACCACATTTGAAGAATCAGGAATTCCAGAAGGGCTCCATCTTGAAGATCGTGATCTAGAAGATCTTCAATTTGCACGATGGAGTCCTTCCCTCAATAACCCTGTTGGGTCCAAGACACCAACGCTGTCCTTTTGGGTTCCCCGTACCAATCAGCGCCAAATCACTGGAAGTTATCAGGACCCCTGGCTAAAAGGGACTCTACGAACGGATCTTAACAGATCGAAAGATAAGCTCGAGTACTTAAGCCTTCCGCGGCTTCATCGAGTGACCATCGTCCAACACCTATCACCAACACCACAGTTCGAAGGTTGCCGAAGTGTTAATAAACTATGAGCGGTCTATAGATTGGTAAATTACACGTGCACCGGTTCGAAGTCCGAAGGTTGAAAAGTGGAGTTCGAGTATCAGCGATCACAAGAAGCGTAAAAGAGCAGCCTACCACCCGGTAAGCTTTGCTCTCCCGGAGGAATCAATCTTTCGCGTGTACGTTGGAAGTCTCCAGCAGCTGGGTTCGCCTCGCCCTGTCGTCAATGATTCAATGGAACAACAATACTTGAAGGCAATTGGCTCGTTAAAAAGCTATCGATCTCTAAAGCCCAGCCGTTTAATTCCCAGCTGAACGATTCCTTGGTGGCTATCAGCCGTCCGCAACGGACACTCCACAAAATTGCTTGCCAACTCGCAAACCTCGCAACACGGTAAACTTTTCCGTAATAGCCACCAACCTGGTTGGAACTTTCCCACAATCCTGAAATAAGTCTATCCGACCTTGCCGGGTCACTTCGTACCGCATAGGAGACCCAACCCAACCCGTGAAAAAAAAAAAACGTAACCTGGAGCGGCAATAAAAATCAAAGCGACATTCACGCAGCAACCAAGGTGCAGTTTTATTAACCGGTTGAATGACAAGTGCAGCATTTACATAAATATACATTATATACATTCAGACCCCGTCTAGACAAGTCCACGTACGGCTGGATCAACATTCCGGGTCCTTGATCGACTCTTTTGATGTCCAATTGCTGGCATTAGCTGGCAGTTCGAACAATACACGGAAGCGGTCTACCCGATTCCCCAAGATCCCTCGGAATCGTTACCAGAGATGGGCGTGATGATATTTCGAGCGATGCGCCGTATGAATCGCAACGGGTACTGGATACGGCTTTGGTACGTGAAACGGAACGGCCACGTGAACCGGATAAGGTCGATCAACCGGAACCGGATAAGGTCGGGGGACCGGTACCGGTACAGCGTAAGGTCTATCAACCGGAACAGGTATGTGCCTGTCAACTGGCACGGCAACTGGACGGTCAACAGGCACGGCGATGTGTTTCTCTACCGGCACTGCAACCGGACGATCAATGTGAACCGGATATGGTTTAGCCACGGGAACGGCAAACGGAACAGGATATGGACGGTCCACCGGAACTGGCACGTGTTGAGTTACTGTTTGATAAACCGGTACCGGAACCGGCACCGGATGAGGCACCGGCTGCGCAACTGGCACCGCTTGCGGAATTGGTATTCCAACTGGTTGGGCAACTGGAACTCCAACTGGCTGAGCAACTGGAATTGCCGCTGCGGCTGCTGTTGATCGCGTGCAAAAAAGTGGTTGCGACACTACAATGACGAACTAACTATTCTTTGCGTCAACTTTAATCCATTGAAATTGAGGATTAGGGTCACTGAGCCAATTGGGTTATGTCAGGACTTAGAATCGAATCTAGTTATAATGTAATCAGTGAACTCATCTTTGATTGGGTCTACGTTTGATCTCGGAAACCCAATTTATCTGACAGAATTTTGGATCCATTGATCTTATAGGATTGGATTTTGACGTCCGATATTTGTTTGAAAGGCCGTGAAAAATTGAGAGGGCGTGTTAACAGCTTACGAAATGTTTGGACTACACGGTCAATCCAGTTAAAAAGTCGAACGTCTGTGTATAAACGAACACGTCTGTCCTTAGAAACAACCAACACGCGAAGATTTCAGAACACAGCTGATAAACGAAATAATCGAGTTACTGACCAATCGGATGACCGATGAACGGTTCCGGATGATGATGATGATGAACGATCGCGTGGTCGTGCGCTAGATGCGGCTGAGGCGCTTCGTGGATCGGTGCTGGTTCTTGGGCAGGTGGGCCATAAACGGGGGACGGTTGGAAGTCCTGACGGAGGGCATGATGCGACCCGTATCCAAGATTGACGAGACCACGTTTATCATGTTTCTTCACGGCTTTCGAATCGTTCTTGTCTTTTGGATCCACCCTGATGGCATTGCTGACTCCCAGAATCAGAGTCACGATCTGCGAACCACCGAATCTGTCCTCTATTTTTTTCTTCTTCGATCGGAATAAAACTTAACGTTTCACCGTTTCGTTGGTCAGCGTCAACGATGGGCCCTATCTCGATATGGCTTTTAGGTTAGGTGACGGAAATCTAGCGTTTAGGTTAGCTTACAAAAATGTAGTTTTCAGGGTACGCGGCAAAGATCTACTTTGCTGGTTAGGTGACAAAGATCTTGCTTTTAGGTTAGATAGCGAAAATCTTATTCGTAGGCTTGTTGTCAATTATCAGTACCAGAATGAATTTCATAGTGAATAGTTCCGGACACTAGCACGGACGATGAAAAACTGACTTAGTTCGTCATTGTTGACCCCCATAAGTATTTATAGGCAGAGCGTATCCTGCATTAAGAATGAACATTCGATTCGGATTCCGATAGGCCTCGTATGATCAACACGCTAAACTTTCCCTACTTCTAATCTTGGACCTGGGCCAAAGACGTGTCTTGTTCTATTACGATAGAGGAATACGTGTATTTTTCTTTTTTCCTCTTTCTTCCATTCGCTTCCTAGTACGATGTAGTTCGAAGATTGGCATTCCAACGTTATTGATTGACGATCGATTGGCTAATCCGAGTGTTTCGTAATCAATCGGCTATAATCGACAATTACCTACCGATCGTATCGAAAAGATCGCAAGAATTTCAGATTTTCAGGTTAAACGTGGCAAACTTCAATTATTATTAATGTCATCAATGTTTATTAGTCATCATTGATGATATTAATAAGAATTGAACTTTGCCACGGTTAATCTCAAAATCTGAAATTCTTGCGATCTTTTCGCAACTAATAATAATTATTAATATACTTATTAGTATTATTGATTATTATTACAAAGGATAATTATTTATTATCGTAATTTTCAACCATTAATGATATTAATAATCTAAAAAACAAATTAATTAAATAATTTTCTTGCTTCAACTTTGATTAATATTTTTATTGATAATAAGAAATAAAAATTATATGCACAAATAAATTGAATAAATAATGATTTACTAGTTTCATTAAAAAAGATATAATGAAATTAGCTATCGATGATTTTTCTAATTATTTTTAAGTATCGAAATAATTAAATCATCTCGCGACAAGTTTCCACTTACCGATATCTTTTTCGTCACAACAAATCGTTCGCTAACGTGACGCATTAAAAATCCCCAACGAAATTGAACGTTCGCCTTTTCGGAAGGGAAAGTTTTGACGTGGAATGTTAGAAACTTTTAGAACTATGCCAGGCTTGCCTTGACAACAAAACGCGATTTCTTTGTGCGTTCGAGCGCGTATGGATTCCGCCAGAGTAATCAAATAGTAATTTCATTAATGAAACGGTGCGCGTGTCTTTGTGGTTCTCGCGCTTGTCCCTAAACCGGCGCATCGGAAGTCCGCGTCTTTGAGATACGTAGTTTCGTCGTGAAATATTTAAATCGAAGTTAACGATTCCGAAATTTCGGAATTTTTAAAAAAATTATCTCGCGTATAAAAAACAGCGTTGAATAAATATAAACGTTTTTTTAATTCATAATATACTTTATCGGTACAAGTAACATCAATATTTTTTATCATCAAAATTTATGTCAAATTTGTTTTATCATTAAAACAAATATGAAACCCTTCTTATCAATAAAACAATGACCAATTAAAAAAAATCAAATGTACATGCTTGTGTTTTATCAAGAAAACGTTGAATTAAAAATCATCTATATAATATCAATCTCGTCGTCCGTACACGAAACAATTTCCTAGAGCAAATTTCCAACAGGAAATCTCGGTTCTCAATTTTCGTTTATTTTTTTTAAAGAAAAAAATCAATTTTTGAAAATAAAAATTTTAAAAATCAGCAAATTGAATATTTTTCCGATTACAAAAATTGAAAAACATTTACATCAAAGTTATCTATGAAAAGAGAAAAGAGATTAATTCGAACGAAATAAAAAAAAAAACAAAAATATTTGCTTGCTTAACGAAGAAACGAACAAGGAAAGCAAGACTCTTAATTAAAAAAAAAAAAAAAAAAAAAAAAAAAAATCGATGTTATTTAAACGCCATCGTCTATACGCGAGACAGTGGCGTGGATTATGCGATCGTCGTAGTGTCAAGTCCCCTCCGATTATGAATAATGAATGGCGTGTACGAGTGAACTCCGACGCCTTCCCAAGAGGTGGCTCGATGGCTTTAGAAAATGAAAGTCAAGGAAGTACCCGGGGCAGTGCAAGTGCCATTCTTGACGCGAAAGGTTCAAACCTCCTCACCCTCCACCAGCCCCTCCGAGCATTCCCTTTTCCGCGCTATCGGTCGATCGGTGTCTGCCCGGTCAAGTCAAAGCATTTCCACTATAATCTATGCACTTTGGAATAGGAATACGCGCTTTGCGCGGCCCACGAGGGTATCTCTCGGTGACCATCCACATCGAAGGGCGTCATTGATGACGCGGTTGGGCGTGCATGAATAATTCGCGTAATCGGAAAAACACGTGCACGAAAAAACAGACGAAAAAGAAAGAGGGTGGGGGAAATCCGTAAGTGAAGACAGGGATAATTGAGGGATCCGAGTCAGAGCGAAGTTTGAAATAATTCGTCTGATTCAAAATTGACAGGATCAATGTATAGACGGCGGGGCGATTGACAACGCGAAACCTGACAGATCCGGAATCGACAATTGAATTTGACAGCAACGTGGCCAATAGATATTAACTCGAGAAGCGTTTAATTGACGTTAACAGTAATTGATACTTGACAGAATTGGAAGTATCAATTAATTTAACCGTACGAAAGACGGCGTAGAAAATATTGAGCAAATTGAATTTGGCAACGCTAATATCGACAGAATTATGTGTCGAATGCTTCCACGATTTATTATGTCGTCGTCAATTTTATCACTTTCCTCGTCTCACATCTCGTCACCGTTCTTTCAACTGACAACCGCCCAGTCATCGTTTCACCGGAAGTCAGCGTACCACTACGACGAAGGAATAATAAAACCGGAAGTGGGTCAGCTCAAGCACTCTCGCTTGTTCTCTTTTTTACACGCTTTTATTTAACTCGCACTGTTTGTTGTTGGCGTTGTTGTACGCGTCAAAATTTTTAATCGATTTTTCGACCACTTCTGATCGTCCGATCGAGCTGAAATTTCTCATACAGTCTTGTTGTCGGTGACGATGCATGATTATGATAAGCATAACGCGACGCTGCTGCCAGAATTGGCTCCAGACGAGGGAACTCCTCAACGGTTCTATCTTTTTACAACTTGAACCATGGTCGAAAAATCGATAGGTACAAATATTTTAGAAGACTAAAAAGGAGAAAATAAGTATAATTAAAGCACGCTCTTATTTATGCGTAAAAAGTGCACCAAAAAGTAGAAAATAATTTTTTTCTTTACACCAAAATGTGATAAAAAAATGTTATGACTAACAATAAAAGCGTGGGGCCCTGTGTATGTGATAGATAAATGAATTATAATAGTGAGGGCCCCACGCTTTTATTTTTAGTCATAACAATTTTGGATCACGTTTTGGTCTAAAGAAAAATATTATTTTCTACTTTTCGGTGGACTTTCTACGCATAAATAAAAGCGTGCTTTTTAAAAAACTTTTTAAAAAATATTTGTTTTTTATCACCCGGTTACCCAACACTCCGTCGAACTTCGTTCTGCAAACAGCAACATTTGCAAAAAGAAATAATTCAATTATTTTTGTCAATTAATTCAATTTTTTAAAATTGCTTCAATTCGTTCAATTATCTAAATTAATTCAATATTGTTTTATAAAATAGTTCAATTATTTTTTCTTTGATAAATAAATAGTTTTTTATTAACATTTTCTATTGTTTTTTTCACGTTTTGTCCTTGTTCGATCGATCGAGAGAAAAAGCGAGGGTGAGAAAGAGAGACACGTCTTCTCGATATGGACCGGTTACGTCGAAAGTTGACATCTTTCCTTCCTTCCGCGCCCCGGAAGTAGGCGACGATCCGAGGAAGGCGAGAATCGTTGAGATCCGGTCGGACATACGGATACCGATTTTTGTATATATATATATATATACCGGTAACTGGACCACTCCGGTTATTTTCAAGGGAATTACATCGATCGGGAAAATATATAAAAGCGCTTGAATCCGCGAACGAATTGCACAGTCGACGCGTCAACGAGAGTGAACGTCATGTTGAGGTTTCTGGTACGCTGATCAATGTTTTTTTTTTAACTATAACGTTGTTTTTTTGTTTCTCTTTTTGTTCGTATTGGAGAAAAACAACAATGGCTTTATTCAGTTTGTGGATTTTACATTATTAAGATTATGCAAATATTTAATTTCTTATATATAGCTTTTCATTGCTATTTAATCTCTTTATTTATTATTATTTGTTATTCATGAAAATAATTGATTTTGTTAATTGTAATTACTTATCGATTCTTATTTATCGGATTGGCGCTTCTTGTAGACGATTATTTATTTTTTTCGGTCGTTTTATTATAAAATTTGAGGTGTTCATTAATTATTACTTAAAAAATATTATTCATTTTATATCGCTAAGGCTTAACGTGGTTTATTTATTTGACAAGTATTAATTAATGCTAATGAACTTTTCACTTATCAATAAATCAGAGATTGAAAATATCAAAAATGGAACTATAATAATAATTTGGATTAATATTTTATCATGATTATTGTTCCACGAGATAAATAAATTATTGGTTTTATTGTACCTTCGTATTATCGGATATAAATAGCAATGAAATTAAATAGTAATGTAAAAATTGACGAGATCAAAAGGGACGATGTAAATTTCTAGATTTTATTGGCCCTCCTGAGCCGTTCGGCCCTAACGGCGGAACCGGAAGGGGAAACTAGCAAACAGCGAAAGCGTGGAATACTAGAGGACGGGTGGGTCGGAATACCGAGTCCGCACGGTTACGGGCATGGTCAGCCGTGGGCCGATAATCACAACCCGTGGAAAGCTCTCAAAATCTCGCCTAGTCTTCATCACAATCATGGAGGGTAAAAATAAATGGCCTCAATTTTTATCCATAATTATTTTCCCAACCTCAATTAATCAAATTAATCACTGTCAGTTTTTTAATTTATCTATCTAATAAATTGTCAATTTTTGAGTACTCATTAACGTTTCAATAAATGGAACACCTGAACTTTAATTTTAGGAAAATTTTGTCTTATATATATATACATGACAAAATTTCACTAAAATTAAAGTTTAAAAAATGTTTGAAAGCTTTCAAAATTTGAAAATGTTTAAGTTTTTAAATTAAAGATTATATATATATACACACAAATTCCATCGATCAGAAATAAACTGTTTGTTTGTATTTTTCAACAGATTTAACAAATTGTCCTTCGATAATTAAAATCGTAATTATAAGGTTATTGCGAATGTTTTTGCACGACAATTATACATCGTTTGTATTATTTTCATGAGATGGGGGTCTTACGGTGGTGCGGACAAGTTCCATTTTCACAAACACGACCTCCACGTACATCCCGAAATACCATACTCAGGAGGGCTCCCGGTCTACATAACAAAGCACATCGTCGTTGAGAAACCCGTTCCCGTCCCGCAGCCTGTCTACATCGAGAAAGCTTATCACGTGCCGGTAGAAAAGATTGTTCCTATACCGGTTGAAACTGTGGTCCACAAACCGGTACCAATACCAGTTCCGGTTCCCCAGGTCAGTTCTTCGTCACATCGACTTCCGGTTACATTATTTTTTTTGTTCTTGACGTCAATGCAAAACTTTCGCTTTAAACGATTTTCGCCGCCATCTCGAATTCCATATTTTCATGCTTATGCTCAAACGCAGCGACCCGGATTAACGTTCCTTCAAGATAAAAATACAACATTGGGTCTGCCATTTTCAATTCTGCTATTTTAACCTCAAAACACTGCTATTTTGAGGTCCGCCGTATTGAATTCGTTATTTCAACCTCGAAATGGAATTCGGGGACTTTGAGCAACGTGAAGAGTGAACAGACACGAATAATTATTTTTTATAATATATGATTCGCTATATTGGACATACCCGATTGGCCGCGAAATATCACGTTGTTAAATTTCCGTTTTCCCGCAGGCAGTACCAATTCCGGTGAAACATCCGGTCGCCGTACCGGTCCAGCATCCGTTTCCGGTACCGGTAAAGCACGCGGTTCCGTATCCAGTTCCAGTTCCATACCCGATCGCCGCCCATTCGTTCCACCATCACGGTGGCAATTTGTACGGTTCGGGTCATCATCACGGCGCGCACTTTGGCGGCGGTGGTCACTATTACCCCCATCATCAGTACTACGGATACGGTCATCCTTATCCATACGTGCACGGTTTCGGGCATGTTTTTGGTCACGGACACGGCTTTGGTCACGACTATCACGGTCACGGTCACGGCTACGGATTTTCACATTTCAACGGTCACGATCATTACGCCACTCATGGCCGCGGCGAAAGTTACAAATCCAAACGTAGCAAAACCAGTTCGGACAACTAGCCTTATTAGCATTATGTAAAGATACAATTAAGATAGTGACTAGCTGTACGCCGCGTCATGAGACCACCATGGTCACCTGTTAATAAATCGTACTGTTAAAGAAACTCGAATTTTCTCTTATTTCGCCGATAAACTAAAATCATAGAAGAAAATCTGAAAGAAAAACATGATCGAAAGACGATTATATCGGAACTCTGCACTCTCGTTATCACTGGCTGTGAATAAAAAAGAACTCGATCATATCAAGCGACAAAGAGAGGGTCACTGATGACGCGTCGGTAAGAAAAACCTCTGCTTTACTAATCTCGAAAAACATTGGCGTTCCTGTTCACCAAGTTACTTTAAACAGCCAACGTTTTGTATGAATTTAGCAATTTTGCGGTGACTTTTACGGCGTTAGTTCCTTCTTGTCGATTATGATTCATTAGGAGATTGATAAAAATGATATTCATTTCAAAGCTCAAATCCCAAACCAAACTAATTTATCGCATGAGTAAAAATACGAAAAATGTCTATCGACAGTTCATCGGTAAAACAGGCCACTATTATTCAGCTTCGTACGACGTATGACTGATGGCACTGCTATACCACAAAACTTCCTGAACACCAAAACCCCTGTGTAACGCTATATCTTGACCGGCACGCGTTTCGCTCCGCAAGAACGTATATTTACGTTCGTTATATTTTTCGAAAACAGAGGTAAGCATTTTTAAAGACTTAACGTAATATCTCGTTTTTTTTGTTTTTCCAGATTATGACGATAAAACGTGACTTCTATGTGCTTCCGATAAACGTAACATTATTTTTACCTCGGAAACGAATTCTAACCTCTAAAGGGAGACTTGTTTACCCAAGCGCGCCAATATAATGAGACTATTATTTTTCGCATCGCTGTTTAATGAACGATGTAATGAAATTGGTGATTCAATAAACGAATAAGTTTATCAACTCAACATATAAATATCAACGAAAAATTACAATTACGAAACGACGATTTGAAAATCGCTGAAAACAAAATCTTGGAGATGAAACATATCAAAAATTACATTCATCGTTTAGGCAATAAAGTTTTGTCTTTTATCGTCTATAGTCTTTAAAGTAGACAAAAAATTATGTTTGAAAAAGTGAAAAATTGCCAACATTTGTTATAATTTCGAAACAGAAATCTCCAAAAATAAGACATTAGCTATATTTGAAAAATGAGCGTATTCCGCCACACATACATTAACGCTTGACCCCTAATCGTAAATTAGCCAAAAACACTTTGGTTACTTCAGCTCCAAAAAAACGGTTAATTTTAAAAATAACTTTTCGTCTTTCTTTTTTTATTATAAGGGATCAAATAAGCTTGGAAGATGGCGGCGACAATGCCAATAAATCCCAAACCGTTCTTGAACGGTTTGACCGGCAAACCTGTAATGGTGAAACTCAAATGGGGCCACGAGTACAAGGGTTACCTAGTGTCCGTTGACGGTTACATGAATCTTCAACTTGCTAATACGGAAGAACACGTTGATGGCGTTTGTACCGGCAATCTGGGCGAAGTACTCATCAGGTGTAACAACGTCATGTACATTAGGGGTGTCGAAGAGGAAGACGAGGAGGGTGAAATGAAAGACTAAATATCCTGGCAATTGTTTCCCTCATTCCTCTTTCTCCCACGTGATCTCCCCAAATTTGTCTGTAATTAAACAACATCAAATAATTTATGTGTAATAAATATTTTTTATTGCAACTATCTCGAAGCTTTTCCTTTCTGTCCTCTCAGCTGATAATAAATTTTCACTAGAATAAGGTAGGAATATAAATCGTGAAGAGTCAATCATTAATCGTGTCGCAATAAGGTCAGTTAACCCTATTTGAATTTTTTAGAAACGCTTTCGATCTTTTCTAGCGATGAATTTGAGTTCCAAGTAGATCAGTTAAATGACTCATTTATAACTCATATTCTTTATTGCATGAATCACAGAATTTTAAAAAAAGTTGCGCATGGAAAAAATCTGACAAAACATATATCCCGAAGCAAAACGAAATTTCGTATTGAAAAGTTATCAAAATAACAAAAACAGAAACGCGAGGGAACACTAAAAAAGAATGTGTAATTTTTTGTGAACTCCAAAAAAAGTATCTGGGTACAACGAATTCTGTATAAAGAACAAGAAATACCAAACAAAAGAAAATGTAAAAAAAACTGTCGTACCCAACGTGCAACAAAAATTTGTTCTCTGAGGTCGCCCCCCCCCCCCCCACACACAACGAAAAAGAGCGCCACCGAGTGGCATTTCGATGGACTGAAATTTATATGGTAGTAATGCAAAATCACTTGAGAGAAAGCCTTGAATAGTCCAAAATAATGAGCGCAATAAACTTTGTAACAATTTCTGCTCATGGAGAAATTGGAAGTCCATAAATAATCCAGCCGACGATAAAAAAAACAGGCGAGTCGCTTCTTCTCACCTCGCCGGTAATTTCCGGGGCAGCGCGCGCATCGCCACCGGCGATGCGCCGGCGTTTCGATAATTGAACTTCCGATAGTCATTTCTTCCACTTCTTTCGACGGTGGTGAAGGATTCACAGTGTTGAGGTCTTTTTTCTCGGCTATCGGACTCGTAATTTTGCTTCACAGGTGCGTAGAAAAAATAATGCTATCACCGTTCAGAATTAAGTTCGCAATCAAAGTGACGAATAATCAAAAGAAACTCAACCCAAAGTGACTTCGGAAAATTCACGAAAAAAAACCGCGCGATCGCAGACATTCGAGCGTTTCTTTGTTTTGCGGCCTAACGAATCGTCAATTTTTTTCTCAAACCTTTGGCCTTCACAAAATGTAGCGATCGGAACTATTAGCGAGTATGAACATTCTTTCCTCCGGCTTTATTTCCTTGCACGTAGATGATCCGCCGATTTTTCCTTTGTCGCGTTTCGGGCATCGAACAAAAGGAATACAAAAACATCATACTCGTCGGCTTAAGTACGAGTCGCGGTTAGACAACAGTCGTGGGAGAGAGAGAGAAGGGACGAAAAGGTCACGCTAGCGCGAGTGCATGTGAGAGAGAGAAAAGTACAACACTCGTGATTCCACGAAATCCTCGCGACTCTCCAGCACAGTTTCGCCTATTCGATGTACCAAATTTTTTTCCTTCAAAGAATAAATAACTTAAACTTACAAAAATTAAATTAATTACCATTATTAATATTAATATTCTATTAATTAAATAACATTATCCATTGTTACCGTCTACAGCAATAATAATTATTGATAATCGTGATAATCCTTAAACAATAATTAATAATTAATCATCATATTTAAAAAAAAACGATTATTTCTTCCAATTTATTATCGATAATAAATCGTAATAATTATCAAATATAAATAAATAGCAATATTGAGTTTGAATTTGTAGAATACGCTCACACTCGTACTTTCGTGTATAAATATAATAATAAGACTGGTGATAACGAAAATACGAGGAATACATCGCTGCTTTCATTCTTCGTCGCTACGCTGCGTGCCTTGAACCAGTCTAGCGTATCAAATTTCGCCCAAGTGCGAAAACATCTCGCTCGAGATTGTAAATAATTTTCCGAATTCGCGGTCGTTCTGATGGGTATTCATTCCTAATAGTTCAAATGAAAAGCATTATTCTCGATTAGCTTTTTTTCATACATTGATGTACATTTTTGTTGTCACAAACAATTCACAAAATAATTCCGAATAAAAATTCATTTTTTCCAAACTCACGTCAACAAAGATTACTAACCCAAACAAATGAATGATCTTTGTAAAAAAAATCTTTGTATTCGAATGATAATTCACTGACGAGATTACCAGATAAAGAAATGTCCGACCCTTTTTTTGCCTTTTTTGTATGCACATTAAAGCACTGTTTGAAGAAGAATAAATTAACGCCCTTTTTTCAATCGTCAAAATAAGATTGTATTTATTCTGATGACAAGATATAAAGTTTCGAAAAGTTATTAATTATTGTAACTAATCCACCATATCTGACAAAACAATTTTTCAGAGTCCGACTACAATCCCAAGTATAATGGGCGACAAACCCAATCAATCACGTGGATGGGCCCGAGGGAGAACTTCCAGGCCGCCGCAACAGCCTCAGCAGCAGCCGCCACCAACCGTGACACCTTTGCAGGGAGCATGGGCTCGAAGACCGGGAACTGCACCCGGCCCAACTGCACCACCCATACAGCAGGTCTCTTTTAAATAAATTTCCCAATTTATCGGTACCATGCAAAAATAAAAAATGTAACGCATAAAACGTATATCGGAACTGATATTTTCGCAAATATAATTAAAATTTTTATTTTAATCGAATCGATCGCCCAGAGCATTGGCCGTACGGCCGGCGGTGATATGGGCGCTGCAGCACCAGCATCCAGATCATCCGGAGCTCCCGTCGCTGCGCCCGTTCCCCAACCGGTCGCCCCTAAATCGCGACCGGAAACCGGGGGCAAGTTGCAAAGAAATAATTTTTTTTTTCTGCGATTAAGCGATACGACATAATTATTTTGCATTATTGTAAGTCCCGTTGCTATATTGAGGTTTTATAAAATAATTTTTCAAACAGGTGGCGGTGATAGCGGGTCTGTCGGTCGTGGCGGGATGCGAGGACGACGGATGTTGCCTCATGAACTTTTGGCGACTCGCCCACCTTTGCTCGCAAGCAAGCAAGGTTCGCATTCTTTTTGCTCTTTTCTCTGTTTTAGTTAAAACAATGTTTTTTTTTTTCATTTTTCGAACTTTTGTTTTCTATTTTTATTGTACGTCTTATCTTATTAAGGTTATACGATTATTTGATCGTATCGAAATCGCTATCTTATTTTTTTGTCTGAATAAAACGTTAATCGTATTTTTCGGTTTAAGAAGATTTATCTTATTTTTTTATTTAAGTAATGTTTTGAATAATTTAAAATGATTTTTTAAAATTTATGATTTCAACTTTTTGTTATTTATATTTATTATCTTAGTGTTATGTGATCGTTTTTTTAATTAAAATTAGTGCTTTACTTTTTATCTAGATGAAACGATCTAATTTTTCAATCTGAATGAAATTTTGAGCAATGTTACAGTTTAAACGATTTTACTTTATTTTTCTTATATTTACGCTTGATTCATTTTGTTTCTCGTTTAAGGGACGGACGGCACACCGATAAAATTGCAGGCGAATTATTTCAAAATTCTGACTGCCACCGATTGGTGTCTCTACAAGTATCGCGTTGACTTCGCGCCCGAGGAGGACAGAATACAGGCCCGCAAGGGCCTAGTTGGCGTTCACAGGGAACATCTCGGAGCTTACATATTCGACGGAACTGTGTTATACACCAGTAACCCTCTGACCCAGGTTACGTATTTTTTTCTTATCGCTTTCTATTTTTCACCATAAATTCTAGAATTACGATCAATTTTTCAAATTTTGTGAATTGTCTTTAATTTCGTTTTATGAACATATCTTTTAGAACTTTTTAAAGTTTCTTCAATTTTCCCTCTCACAAAATAATTTCCGAAGTTTCCAGGTTTGTTTGTTCATTGTGACTATCAATAATTTAATCCGAAATCATTTTCGATTTACCGACCGGAAACAAAAATTTAAAAACACTTTTTCATTGTTTTTCTTTCATTTTGTATTTTCATAATTCTGGCGTTTGTTTCATAGTCTTTCTTATTTTTGTAAATAATTTTCGAAGTTTTCAAAGTTTTTTTTCTTATTATCAATTAGACGAAACAATTTCCATTTTTATCGTCATTTAATTCGGAATAAAATTCCACCTTGATTTACCCAACAAACCCACGCGAAAAAATATTCACAAAATCTTTTCGTTCTATTTTCCAAACTTTATTCATACCCATAATGTCCAAAACGAACGAACGAAAAAAAAACAACAGCCCCTGGAACTTTTCTCGACGCGTCGATCGGATGAGGCAAAGATTCAAATAACGTTCCGACTCGCCGGTGACATGACGAAGGGAGACGAGCATTATCTACAATTTTACAACATCATAATGCGAAAATGCCTAGAATTCTTGCAACTGCAGCTCGTTGGGAGAAATTATTTCGATGCGCGTAACAAGGTAATAACCCAAAAGGTCGTGCACTCGCACAAATCTTACGCCCTTTTGTCATGAGTCATCAAGGGTGATTTCGATCGCCTTTCCTTACTCGATTTGCTGTATGGCCAATCCGGCACTGAATTATTCATATCAACGTTGTAGAATAACCGCCGTTTTCCATTATCGAACTTTTTCGAACTAATTATTATTATTTACGCGTAACAATTGTAAACTCACGATTTCTTTCGAACATAACACATTCTTCTTCCAATAATACTACCTTTTTCTTCTCGATCAAAAAGATCGAAGTACGGGCGTACAGATTGGAACTGTGGCCCGGCTACGAAACGTCTATAAGACAGCACGAGGTTGACATACTTATGTGCGCCGAGATAATGCACAAAGTTATGCGCCAGCAAACCCTCCTCGATATTTTGAACGATTGCTACAATAAATATGGCAACCAGTATCAGGTAAGGAACAAAGATGATAACAATTGTACAATGAGTACAATGGTTACGAGTGTTATAAATAATTATGATTTCTTGTGAATAATTATGATTTCGTGTTAAACGATCGACATCAGGAGAGATACAAGGCAATGGTGATCGGTGTGACTGTCCTGACGGACTACAACAATCGGACTTACCGAGTCGATGACGTCGACTACTCGAAGTCACCGAACAAGACTTTTATGATGAAGGGCCAGGAGATCAGCTATCGGGATTACTACCGGACGAAATATCAAATAAACATAAAGCAAGCCTCGCAACCGTTACTTTTGTCGAAGAGCAAGGACCGCGATCGTCGCGCAGGCGTCTCGGAAACTATTTATCTCATTCCGGAATTGTGCAGATCGACCGGTCAGCATTATCCTTTTTTAACCGATTTCCCATTTTTATAAGAAAATTAATTTTTTTTTAATGGTTTTCGGCGCGCAGGTTTGACCGACGAGATGCGCTCCGATCACACGATGATGAGGGAACTGGCAAAGTACACGAGACTAGATCCCCGCGGTCGTATGACCAGATTGATGAGCTTTAATCAGCGCCTCCAAACCGAGTCCAAAGTCGTCGCCGAATTAAAAAACTGGAATCTTCGACTTGACGACAAATTGGTCACAATGCCTGGACGCATAATGGGCAACGAAATGATAACCTTCGGTCGTAATTCCAACGTGCCTGCGGGAAATGAAGCAAACTGGACCCGTGCGCTTAGAGATTGCAGCTTCCTCGCTTCCACGAGGTTGGAGGATTGGGTGATGATCGTGCCGAATCGACTCTCTCGCGATGCCGAGGTGCCGAATAAAAATTATGGCTTCTCTTCCAGAAATTTGCATCTTTCTTTACTGTTATTGCATTTTTTTTTGTCTATTTTTGTCAGAAAATGTTTTTCGTCACGCATTCTGATTTATTTTTACTTCAACTTTTTCTCCGTTCTCGCCCTGTTTTATTTTCTCTACATTGAATACCAATGCCTTTACAATTTGATCTATATATGAACTTTAATAATATTTTCCGAAAATACATTTTAAATATTCTTATTACTGTCGTTCTTCAAGCTCATATTTAAAAAAAATTTCCTTCGATCAAATATTGATTTTCGAAAATGTTATTGATATAACATATTTGTATTCATCAATGTTTTTCTAATGTCACATTTTGTCAATAATTGTATTTTTTTCTTGTCGGTTTCTCGTTACGTTCTTTATTTACTTTTTTAAAAAATCGTAAATTCGATTAGTTAAGTTTTAAAATATATTTCTTTATTTTGCTTTGCATTTTTTTAATATATATTTTACATTTTCAGACATTCATCGGAACGTTGAGATCAGCAGTAAAGAACATGAACTTTCCGATCGCAATGCCTCGGGTTTTTCCGCTTAACGACGATCGCGCGACTGGTTACACAGCCGCCATAGAGACGATAATGAGTCAAGCGAATCCCCAATTGCTGTTCTGCCTCGTGATGAATAATAGGGCCGATCGCTACGCCGCGATAAAGAAGAAATGCTGCATCGACCGACCGGTACCGAGTCAATGTATGCTCGCGAAAAATATAAATTCGAAGAACGTCAGTTCAATCGCGACGAAAATCGCGATACAAATAAATTGCAAGATCGGCGGAGCGCCGTGGACTGTGAAAGTCCCCGTCGGGGGCCTCATGGTCGTTGGGTTCGACGTTTGCCATGACACGGACTCAAGAGAACGAGATTTCGGTGAGTACTTTGGAAAACGAATTAATAAAATCGTGCGTGACTTGAGATCCAATTAAATGAGAGAAGGTAGAAAATCCTCCAAGAACTACATGAAAAAAATAAGAACACATCGCAACAACATCACGAAAAAAAAAGATAGGAAAACACCGATTAACATAAAAAATAAAGTAGAATACTCGAAGAAAATGACATAGAAAAAAAAAGAATGCAAAAAGCCTGTAGAAAGTATCGAAAAGATAAATAACATTTCAAGAAAGTGATAAAGTAAATAAAAACGTGTAAATAAAGTCACAAAAAGTGAAGACATACTAACATAATAACCAGAAAAAACGAGAAACACACTAAGGAGATTACTTTATAAAACTTGGAAATTACGATGAAATAATTGAAAAATATCTATTTCTCATTTCAGGCGCCCTCGTGGCCTCGCTCGACCGCAACTTCAGCCGGTACTTCTCGGCGGTGAGCGCGCACAGGAGCGGCGAAGAGTTGTCGAACGATCTCGCGGTGAACATGTGCAAAGCGTTGCACAAGTACAGAGAAGTGAACAAGGAACTGCCGACACGCATCGTAATATATCGGGACGGCGTTGGCGAGGGCCAAATCCCTTTCGTCTACGAACACGAGGTGGAACACCTCAAGACTACCCTGGCGAATCTCTACGGTGATCCGGACAAGGTCAAGATGGCGTATATCATCGTGACGAAGCGTCTAAACACGCGTCTCTTCTACAACGGCGGCAATCCGCCACCCGGTACTGTCGTCGATGACGTCATCACGAGTCCCTTGAAATACGACTTCTTCATCGTTTCGCAGTACATAATGCAGGGCTCAGTTTCGCCAACCGGATACAGCGTTATCTCCGATAACGTCCAACTCGACGCTTCCAAGATACAAAGATTGACGTACAAACTGACCCACATGTACTTCAATTGGAGCGGGACTGTGAGAGTTCCGGCGCCGTGTCAATTCGCCCACAAACTCGCCTTCCTCGTCTCGCAATCGATTCACGCCAGTCCCAGCAATCATCTCGAGACTCTCCTCTACTTCTTGTAGACTCGTAAACCCAAACAAACCGGTCCATCAAAGGGCTTCGGCGTTTCGATCTAAACAGCCATTTTTTCGACTTTCTCTCTTTCGTTGTTTTCCATTTCGCCATTTTCGTTCGCTTTCTCCGCGATTTCCGTTTTCATTCTCCATTTTTTATCCCTTGCTCCCCATCGTCTTTCTTTCCGTTCTTCATTTTTATTTTCACCTTTCCCCGCTTTCATATTTTTCCCGTTTTCAGTTGTATTCATTCCTTGTCTTTGAATTTCTCAACTCTCCTCTCTGACGATTTTTAGTTGAACCTTTCTTGGCGAGGCGAGAAGGGCCTTTTGTTTGTTTTCTTTTATGACAATATTCCGTTTTTCCTTTTGTATCTCGATCAGAGTCAAAATTTGATGGTCGAAAGTAGAATAAACGACAGTACGGCGAAATCGTTAATGGAAAATGTGAAAAAAAATAACCTAATGTGAAAGATGAAAAAGAACAATTCGTTTTCCGTTGGCTCGAGAAGATTCATTAAGATTATAAATCGAAGGAAGATTCATCGAAATGTCATAGAAAAATATGATTATTAACTATTTTATAATAATTATTATCATCATCAACATTGCCGGCAATGAAAAATCGTATTGCTTGCCAAATTCGTGAATAGCAATTAATGATGAACCTTGTAGTGATTTTCCCCATCGACGCACGAATTTTCGTCGACACATTATTTTCGTAGTATTTCTTGCGGCTACGAAACCCAAGATGAATATTGAATTATCTATATTTTGTCTCTTTCTATTGATGTCCTTGAAGGATTCTTACATTTCGAATTTTCCTTTCCCATTAACAACTTGACTTGTTTTATATCACTTCCTAACCTTTTTTATTATACGATTCGTATAATCGTAAGATTCTGAATAAAGAATTATGGATTATTATAATTTTCTGCTTTACCGAGTACTTCCGGTCTATTCATTCGACGATACCTGGTAACCGATTCGCGAAGCAGCGAAATTCTGAAAACCGGAAGAGAGAATTCTTCGTTGGGTGTAGAAATTTGCCACTTAGATTTTTGTTTCGAAAAGTACTTTTTTTAATGACTCATCGATTGAAAAGTAGGATATATTCATCTTAATTCAACAGTTTTTTCGACTTACACATAATCTCTACTCGAAGCGCATTAATTTCACTAAATCATACGCGTTTAGGAAACTAGATGTGGTGTTATGAAGAAATAGCGTTCGCGTCACGACAGTTTTCATGCCGCCGGAAATGTTCTTACGGAGACGTTTCGACAAAATAAAAAAAATCGGAAAGGTAAGTTCAAATTAACAAATAGATCATGAAAATTACTGATAATACTAATTAGTCACAACTAATGAAAAAAATTGATGCCCAGTTGAGTGAAAGTTTTCCGCCACCGTTCTTTGTTCGCTTCTATCGTTTTCGAGAAGTTAATGCGAAATCGATGTATCGGTACAGCTAGAAGATGATTTGGCAGCGTTGCTAAGTAATTGATTCCGCGTTGGGCCACCGATGAATAGTGCCATCCGCACCGTCGTTTTCATTATTTCGAAAGCAGCGAACGAAATTCTCAAATCTGTGCGCGACGACGCGAAAAAAAAAAAAAGCTCTCCGCTTCACTCATTTTCTTTGCGGTTACTGAAATTGATGCGTCCTTCCTAAAGGCAGATTAATCAAAAATCGACAAAAAAAAGGTTTTTTCGAAACACCAGTGAAAAGTAATTTCTTTGTTTCTTTCTCATTTATGGCACCCTAACCTACGAATTTCATGAGGAAATGCGAATGAGATTTGTGCCCAACGTAACCAATCATCGGCGAACATCTGTATGTATTCGATCAGTACATTTGAAGCCAACCGGAGGTTGACACAAGAAAATGCCGATCAACGTAAACACCAATGCAAATTCGGATCAAAACATCGATGATCGCGTCAGGGGAAGTGAAGAATATTCTTTGCAAAAAACACCTTCGATGGCGACAAATAAAACCTTTCGTCCCGTACCGTGGGAATCCTCGACCCGCTTTGTTCGTCCATTTGTTATAAGGGTTTCTCCCGAACGCACTTTTTGCGTGCTGTGTAACTGTTCGATACCAAACCATGCTGGTTACATTGAATCTCACGAAACAGGCGTGCGGCATTCCTATGCAATGGACGATTACGGTTTCGATATATCGCTTCTCGAGAATGGTCGTTTTCATTGCCGTCCCTGTGATAGAGAGATCGGTCACAGCCAGGCAATTCTACCGCACGTACGTCAAGACAACCACTGTCGAGCGCGCCACCGCAGTGATCGAGCTCACCTGAGCCAGCCTTCCAGCTGGGACGACTTCACTTGCCCCTTTGTAAAGGAAATCGGCTTGAAGCATTTCTACTGCATAATCTGCAATCACGAGGCGTTCAACCAAGATGAATTCTTATCTCACGCTAGCGGTAAAAGTCATATCAATGCAGTCGTCCTTGACAAGCTCCACGTGCAACCGCTCCGTGATGATTTCTTCCACTGCCAACTCTGCGATGTCGTTCTCCCTCGTGCTGACACTGTACGGGTACATATTTCTGGGAAAAGACATCACAACGCTCTCAGCATAGATTGGACCCAGCAGCCTGGCTTCGTTGCTCCCTTCGTGCGCTCTCGATTCGAGAGTGCCTATTACTGCCTCCTGTGCAATTGCACTTTTGAGCGTTGCGATGCAGCTCTTGAAGATCATCGCAACCAAGAAAACCATGTAGAGATGGAAAAGCTAGAAGGAGAGCATCTCCTCCCGCTGCAACACGGGCGCTATGCGTGCACTCTATGTCAGTGCTTTATTTACAGTTGGGAAAGAGTACGCATTCACTTGGGTGGAGTGAAACACCAAAGAGCACTGATCAAAGGGCACGAACATAACCGGGACAAGGCAAGCGCATCATGGCACCCTGGTGGTCACGATAAAAACCAGCTTGATGAAAAGGCTTCGCAAAGCCCAATGCTAATGAACAATCGGCTGCAACACTTGTGCAACACTTCTGGAAAAAATGATGACTCGAGTCTTCGGAGTAATGAGAAAAAACGAGCAGTCGCTAAAAGCTGGAACTTTAACCGCAAGCGGCAATGCTCAAGCATGGTGCGTGAGCTGAAAAAATTTGACAAAACCTCGCTGAATTTTTGTGTCAACGGAAATCGTGTTCATTGCCAGGAAGGAGAAATAGAGATGATGGAAAATGAAAAGAGATCAAACGAAATTTGTGAAAGGTGGCAGATACCGAACATCCAGGATGGTCAAGAAGGACCAAAGGGGATCAGAGAGAAAGCATATAAGATCCATGAGAGATCAGAGAACATGCTGGAAAGACCAAAGGAGATTCAGGACGAACCAAAGGAAATTTTGGGTAGGCCAAAGCAGATCATGGAAAAACCACAGGTGATCCATAAAAGTTTAAATCGGAAGCGGGAGAACTTTGATGAACTTCGGAGAGACACAAATGAAATGCAGATGGCACCGAAAGAATCAGAGGAGAAGCAGATCGAATTCCAGAGAAAGCAAAAGGAACATCAGGAGTGCCAGAAACTCCAGAAGGAATCGGGGGAACTAAAAGTACTTCAGGAGAAAGAAGAAGAATCCCAGCAGAAGCAGGAAGATCTCCAAGAGAAACAAAAAGAACTCCAGAAAAAACCACAGGAACTTCAGGAGAAAACCCAACATCTCCAAAAGACACCAGCGCAATTTCAGAAGAAATTGAAGGAATTCCAGGAGCCGCTGGAGCTCCGGGAAGTATCAAATGAGACCCAGGAGACCCCAAAGGACTTGAAGCAGTCTTGCTCAGTGTCTCCTCTGATAAAAAACGAATACCAATCCAGCTCTTCGCCAATCTATCACGAAACGGAATATCTCCAGATGTTCGACCCCGCAACTATACTTTTCCTGATGAACGAAGAGCTAGCCACCTTGTTAGAAGAGCTCCGACTGCGGGATGCGACAAAGATCGAGAATGCTCTTACCGGATCAGAAACGAAGGACAAGAGCACATCCCAGTTACCCAGTGGTAAATCAGTCTTCGCAAGAATCAAAAATCTACAAACCTTGATTCGATCGCTCTCCTCCAAGACCATTTCTACGAACAAACTGGTCCAATCCTCTGAGCCCGAAGAAATTGAATTTGTGCAAAATTGTATCGAGGACTTATCAGCCAGAACTTCAACGTCGTTGGAAGAATGTTCCTCAAGGAAGCCGCGCAATGCGTACTTGGAAAAAGTTTTGACCCTTTTGACCTTCGAGGAAGATATCTACGATACCAGCGCCATGATGAGGACAACGTTGCTCTCCTTCGATTTACGCATCCCGATAAATTCGTCCACCGATTACTGTATGGTATGTCACAAACCGATGGCAAACGATTTGCAGAAATGTATCGATCACTCGTGCGATCGGGCACACCTGGAAAGTATAAGGAACATGGAAAAAGAGGATTCAGAAATACGCAATGTTCCTGACGAGCTCAGCGAACTTTCATCGGCTCGCGAGTTCGTGGAAGTGTCGCGTGACGTCGCTAAATGCCTCGTGTGTCACGTGACTTTAGGTATCTGTGATGACCTGAAAGATCACATCGTCGAGAAGGAGCACTGCGTAGCGCGTGATTGGACGCGTGCGCAGTCGCGAAAAAATTACGAGCTCGTAATTTCGCGTCTTCATTGCGATTGGTACAGAGTACAGAAGTACGAGTGTCTCGTGTGTTTGATTAAATTCGACACGGAGATCGATTTCGTCGACCATTTGATCGAGAGCGATGAACACCGCCAACAATTATCAACGAACGACGAAACGAGAGTTTACGTTTTCTGCGCAGTTTGCGCATTGCTCTACTGCGCACACGCCAGCGCGCAGATAAATCACCACGAGACTTTGGCGCACAAGTGGTTCGTGAGAAACGGACCGTTCATCATCGATCGGCTTCCGGTAGCCGCCGAACTACTGTTGTCTTCCTACGAAGATTACGAGGATTTTAAGATGGCCGAGCTAATGGAAGAGATCGAAAGCAGCTGCAGGAGTTCCGTCATGGAAGCTCACGACAGAGGAACCGGATACGACTTTGATTCGAATTATAACATCGAACCGCCCTTAGAAAATGTCAAGTTCATCAGGTATCCGTGATTCGCTACTTTACACCCCGAAGACTTCGAGAGTTTGCCTCAAAAGCAAAACTATTGCGATACATGCAAAACGATTGAATTTCGCGTAAAAATAAACAAAACCGTACATTTCAGATTCTTCGACAAGATCTTTCCGCCTGGTGCGAAAATATTGTCCTTCCTGAAACTCTGGCTGACAGGGTGCGATTTAGCGGGAGTCCAAGGAATTTCGAGCATCGCACTTTACTGGTACTTCGTACTATATCTTCAAACCCTATCGATCCTACCGAGCGTAGCGTCGCTAACCTCCATGAAAGCGTTTTGGCATAACCTTGCAGGTTAGTAAAGCATACCCCTCCACCCTAATATTTTTGCAATTCTCCTTAGACGGTTTTTCGTCGAATTCGGGACGAGTGTCAAAAAGTGCTTTTTTACAATAACGAAATCGAGTATTGCACCAATTCGGTATAACCGTTCAGAGGTCGCAACAAATATCTACAAATGATAGTTTCCGATGAATCTCCTAAAATATGTGACAGAATCAAATGGTTGAGGTCCTAAAATGTGTGTTTTGAAAGTGGCTACGCGGCTCTTCTCTCCTCAAAGTCGTGAAATTAACCAAACTTTTTATTTGCCAGCATATCCATAATGACGCTCGCGTGGTAATACAATCTGTAATTTTTTTTAGAATTGAGAAATTTCGGAAGAAAACAGCCGTTCGTCTATCAATTTGACATTGTCCGGTCAAATTTTATGAAATTCTGAAGAGCAGTTTAGGAAATCCATGCGAGAGGGGGAGGCTGTGCGGCTCCCTTTTAACTTAACTTTTTTCTTGATATCAAATCCTTGAATTCACAATGAAAAAATACATGTTTATTAACCTTCCGTTTTCTTCAGATTGGGAAGATATTTCACGATTCGAAATGAAGGGCGCAAACGACCTCAAGGAACATCTCCTCGGCTTTTTCGCTCTCTATGCCAACTTCGACTACCGTTACGACGTAGCTTGTCCATTGCTCGGCAAGGTAATCGAGAAACGTGCCTTCGCGAATGACGTTCGCTACTTGCCGGAAGAAATGCGCTCTTACGTTATTTACATGACCTACCACGAACATCCGGAGCCCTTCAGAATAGACGCGTGTATGTGCCTCCAGGATCCGTTGGATCTCCACAACAATCTTACCAAATCCGTCACCAAAGTTGACCTCAGTAGGTTCAGGATCTTTTGCTCGAAAAGTTTGAGCCTACTGTTCGCGATGTAAAGAAACTGTAACCCGACTCGAGACTAACCTCTTGACGAGTTCAACCACGGTTTATTGAACTTCGTTGCGATTAATCAAAATTGATCTCGATTTATCGAATCTGGTTTCGAATGAAATCTACTCCATCCTACATTACTTCAATTTACCAAATCCAACCTAAATGGATCCGATTTATAGAAGATTTACAACTCAGCTTTGTGTTTTTAGTTTGTTTTTTTTTGTACCAGACATTCATCGTGACTGATTGCAACTTCGGTATCCCTAGACTATCATCGTAAATGAGACGCATCGCAGAACCTGACTTTGGTTTATCATTTTATCATAATATTTTTGGATACTCATTTTTTGACATTTGATCAGGGTAAAGTTCAGTGAGGGAAGAGTTTCATTCGAATTTCGGCGAATAGAGAAAAGAAAACCGCTGAGTTATGATCTCACGAGATCGATTTTTCAACGTGAAATACATTGACCCTGTAACCGCCACGCTAAATTTCTGCAACGTACTTCATATGGATGAGCTGGTCACTGGTGACCCTCATGGCAGTCGAAGTGTTAAACTTTTTCGGATAAGATCCATGGTACGAAGTTACGTATAAAAGTAACAATTATTTCGTACTAGCAGAAAGATCGGTTAGTTCTTTGATTTTTATGGTTGATCCATATTAAGAGAGAATTCTACCAAGCGAAAAATAGTTTACTTTCTTATGAAAAAACAATATACATTCAACAATCTAATCATGACGCCAATCGTAGATATAGATACGATTATTTTGAAGCAATATTTTGTGTTATTTCATTTTTGACAAGAGAAATGTATCGTTTATTTATAGTCTTACTAATGAAAAAAGTATTCCAAGATTTTTTTTTAAATATTATACACAACGTATCATTGTTTTTTCCCCAATGTCTGAAAACTGTAGAATTTTGAAAAATAGCATAAAAATTATGAAAACATGGAACATAAAAGGCGATTTGAAGAAAATAGCAGGCGTATTGAGAACATCATAAAGTTTGTTTTTGCAACACTGAGTTTTCGTGAACACTTACTTTGTTATTACCGCTATATGTGTGAAAATTCAATTAAGGGAATGACGAAAACGTTCCTGGCCACATCGAAATTAAAAAATTCAATTTCTCCCATACTATTCAACCGCTCGGAATGCAATTTATTGTGTGTATGCACGACGCTTGCTCTATGAGGAACATGCTCGGCGTTTACCAAAATTTAAAAAAAATTGTGGCGTTTGTGGTTATCATGAGAGAAATTGCGAGCTACGATCCAACGTATTGCACTTTCACAAGTGTCCCGAGCATAAGCCTCTGAAGCGGTGAAAAGTACATATGGTGAACTTTGTTTCATCTATTTTTATGAAGAAATGGCGGAGAAATTGGTTTTCGAAACTTTTCATCGTCAAGAAAATTCAGTTCAACGATTTTCTCACTGGTGGCGCAGCGGCTCGCATACTCCGTTCTTACCGACTGCGCTTGCATCCTTCCGAGAAGAACCAATATAATTTTTAACTTGTCACTTGTTCACTGCGTCAATTCGTAATCTCCGTCGCTATGATAGCTACCGTAAGCTGCAACAGGGAAAAATGTCCAAAGAATATTCTAGAAAAGTTTTTCCCATTTTCCCAGTCTAACTTTACGCTTTTGCCAAAAACACGGACATATTCGTAACCAGCGAAAAATTTCCGATGAAATAGACCCTTTTAAGAGGTTAAAAACGGAAAAAAATATTTTTTAACTTCCCTCGGCCACTTTCCCGATATCTTGAAAATCACAAAATTTCAAAAGGTCGTAGGGTGAGCTTCTCATTTGCTACGAAGATTCATTCGGTGGGTTTGGAAAAGGTTTTTGCCTAACTTAAGTAATGGCGTTGGATTCGTATCGATAGATCTCGTAGTTTTCCCGGAAACTCCACTTGAAAAATCGCAAAAAAAGAGACAAAGGGGTATATATGAAAAAATTTGCAAAAATCTATGGTCCAACTTTGAAATTCTACCAAAAATCGAAAAATCATCACATTTTAATGATTAAAAAAGCATTTTGAAGAGAAAATCATAACGAAGAAATTGAGCGCAAAGTGGAGTGCCAAATCCAGAAGGAAAAGAAGTAAATCCTGATTTAGTTGAAAACGTTTTTCCCCCAAAAATAAAAAAAATTTTTGAATTTTTAATATTTTTTTTATTGGTCCATGTCGATGTAATTTTGTCCCCTGAACACGAATATAATATATTCATTTCCCCCAAAACCCAAAATTTCTAGGAAAAAACGTCGAAAAAATAGTCTAGAAAAGGTTTTTCGCATTTTCCCAGTCTAATTTTGCACTTTCGGCAAAAACTTGAGTATATTCGCAATCAGCGAAAAACTTCCGATGAAATAGACCCTTTTCGTTACGAGCGCAGCGCGTAAAGAATCCACTCGAACGAACACGTTGGTTACGGATTCGTAACGAACACGTACATGCACACACACGCGCTCAAGCTCAGCGCTCCACAATTGTCCTGCCTCGATTGTTCGCCCGAAAACTCGAGACATCGTGGCCAAAAAAATTGTCATTACCGAAGTAACGAGGTACCGCGTCGAAAGTTTCCAACGTGTTCGTCACTCCCTTAATTTGGGACGAAGCAGAAATAAAGTTTATTCGAGCGATCGTCATATGTGATGCTTATCGAGTGAATGTTGCGTTCAATTTTCAATATTTCACGAAACGGAAGATGAGTCGCATAACCTCAAAATTCACGGGGCAGTCATCCAATCCTTAATAGCCCGGAAAACTTTTCTTATGACAAATAGCACAGGGACGCCATTTTGCGATCCATCCGACCAATCGGATTCATTTGATCGTTCCTGCGAATTACGATTAGTCATTATGAGTAATTCAATCCCGCGTGGAAATCGCCTTTACGATAACGGCTTATTAATAAATGGACCCTTCGTATGCCTGTTTGACAAATTTTATATCGGCGGTAAGTATTGGATCGATTTTTTATTTAATTGAAAGAACGATTTAGAAATGTTGATACCTATGGAAAACAAGTTTGACAAAATTTGCTTAGCGTTGGATGTACAAAAAAAGCGATAACAGTGATTTCTGAAATCCAGTATATAACCTAAAAATTGTCAATTCATGTCCATTCGATTTTTATATTAGAAAGCAATGAGTATTTATAAAAATAAAATATTGTGCCATTTATTTACACGATGTATTGTTGTGATCTATTTGTAATACATGACCCAGAGCAAAAGTAAAGCTAACCTAAAAATATTTTATTCGAGTTCCTGGGCTGTTCACGAACAGTTTTTGCAATAAATAGCGATCTATCAGACACCCGCGAGTTTCACAATTTTGCAATCTGATGTGTATTTATGAAAAGTATATAAAACAATTTGGGAAAGCTTTGTTCTGAAGATTTTTACGAGATTAATTCTCCATAACATCTAATATTTCGAAAATTATAATTCACCAGTCAAGTTAGTGGAAATCTCAAAATTCTTAATGCTTTTCGTCTTTCAGACTTCCCGTCAACTTTCCAGATAAATGTTGCCTGCAAAATGATCAATTATTAACCGAAAAATTGTTCGGATAAATTGGAAAAAAGAATACGTCAAGGAATCAAGGAAGAAACACTACATCGTATCAGTAAGCTTGCGTGCTCAAAAAGCCTTCCTCTCACGATACTGCTAACTCTTTGATTCCATTATCCAGAGGGATCAAAATGGCGGTCAATTCCGTGAATTCGAATAACGTTAAAATGGCGGTCGCTCGTGAAGTGTGTTTCAATTGGTCGGCGCTCGAAACGGGGACTGGGGAATCCCCGATTCGGTTATTCACTGATTCCATTCCGCCACAATTGCTGAAAGTCGATCGAAATGTTGAAAATGACGTTAATTTGATAAAAACGACCCTGAACGTGGCAAACAGTGTAAAAACCGGACAACAAGATTCCGGGATTTCCCCAAATGTCGTAACGGCTACGAACTCGTTGATAGCCGCTGACGATTATTGCATTATCCGAAAAAGTGGCGAGCAATGGCTGTGCGGACTATGCAAAAAAGATTTATGTGGAAACCGCGAGGTATCGGATCACGTAATGGGAGCGGAGCACGTTGCTTCCCTGAAGAAATATGGCTGCGAGAATATCGCGGTGATTCAATGGCGCGTGTATCGATGCGAGTGTTGCAAATGTAAAATACCCGGTAAAATAAACGTCTGCTTCCACTTGCGAGGCAAAAGACACGCTGCTTGTTGTTCCGCGATGCAGAAAGCCAAAAAGCTCGAAACTGAAAAAACCTCCGAACAACCGGACCGGGCAAAACCCACAAGCGATTTTGCACAGTTGCTGCGCCACTATCGTTGCAAAACTATGCAACGAATGGTTCGACGAAGACGAGGTGCGGAGCAAGCTGCGCATCGGAAAATAGCCTGTGATTTTTGCAGCTTCTCGGTCAACAACAGTGCGGTATTGCACAGCCATTTGGCGGGCCACTTGAGTGCAAACTTTACTGGAGCAAAGCTGGATGAGAACGAAAATCTCTGTAAACCGCCCAGTCCTATGCGAATGGAAACATTCTCCGGTCGGTCAAACCCCGATGCGGAGTGTACCAAATCTCCAGAACTCAAAAATTCCTGTTGGGAACTCATGCCACTGCCACTGTCTAATAAAAAGCCGTTCATGCCAGTAGTGTCGCAACGTCTGGGTTCGGGTGAGGATCACATGTACGAAATGCGCAAGAAAAAAAATATTACGAAGCTCAGCTCTAAGTTGTGCCTCGTTCAGCAGGATGGAAGCATCTACTGTCTAGTGTGCCGCAGATGTGCAGCAACTGACGTTTCTTACTGCGCTGAACACTTTTTAAGCCTCGATCACATCACCAACCTCATGAATATGCAGAAAGATGACGCACTGTTCGTTCACGCTCCTGAAGAGCTCAGCGAGCTACGACTTGCACTGCATTTTATGTTAGAAACTCCTGAAGGCTCAATGCGATGTCTCCTATGTGGTATAGAAGTTGAAGACGACGATGCGACTCTGTGCAGTCACATTTTGACCGAAGATCACAGAACTCAGCACCAGGCTCAGCGCTGGAAAAGCACACCAATCTTGCACGACGCTTTGCAGCAGCTGTGCTGTGATTGGTACTCCGTAGACAATTACTGGTGCGTCGCCTGTTCCGTCAAGTTCAACTTCGAAGTTGAGTTCTCCGAGCATCTGAACTCCAACAAACATTCGGCTTGCTTGTGGCGAATGAATCTGTCCAAGCGCAATCTAATGTTTGACTATTGCGCTTCCTGTGCTTTGCTCTGGTATGGCCATTCTACCACCTGCGCCTATCATCATACATTGTCTTCCCACAAGTGGCTTCGGCAGGACGGCTACTACGAATTGCGCGATCTGCCACGAGCGGCGCAACGTCTGCTTCTCGATGTTGAGAAATTTGTGGACGAGAATGCACTTCCCGTTGGAAAGAGTCAAGAAACAATTTTCAAGTTTGCTATCTTTCAACTATATCATAAACTTTCATTTGGACTTTGAAAGTTTCGATTTTAACCGGGTTTTCCGATCTGACCAAAATTTGCATTACGAGAAACTAATTATTTCATTATGTGTAAAGATTTATTGCTTATATTCAAAATTCATAAACATTTCGAATGTCACATTTTGACGTTCGATCAAACCGACGGAAATTAACTAAAACAATCTTAATTTTTCGAAAATACATAAAAATATTTTTTTTATACTCACTAAAATGATAAAACGTGTTTTTTTTATAGATTGCACTTTTTTTTGTAGGTCGCTCAACGAAGCATTTCCGGCATGCCGAAAAATCATACTATTCGTCAGGCAGTGGCTGCTTCTGTGCAACTTAGTCGGTTGCCGCGGAATTTCGGACTGTGCAATTTTCTGGTACGTCGTATTTTATTTGCAGCAAGAATGCGCATTGCCGAGCATTGCCACTTTAATCGCCACGAACAGTAAATCGCGCGTTGCCGATGGTAAGTTATCGACGATCTGCATGACAATCGTAATGACAATCACCGAATAATAAAAATTTCATTTATTTTTTATTGTTATTATCTTAACATTACATCATCGTAAGTTACTAATAACTTCTTACGGCGAAAATTACAACCAACCTCTATCAAACTTATAATTTTATATTATTTAATATTGAACTTTGCGTATCGCGAATTTTCAAAAATTGTGACTTGTATAATTTGTATTTTCAGATGTGAATATCGGCGTTTCGTACGATTCGTGTGGTAACGACGGTATCGGAAATATTTTTAATTTAAAAGAACATGTCTTGCGTTTTTTTCGTTTTTATGGTGATTTTGATTATCGCCACGACGTCGCTTGTCCTTTGCTCGGGAAAATCGTGAAAAAAAGTCTGTTCGTCGAGCCGAAAGAATTGCCTCGCGAAATGTCAGCTTACGTCGATTGTACGAAAAATATTCTGAATCCGGAACCCTTAAGAGTCGATTTTCCTATGTGCATTCAGGATCCGCTCAATCTTCCGGAAAATCTGGCGAAAAATGTGAGCAAAGTTTTTCTCAGGCGTTTTCGATATTATTGCATCAAAAGTCGCGACATGCTGTGTTCGATTTAGGATTATCAAGATTTTTATCATTTGTTTTACGGATTACTGACGACTTTCTGCGAAGTTGAGATTGAACGTTCATCTTAGTTAACCTCGCGAATGTTTTATATACGGTACGGACTGAACAATCCGATATCAACGCATTAGTTCGAGGTTAGGATCGTAATATGTTTATACAGGAAGAATTATCGGTGGGTCAACTCGTTGCGTCCTTTCCCTTTAGTCCGGAATTCCCCGTTTGCCTAGCGTTTGGATGTTTGCGTTCCGTCGGTAAGAATTCGTCGATCAATTTCATAGCAAAAATCGTGTAATTACCTTGCAGTATTATTGTTATTTTTGTCAGCGGAAAATATTTGTCTTTTAATAAATTCAGGCGAAATAATATATGATTATACATATCAAATGTTTTTTTAACTGTTATATTCTATTATATTCCAAAACCTTTTTTAGCCAAGTGAACCTAATAAGGTTGAAGTAACAGTGAATTGTTCTTGTGATTGTTGTAACACGACGATTCCATGATAATTCGCCTTGTGTCAAGAATTGTTACAGTAGTTCGTACTTTCACCACTTGTGTCGCCACCAATTAAATTCCCATAACGTTCTCGGGCGATGTTACGCTTTTAGTTGTGTAAACATGAAAAGTTTGGTTTACTTGGGGGAATGATACGCCTTATCCTCCAATCGAATTGACCACAATTCGACCCGACCGACGGTGAGCTCTACGAAATATCATATAGGAAGTTCGCAGCGATCGCAAAAACGTAAGAGTCCGAAAATGTGCCCAGCTGATGCAAAATATTGCACAAAGAATAGCGATTATTTTTTCGTCTCATTTGATGATTTGAAAATAAAAGAATAATGAAAAATGTACGCTGGCGGAGTTGCTCGATCGCTGCGCCATCTTTAACTGAATGTGATCGAAAAGAGATTCGACTATGAATCGATAGGCGCGTTTCGAAAGCGAAACACAGAACGGCACGTGGGATACCCGCGTATTTTCTTTTCTTCTGTTTATGCTTACCATCCTCTTCCCATTGTGTCGAAATTCGACCATGTTTCTTTCAGTACTCCGAAACGTGTTACGAGTATTGTAAATAAGATAACAGTATTTTTAGCGAATTACTAAAGAAAACTATCCATTGCAATCAATTTGTTTATTCGTTGACTATTAAAAAAATCCGAATTATTAACGAAGTTACGAAACTTTCGGATGCACGGTTGCTATCACGTCAGATCGATTGTTCGCCTCGTGTGGTCAGTAAAAGCACGTGCAAACTACTTAACTACAATATTGAAGATGGGAAGAAGGAATTCATATCCTGATAGTAATTAATTATTTATTTATTTCCATGTAGGTTGACTACTTAAGATTCCTTACCGTAGGAAGGTGAGGAATTCCTATTCTAACGAGGAATAATTATTTTTTTCCATCACGGTCTCAGCAGTAGTATTATTATCACTATCCGCCGGTGAATTATTACTTTCCAAAGGAAATTTCTCCTTCATGCTTCGTTTTAAATTCATTATTCAATAACATTTATTAATCCTGACCACTGCTAAATTTACTTGAGAGAGATATAAGTTTAATTTACATTATTGTTATGATTATCAATGTTTTCAGTGTTTTAATCGTGTCTTCCAAATTTTGCATGCTACAGAGTATCAGGCCTGTTATCAGTTATTCTGATCCTGTCGAATGCATGTCCATGGCACGTTCCATCCAGAAATTCATGGTTCCTCGTGATATTGAATCGGAAGTTAAAAGAGGCGTATCGCCGTTAGCTTCGATGAAGGAGGCATGCAGAGACGGTACGCTTGGCACGTATTGCATCGTGTGCGCGAAGTCGATGCACGATGAAACCTGGGAGAGTCATTCCAAGACATCTACGCACATGGACAATGCTGATCGGTTCGATTGGATATTCGAGACCCAAAAGAGTGGCGCGCTAAGTTGCAACATTTGCGGTTCTTTGGTGGGCTGGGATGAGATATGGGAGCACGAGAAGCAGCACTTTTCCATTCCTTGGGACAAGATGGAAGAGAAGTATGACAAATACGAGATATTCTTTGAGAACTCGATAACCAAGTGGAAAGACGCGTATCGTTGTAACGCGTGCGAATCAACGTTCGGCGAATGGTCAACCGCACTAGTACACGTGGTTGATAGCGAGCATCGCGCACGCACGGTACAAAGCAGACAAAGGCTGTACGACTTGCCAGCAAAGGGAGAGCTGAGCTACGAGTTGCTCGTCAAGGAGGGCCTAGTTGCCACAGATGCAGACTCCGAGTTGGAATGCAAGATATGTAATGTGCCGAGTGTTCTGCTAGAAAATGTGCTGCGCCATGTGAAAGGCTTGGCCCATGCCAGCAAGAGATCGCGCTTTGCGTTCGAGCCCACCGATAGCTGCAAAGAAGGAACCGTCACCAAAGAGACACACGACACGGAGGCTGACGAAACACGGTCTCTGCCAGCACTCTGTGATTACGTGATCAAAAAGAACTATCGCATCTATCGCTGTGTCATTTGCAACTGCGATTTGGACGCCGTGTCAAAAGCTCATCATCTGATGAATGCGGAGCATGCAGCTTCGCTGAAGCGCACGAGGTGCGACGCCGTGACCTTGACCAATGGCAGAGAATACTTTTGCAAACTCTGCAACTGCCGAATGGTTGGGCTCAGCGATGTTTACGCGCATGTTCAAAAGAGAAAACATTGCGCGGCGGCGGAAGCGTCGTGGATGAATAAGGAAGATACAGAGTTCGAAGATATTTGGCTGGTCCACTCGAACGAGGATTTCTCGAGGTGCGTTGTATGCAACTGCATCGTTTCAAGCCTCCCGGCGGAAACGAGGAAACACGTGACCGGAAAATTTCATGAAAATTCTCAGATGATACTCGGCTGCGAGAATATCGAAACGCGCGATCCAGGAAGCTATCACTGTCACGCTTGCGATATCACGTTCTCCGAAACCGAACAAGTGCATCGTCACGTACGGGAGACTGCGCATTTGAATTCGGTTTGTCGGAAATCGCTCAAAGTGGAAAATAAGCTTGAAGAAGTATCTCGAAACGTTTTCAACTATTATATCCTTAAGGTCAATGAAGACGATTATCGCTGCATCGTTTGCAACGTGGATATTGCCGCCTCAGCGACGAGTGTCGATCGCCACGTAACCAGCAAGGCACACGCCGAGGCTATCGTCAAATACGGCGGCCGTAACTTAACTAAAACCGGTAACGACGTGTATTTCTGTGGGGTTTGTAGCTCCTCCATACACGGCCTACGGCAAGTTTATTCGCACATTACGGAGGAAGAACATTCCCATTTGGTGGAATCCGCAGTTTTTTCGTCATCGTCCAAAGATGTCGTGTCACAGAACTCGGCAATGATAGATTCAATAAAAAAGCCTCACATCAGATCCGAAGAAATCAACCTTCAGCCGACTATTCAGGAACAACAGCATTCTTCAGAGGAAGAAAGGAGGCAAGACATTCTGAAGGATGCTACACGGTCAGTTTCCACAAAACCGCCTACAGCCGGATCGCAGACGCAAGGGCTTCAGGCGGCTCGGCGAGCAGCGCAAAAGCTCAGTTTTGAGAACGACTCAAAGGAAAACACGCAGAAGGATCTTTCAAAGACAATTTCTATGGCATCGCCTCCGGGAGGACTACAAGCGCGTCTTCTTCGGTTGCGAGCTGCGCAAAAAGCACAGCAGCTCAATTCGAAGAAAGAATCGGACGAAGCAATTCATAAAGAAATTCCGCAGCCGGCAATTTCTACAAAATCGCCACTCGTTAGGTCACAGGCACAAGTTCTTCGGACGCCAGCAGGAAGTGTAGACAGGAACGAGACGAATGAAAAGCTTAGCGTCGCTGAAGACAAATTATTGAGAAACTTTATCTTCAAAGCATGGGACAAAATTTACTTCTGCTTCTTGTGCGAGTGCCAAGTTTACACATCTGACGGTAATTGCGAAGACCATGTAAGTGGAAGCGTCCATAAGGAAGCTGTACGCAAGTACGGCTGCGACCAAATTAATATTCAGATCGGGACTCATCGCTGCGCCTGTTGCAACCTCGACATGTCTGATTTTCAAGCTGTTTGTCTGCACATAAAGGAAAACAGTCACGCCGATCGTCTCGAACTCTTGAACAACAACAAATCGACGAAGGTGTTAAAGCCGAAGACAACTCGCGAAGTTAACGACATTTTGTATTACGTTACCGTGTTCGAGGAGAGACGTGCGTTCTGCGAAATATGCGAATGTCATCTAGGTCTCAACCATGACAATATAACAACCCACATATCAGGGAAACCGCACAAAATGTCTCTGCGAGCATTCGGTTGCGAAAACGTCGCGAAGCTAGCGGACTCGACGTATATATGCAAGTGCTGCGATTATTTCACGGAAAATCTCGCGGACGTTTTTGTGCACGTTAAGAAACCGAGTCACTTGACTCTGGCCAAAAAGCAATCTGGGATTATAAGTCATAAACCAACAGAAACGAAGAAGTCGAACGTAATCCCTAATTTCGAAAATCTCGCAATCACCATGCCCGAGAAAACGGAGAGCCTCCCGAAAAACGCTAAGACGTTAAGTGCGACGGAAATATCCTCATTCCTCTATTCAAACTATATCGTTGCAATGAAACAAAAACTGTATTTCTGTCATTGTTGCAATTGTGAGATTTCCGGCGAGACTAATTTTTACGACCATGCCACAGGCAAAAAACATCGTGCCGCCTTGGCAAAACATACTTCAAAAGATTCTTAGGACGATATCGTAGAAAGAAACCTTTTGTTTCTATGGTTTTGAGAAAATCATAAAAGCTATCTAAAAAAGAAGAAATAGAAATTTGGGTTTCGGAACAAATACCAATTAACCTAAACATCGAGGATTGAAACTTTTTTTATATAAAAGAAACTTAAGGATTCAGTTTTCCATCTTTATTGTACAGTGTTTTCAAAGTTTTTCAAGGTGTCCAGAACGCTACTATTTTCTTTTATTTTTCCTCTTATTTTCACTTTAAAACTAAGGTATCTATTTTTTGCTCATTTTTCTGTAAGAAAGAAATAGAGAATACCGATTTTTTGCATAAACACATATTGCAAGCATAAAACGATTGTAAGTTGGAATCTATATTGGACACCTATTTAAAATAGATTTCACAGTCGAAATAGTTTTTTAAGTTCGTAAAAAAAAGAAAAATTATTTGAGGTTTTAAGTTGGCAAATGATTTTTTAGTTCCCTTCATAAAAAAAACACTGTCGCGTCGGAGAGGTAAAAACTTAACTAGATAGGACCAAAATGTGATTTTTAGTTTAATTTCCCGAATTCCGTTTATTTATGGAAACATGAAATTTTTCGCTTAATAAAACGGTCGTTTTTTTGTTTTTCATAATTTATAGATTTTTTGTATGTATATTGCTTTATAAAACTTCAACGCTATTCAAATTTCAAATTCCTTCATTTCCTTAACTCAAATTCCTTAATTCGCTCAACGGGCACGCCTGATAGATGGCCGTCGAAAATAAGTAGCAATTCAGGGGTTGATTTGGGAACCAAACATGCTTATATCAATCGACGCAGAATTTCACTCCCAACGCTCCATTTCACGGATGACATTCCTCCGTGGGACACCCTGTAGCCTCTGAAGTCAACAACGGACTGACACCTAACTCGATCGCATCATTTTCGCTACGAAAAATTCAGAAAAAAGAATCCTGGGTGGTTTGTTGAACGACGCTGCTTAACGTTGCTCAACGCCGAGTTAGTCTAAACATACCCATTATACTGAATACAGTAGTAACAAGGTAAAACCGATAGGGCATGACTCCGAGTCTTCGAAACGCCTCGAGATGTCATCAGCGATATCCAATGGCAGCGTCACTCGGCGTCGTTTCCGAAATATCTGAGCTTTCCGATATCTCACAAGCGATGAGCGGATATCGCGCATCGCTTGTCGCCGCTCATCGCGCGCAGCAGGAAAAGGCCATTATAGCTATAGAAACTCTTATGGCCTCTGCACACTGCGCGCAATCAGCGACAAGCGAAGAGCGATATCCAATGAGAGCTGAAGTATGACGGAAATGATCTATGAGAGTGAAGTTGCCATTGGATATCGCTCATCGCTCACAGTGTGCGGAGGCCATAAGGCTATACGAGTTTCCATTCAGCCTCCATGTTCCCCTCCTCGGAAAACAAAGCTGAACTCGGCGCACAGCGCCCTTGGCGAACCGGCAATAGGTTGAAAGACAAAGGACCAGTGAGAGATGGGACATATGTAAAAAACGGGCAAGAGTGTTAACCGGTAAAAAAATCTATTCGTTAGCATTCCCCGGACGATTTCCGCATTTGCGAAGATTATCACGCTTGAGAAGGACCGATAGGAAAATAACTGAGGTTGTTTCTATGCGCGTACAAAATAGTCCCGAACGTAATCTGATAACATTCCGACACTCTCAACTGTTGTCGATACGCCGGTTTGTTCACGAGAATAATCGGTAAAACGAGAAACAATAAACTTTGGAAAACAAACATGTCATCTCTAGATGAGAAGGCTCTTCATAATACATGTGTGATTCGTTCAGGGAACGATTTTTTCTGCTTTTTGTGCGCGTTTCACGGCGATGCTACGACAAATTGGCGCGAGCACGTCGACGATCCGCGTCACTCAGGTGCGCTGCGACAATTTCATACATTTTTTGATTCGAACACCGCTACAGAACGCATCAATTGCAAAGCATGCTATTCCGGCGTTGATTACGCGGCATTCGCTGATCACGCGACCTGGCATAGGATGGCACCCTGGCATGAGGTCGGCGACAAGTATAAGATCTTTTTTGAAAATCGTATTTTGAGCGTCCCCTCTACCGGGTCCTATGCCTGCTTGCCCTGTAAGCTGACGTTCTTGGATTGGTCGCGTGCATTGTTGCACATTGGGGAGGCGCGGCACTTGCAGGCCGTATCGTTTGAGCCGCCGGTTCATGAAAAGTTTGATCCACGCGACACTACTTATGAATTCCTAGTAGCCGAAGGCTTCGAGCCTTGGAGTGCTAATAGCATCAGATGTCGTCACTGCAATTGTCCAAACGTCCACGTGGCAAGGGCGGAGAATCATGTCGCTGAGGCAACACACATCAACGCAAAAAAGACATTCCCGGTTGGATTTCAAAATGCTGAATCGTTGTCGACTCAATATAAACCAACAGAGCCTGTATTAAGCCATAAACGAACAACCGAGTCTATATCCAGCCGCAATGAATCACCGAGTGAACAGCACCACGACAAGAGGAACAAACATAGAGTCATTGCATCAAGTTACAGAAACGAAAGGTCTAAATCGCACAACCTTGACCATGCCAGGTCCCGAGAAAGTTCCAACCGGGTGTGTGACTCGTATCAGCAATTTCAGATGCAAGTTAACAAACAGCATCCGCCACGTCGAAATTCAAGCAATGGGCAAAAGCCTCTCAAATTTCCTGTTTATCAACAAGGCAATGGTCTTTTTTGCACGGTGTGCGACACTAAAGTGCACACAGAGGCTGAGTTCCATGAGAAAGAGGAGTCGCATCTGAAGATCTTGGACACACTGGGCTACAGTCACATTGAGCCTGTAGACGGATGGACGTACAGGTGCAAATGCTGCGATTGCAAAATACCAAACCAGGAAAATGTATTTCGTCACATCAAGGGAATGAAGCACCGTCAAATATTGCAAAGGTCGATGATGAAGCAAACACAGTTGAAAGGGAATACGGTATCTTTCAAGATGAATTTCCCTGCAGTCAACTCTCACCCCAATCCTGAAAGATTTCCAGTGCACAGTCATCTTGGTAATAGTGCCGTACCTTTGAACATTCCAGCTCAAAGTATGCCGAACATCACTCCGCTTTTATCTATAAAACCAATGCTTGGGTATCTGCCTCCCACCTGTAACCCGCCACTGTTCTCCGCTCTACCCATTCAGGCTGGATCGAACTTCAAGGATGCTTCTGGCTTGGCTGCACCGACCAAATCAGCATGGGAAAGTTTGCCCAAAGACTACATCGCTGTGCAGAACGCCAAGGACCTCTTCTGCAAGATTTGCAATTGCATTATCTACGGACATGGCAACGTCGAAAAACACCTCAAGAGCACGGACCATAGCATGGCGGTCAATGAGTTCTGCTCTAACGTTTCTGTACGTGCGGATAACACTTATCACTGCAAGAGGTGCGGCGTCGACATTCCCACTCGCACAGACCTCTATATTCACTTGAATGGTCACATGGCAAAGAAGAAAAGTGTTACGCCAGCTAACAGGAAGGATGAGAAGTCGTGTCCGAACAGAGAACCATCGAGCGGAACGGAAGAGCCATCAAGCCAGAGCAAAGGGTTATCAGGCCAGAAAGAAGAGTCGTTGAGCCCAACAGCGGAGACGCCGAATCGGAAAGCAGAGGTCACCAAGGTGGCGCTGCTTTCCGGAAACGAACATATAGTCGTCCTGAACCGCCAGGATTACTGTTGCAAGGTGTGTCACCTAGTATTGGTGGACAAAGACATGAAAATTGACAATCACCTTTCAAGTGCAAACCACGCGGATGGATTGAGGTTGCAGGCAAAAATTGATTACCGAGAGAACGGCAACTATTACTGCATTTATTGCCGTTACATGATACCAAGTTTCGCGAACGTTCCGAAACACGTTAACAATGCGGCCCACAAGCTCGCCACGGCAGGAGCGAGGGAAGCAAGTGGCATGACACTTGCCAACCCGCCCAGCGATTGGCGCGAGCTCGCGCGCTACTACATCGCCGCAAATGACGACGACTCTTTCTACTGCTGCATCTGCAACGTTGCTGTGTTCTTGAGGCCGGAAGTCGCGGATCATTTATCGAGCGAAATTCATAACCGGAATCTCGAAACGTACGGCTGTTCGGAGATCCGTCCGATCAATGGTGGGTCCTTCGCCTGCAATTGTTGCAACTACGATATCCCGCATCTTGACGAAATCTTCGTGCACCTCTCTGGTAAAAGACACCTTGACAATGTGCAATTGGCGGATTGCAAAATGGTCGTCAAGCAGCCTGAAAACATCGAAAAAGAGGAAACTGGCAAAACGGAAACGAGTGAATCAAGCCAAGCCAAGACCTGCGAGAAAGAGGAATCAACTGACGATAAAGCAGTGCAATCGTCTGAAGAATACGAACGAATAATCGAGATGATGATGAGGTGCGATACCAAAAAAACGGAAGAAATCGCGACTGTTTCAAAACCCGATGTCTCCCACCGAGATATTCGCAGGCACGCCAACGTTCCATCCCCGTCTTCCTCCATCGTTAGCCTCAACGAGGTGGGTCTACGCAAGCAACGGACGCCCAAAATCTGCAAAGATACAAAAATTTCAGGGATCCACCATAAAGATTTCGCTCGCATCTACGATTACCGTGGACGTGCACGCTACATCGAGGAATCCTCGAAGTTACTTCTCTTCGACTCCGACAGCATCTTCTGCCTAGCCTGCAAGGAGAAACTGGTTTCACTCACCGTTGACCTTTCGAAGGAACATCTCCGGAGCGCTCGGCATTGCTCCGAATTCGCGATTATGGTCGAAATCGACGCTAAGTTTGCCGATACACCTGAACAGTTCAGCGACCTCAAACTGGCTTGGGCTTATCTCGAGGAAATAACTGACAATCAGATAAGATGTCACGCTTGCCAGATCGACCTTGAGAACACCGATGACGAGGTCCGCGATCACATAGCCGAGAAAACTCACTCGAAGAAACAGGACGCCCTACGGGCCAAGGTCCTTAACTTTCTGGATGATATTAAGATCTACCGCGAGCCTGATTGGTACAATATTCATTCTTACGAGTGTATCCCCTGCTGCACCATTACGCGCTATGAGGTTTACTTCGCTCAGCATCTCGAGAGCTCGGAACATCTGAAGATGATTAATCTTGAAACTGGACCGGGACGGCCTATCTTCATGGACTTTTGTAACATTTGCTATGAACTCTGGTGTGGTTACCCAACCAGCTACAGTGTTCACTGTCAAACCTCCAAACATCTCAAATACACGGGCATCAATGACTCAACTGCCTCCCAACTGCCAAACTCCGTGAAATACCGTCTTCTACTTCACAATGCGAGCTTCGATCGCTACGAAAAACTCTTCGAGGAAAGAACCGTCAAACGCGTCGCTTCTGAAAGCAACGTTATTCACGACCTTAAGAACGTCATCGGTCTAAAGTCGGATGCCCTGCAAGTTTGGGCCTTCCAGACCACTCCCGAACTCAGCGATCAAGACGAGATCGTCGAGTTTGAGATCTACGTTGATCTTGGTTTGGCATTTTTTTTCATCATTCTACTATGTTTATGTAGGCCTCTTTAATCGAATGAGACACTCTGATAACTTCTTCCGAACCCTCTTATCAAACAACAAAGTGAGGTTCCTTTTTTCACTATTTCTCGTTTAATACGCATCATTCATGAAGTATTGAGATCTAAAGCCATTAGCAATGCCTCACCTGCGATTGTTCTTCTTTTGTTCAATGACGTCACGAATCCGTTTCTATTTTTAGTAAAAAAAATTGTTTTTGGTTTTATCCATCTTTTCATGCCGAAGTTATCGGTGCTATTTTTTTTCCTTTTTACTGCTCAACGTCTTGATAAATCCGACAGAAAAGGCGGGATATAACGTTTCGACCGCAATGCGGGAGGTAGAGGCGTGTCTGCTCCGAGACCCGACGATCTGGCGAAAGGATGAAATCGCCAAGCCAAGCCAATTAACGATGTACCATCTACCGACTGGCGCGCGATGTGTCCTGCTGTTCGACACTCGAAGCGTCCTCACCGTCGAAAGATTGTACCAGTAAGCCTATGCCTTACATTCTATTTTACTTGTAATTCTCTTCACTACTTTCGATCAAATTCGATCGATATGCGAAAGATCTCTGCGAAAACGGATGTTAAGAATAAACGTTGAAAACGAGAGAACAATTAATAATAAAAACGCACATTCGCCCGCAGATTTGTGATGCTGAAATACGACATTGCTGCAAAGCTCATGGGTTTCCTGAGGCCATGGATCCGCATGAGCGAATTGATAGGTCCTCAAAAATTCACGGTGATCGATCTCTTTTGCTACGTTATTCTGTATCTTCAGAGCGAATTGCAGTTCCCGAAACTCAGCGATCTGATCGACTACCATATCGGAGGACCACATTTGAAGCTCGGCAAGTATTCTTTATCTCTCCATCCGTCCATTTTTCCGATCTAATTTTGGTCCTACAGGTTCCTGGGACCATAATAAAACATAATCCGTAGGAAATCTTAAATAATAATGTTACTCGTTAAAAATGTAACGTTAACTTTTTAAATAATGTAAATATTTTGCAACGATAACAGTTCAAATAATTATATATTTTAAAGAATTTTAAAAGATACTTGAAAATGTTTATGAAATTTAACATTGAATGTAATTTACTCGGAGCAATTCGACTAGTGATATTTTTGAATTCACCAATATTGAAAACAAAAAAATATTTTTCTTCTAATTTAACCGCATGTCCGCAAAATCAATTTATTATATATGCTTTTCTGAATTCGCGACAGATGCGGATGTGATCAACGTCGAGTTTCAAACAAATGAAATAGATCGGAGAGACTGCTTGCGGCAACTGTTGGCCGGCTTTTTCCGCTACATCACTCAGTTCGATTTTCGTCGTAACGTCGCTTCTCCACGACTTGGCCGGACGATCGCTAAACACGAGTACACCGATAATTATGCCGACGTCATAAATCACTCCCAATTTCTTTCGGCCGCTTGTATCGAGGATCCGGTGAACGTCGAGAACAATCTCACTGCGAGCGTTGAAAAATTATACGTCAAGCAGTACCGCGAATATTGCGCGGAGAGTCTTCTCATACTCCAAAAAACTTCGAATCAATCCTCATAATGATCACCGTGATAATGGTGCATCGCCTAATACAAAAGAATTTTTTTGTGTTACTATTGATGAATATTAAAGGAGAAACGAAAATATATCTTTGAAAAAGAGTAATGTCGGACAAACAAAAACTGAAAATATTCGCATAACTTGTACTCTATAAGTACACCACGGGGGAAAATATCGCGTACTTACGCGAACATAAATATGAAACAATTATTTTTTTTTCTCATTTTTGTAGATGATGTATTATTATTCTAATAAAACGTTGTTGGATTAAAATTTCGAAATTCTGCAAGTTTTTTTGAAAATTGGTATTTCCAGAATTTTTGAAAGAGAACCACAACTTGGGAACTGTTGATCTTTAAACAGTTTTAGAAACTTGGAATGTTCGAACATGTTTGTTTGGGTTTGTTTGGGTTCTTAGCAGCTTAGGGTAATCGAACAAATTTGAAAAACTCTAACCTTTGAGATATCCCGTTAGAAAATTTCGCAATTTTCACAGCATTAGATCGAGGATCGTCGCTTGGAAACTCGGTCAATCATTGAAATATGGACTTTCATTAAATTAATCAAATTTGCCTACGCGAATATACTTCCGCGATACCTTTAGAAGTGTTCAATTTTCGGATGTTTGTGTATTATGACGTCACCACATTTAATTTATATTCATTCGTTTATAAGTCCTATAAGAATTTCATGGAGAGTAAATCGTGATGCCACAACCGTCAGCGCCGTGACGTAAGTCGTCGGCAACTAAAACGTGCATTTTTGTGGAATACAAACAATCATTGGAGTGATTTATTTTGATTAAAACGGCTATTGTGATTTATCATTGTAGGAAAAAATACTGGATTTTTGTTAACAACTTAGTTCTCGTTTCATCAAGAGTAACACGAAGATCGACATTTCATGAAATGACGTTGTCTCTATCGACTGTGCGTAATATCACACTTTACCTTACCGCCCGCAAGTCTGATCGATTTGTCACAATCTCAAAATAAAAACATCACTTTGCTGATCGTTCGCAGATATTACGCGATCATTAACACAGAGTCACATCGATCGAACATGTTGCTACGCTGTTTCTGTGCCGGCAGTTTTGTCGCGGAGTCCCTAATGATAAACGAACAGAAATAAAGCTATGTCGCGTAGTGGCTACAGTCACGGAGAAACGCCACTTCGCAGCAATCCCCCAACTACCGCCACGCTCTTAGACAAAAGACGGGGAACCCCATTCGTTTTACTCGCCATTTCGATGTTTGCCTTTTGTGTTCTCGTCGCTCGTTATCACGCTTTAATCTGTAGAGGGAACGTTGATTCAGCGTGTCACGATGCACTTCAACGATGAAATCGCGACCGTCATTCGATCCAGTAGATCAGCAGGTATTTATTTTTCCTACAATCGCTGGACGTTAAGGAAGTGATTTTTCGGTATCGCTTGGGTTGTTCAGGCTACGGTTTTAAAAATACTCTTGTTTTTTTTTTCAAGGACACCTTTCGCTTTTCCGATCAATAAAACACCTTTTGCCAAGTTCTTGCTTGTACCGATTACAATTCGGAAAAAAGTATTGATTGTCGTTTACCGCTGTCAAACAGAGCGCAACGGCGATCTTTAATGTGATCCAAAAAGTCAACCGTTCGGAAATCGTTGGATATCGACAACTACGCTATCTCTGTCGATCTCATCAACACTCGGTGGACTTGACACTTCGTTTTAACTCGTGCGTTTTTGAATTTATTTTTTCTATCTCGCTAAGGAGCAAAGGTGAGCAAAAAGAAGAAAAAACGACTCTGGAAGAAAATGGGAGGCCTGATATCGAAACGAGCTAAACGAAGCAACTCTAAAAGAAAAAAAAGAGAACTGAGGTGGCAGAAAGCTAGGAAGGAAAATGAAGAAAAAGAAAGAAGAGTAGTAATACCAAGCTGGGAAATAGTTGAAAGTGTAAAGGATGTAAAAGCAAGAGAAGAAAGAGAAGAAAAAATAAAAAAAGAAACAGAAGAAAAAAGAAAAAAAGCGAGAGAAGAAAGAGCAGAAAAGGAGCAAGAAGTAAAAGCAAGCAAAGTGGAAGAAGCAAGGCTTGCAGCAAAGGTAAATCAACCAGATAATTCCACTATAGAGCAAGCTAAAGAACCCAAAGGCACAATGCAAGGGAAAAAGAATATTAGTGTGTTATTCAAGAATGGGTTAATGTTTCAAACCAACGGAAATCACTTTTGTATCCTGTGCGACGTGGAATTAAGCAAGCTCGAGATAAACAATCATGTAACCCTTGAGAGTCACTCTCTGAGACTGGCCATATTCAAACACCATTTCCGCAACCAACACCTAAATATTCTGTGCACATCCTGCGATTCGACGATCAGCTTCGAGAAATTTACGAGTCACGCACAGCATCATCGTATTCTGCCTTGGCACAGGCCGATTGATCTTTCCCAAAGGTTTTACAATAATCAAGTTGTGCGCTGGGGTGATACGTTGTATTGTTATCCCTGCCAAGAGATGTTCTCTGACTGGGCCATCGCTTATTCCCACACATCAAGATTAGAGCACAGAAATTTGTTGATAGTTCCACAGGCTTCGCAGGAAGTTCAGGCTGGCTTTGCCGAATTGGCAGTGCGCAATGCGGTCTTTGCTGTTGACACGTGCTTAATGCAGTGCAAAATGTGTTCCTGTCAGATCATCGGTGAAATGTCGAGCCTAGTGGCGCACGTGACTGGACCGCGTCACAAAGCAGCGGAACTGGGCTTCTCAACCTTCTTGCTCAATGCCGGCAAGAGCGATTTGATGAAGAAGAATGCAATACAACGAGGCGCTAATGGCACGTATTGGTGCGGTTTGTGCTCACTCTTGATCCAAAATTTGGATCAAGTAGCAATTCACGTGAAAGAAAAAGATCACAGGGAAAATGACATCCTGAAAGCCAGAAGTGAAGTATTAATCAGGGACATGCGTTCAACTTTGTTGAATCGTCAATCTCCAGAACAGACAACCAGAAATGTGGCGGCCCAAAAGCCAACAGGGAGAATCACTGGAATACCGAAAATTCCCGAAATAAGTGCAATCGATAGGAACTGCACTAAAACACAACCTCGACGAGTATCTCAACAAGTGTCACGTGATTATCTACAGCAGATAGACAACGTCACGCACGAATGCAATCTCTGTGACTGCGACGTACGAGGCGGCCGCCGAAACGTCAGCGTACATCTCTGCGGAAAGAAACACAATGAAAGGTTAAGCAAATATCGCTGCGACTTGATTGACATTGTGAAACCTGATATACGGGAATATCGTTGTAACGCCTGTGACTGCCAATTTTCTGGTTGTCATAATCTCCGGACCCACACTCTGGGCAGTCGACACATTGCATCCGTGGCGTCACTGGAAAATCAATTGGCAGTTGAAACTGAGAAAAAGAGGTCCCTCGCAGACGAAAAATCGGTCGTCTACGATGACGACAGAAGTATCCTTAACAACGAAAAATCAATCGGTAAGAATAGAAATGTCAATAAATGGAGAAACACAAAGCAGAAGTATACAAACGCGGGCCCGCATAAATACAGCGTTAATGAGAAAACTGAGTGCGACGTCTGTCGCGTCAAATTCCCTAACGAATTGGATCTTCATGCCCACATGGCCGCCCATTATAGTCTCAAATTCATGACTGATCGGGGCGCAGCAAAGAAGGAATTCTTAAATAGCGGTAATTCAAGAAATATATATAAAATCTTTTTTTTTGAGCAATAAAAGAATATGGAAGAATCTGCAAATCTTTTCAAAAAATTTGATTATGTTTACAAAAATCGCAGCTTCAAAAAATGGTAAATGTTCGGAAGTGGGGCTTCCAGAATCAGACAGGAATACTTGGATGGGTACTTACCTTAGTATGGACTTGGGAGCCGAATACAATCAAAGCAGAACATGCCCAAATGAGCACAAACAAACCCAAACAGACCCAAACCAAAACAAACTCCAATCAACCCGAATACCCCAAACAAACTCAACGTCGCTCTAAAGAAAAATGAATGTTCATGGATAAACAATGACGTACGCCTGCAAAACCTTACTTTATATCATTTTCTACAACCTTAAAAGAATCAACAAAAAATAAAGTGGCCTGATTCCAGCAAGAGCCCAACTTCCGAATATTTACCCAAAATCTTATTCAAAACTGCTATTCAACTTTTGCAATCCTTATATCCGGCTATACAGACTCGAACAAAAATGCTTCATCGACAAATAAAAGATAGCTTCCATGACGCGAAAGCTCGAAAGTTTAATTTGTTAGAATTGTGGTCAAGGTCAAATTTTTCTCTTATGTCTCCAGAAGCTTGTGCTTCCTTAGTAAACAACGGCCGGACAGCCCAAGATGAAGACGGCGACTTGACGTCCTCGGACGAGCTTGAGGAGGAAGAAGCTGACAAAACTTCCGTGCGCCAAGTTTTGTCTCAAATGCGAAAGGTCATGAATACGCAAAAGATAACAAAGATTGTAGCTATTCTGAGTTCCGAGAACAACGAGCTGTACACTATGAAGGACAAGCTTCGTGAGTTCGAGCTCGCGACCCGTTTGTCATTCGAGGTTGATGGCGGAAAGATCTACTGCCTCGTCTGCGGGCAGCAGACCGAGTACACAATTGACAATTATTTCGAACATTTGATCAGCCTGAACCACTCTGTCTGGTTGGAGAGAATGGAAAGGGACCATGCCCGGTTTGAGAAATTTCCTGACCAGTTCAGTGAAATTGACCTTTGCATGGAATACATGGAGGAGCGCGGGGACCGAATTTACTGTTACTCTTGTCGTCGTCCCGTTGACGAGATTAATCTTCGTTCTCACATCGGAAGTAAACGTCACGTTCAAGCTCGCACTACCTTGCGTGACCTTGCGACCTGGCGTTTTGACCATTTGACCTTCTCGTATAACTGCAGCTGGTACAAAGTCCAGTTGTACTGCTGCATTCCCTGCCTCAAAACTTTCCGTTATGAGGCTAACTTTACCAAACATCTCGCTAGCAGTGTTCACGCCAACTGCATGCAAGCGCCGCCCAACACCGCGCGCCAACTCGTTTTCGATTTTTGTGAAAATTGCGCCCTCTTGTGGTACGGGTACAGACGCACCGCCGCCTATCATCGGCTCATCGGCAGCCATCGCTTCCTCGAATGTGACGGCCATTACAGGTCCGTCGGATTGACAGATGAAATCCGTCAACTTCTCGGCGATCCGAAAGTCTACATCGACGAGTTTGTTGAACGCTGCGAGAATGCGAACCAACGCGAACGCGAGAAGGAAGCCATGATCGTGAGGGACATCGAGATAGCGGTAGGGGATAAATATCCCGGGGCCGATGCTCATCTCTTCGGATCCCGGGTCACCGGCCTTGGCTCGTTGGGTTGCGACATCGACATTTTCCTCGATTGCGGTGGGTTTTTTCTTCAACTTCGTCCATTTGTTTGATAAAATGTTCTATTGTTTTGTTTGTTTTCGTCGGTAAAAAAATCCATTTCTTCGGATACTATTATCAAAAGCGTTCTTCGGTGACATTAATAAAAAAAATGATCTTCAATGACCTTGCGAAAGGTAACATTATCACAAACGAACATTAGGTAAAATTAGAAAAAAAAGTCCACCAGCGTAACATCAGCAAATTGTTTTCCAGGTAACGTTACTAAAAATATCTCAATAACGCTTAATTTTCTTTGAGTGATAATATCGGAAAATACTTCTGGGCGGTAAGATAATAGGCAATTTCCAACAGGTAATATGTACAGCGGAAGTAAGTCATCCCACGTTACGATGCTGAAGCTGATTCATCCAGTGGCGGCACTACTGAAGAAGTTCCCGGAACGTTGGGTGATCAAGGAACTTCTGACATCCTGCCGATCCCCGATAATTAAAGCGTATCACAAAGTTACCGAGCTTGATTGCGACATTTCGTTTGAGAACGGACTCGCTGTCGAGAACACGAAATTAATCAGGTTTGTTTAGGTTTCCTCGTCGAATCCCAATGAGACAAATCGTAATACTTTATTTCTTCAATTTCACGATTTTCAGATCCTACAACGAATGCTTTCCGCTCTGCCGACAAATGATTATTTTCGTTAAGCGTTGGGCGAAACTGTGCGGATTGACTGGTACCAGACTCATAACGAGCTACGCCCTCTACTGGCTCGTTATATTTTATCTGCAGCACGCATCGATCCTACCAACCGTCGCGGAATTGATCGCAAAGCGGAACAACTCCCGCAAGATCGATGGTAAACGCACGAAAAGGCAGTTTTTATCGTTCGATTGTTATTGTCATTTCAGTTTTGTCTCCCAATTTCAGGCTGGGAGGTTGGCGTGTCACGTGGGTTCACCTGCAATAAAACCAAAACTTCACTGCGCCTCATCCCTCTTCTCATCGAATTCTTTCGTTTCTGGGGCAATTTCGATTACCGACACGACGTTGCCTGCCCTCTAATCGGAAGAGCTCTAAAAAAATTGTCTTTTATCAGTGGTGAGGGGATGCCCGCCGAGATGGGACCCTACAACGATTATTTGGGGAAAAAACGCGAAGGATCGATGTCTGAGATCTTCAGAATCGATTCTACCATGTGCATACAGGATCCTTTTGATCTCCAGCACAATCTCACGAAAGCTGTGAGCAAGGTTTACGTCAATCGTTTTCGGGAGTATTGTAATCGCAGCTACGAGTTTATGGGCTCGGTCTAGCGACTCCCGCACTAAATGCAGCCGAGTTCAGTGATCAATACATATTTTTCCATTTTAACTCTTTCCGAACCAGCCGAAAATTCGAATTGGTTTTTTCGCCTAAAACGATTGTTAAACAAACTGGAGCTCGTCATTTTTAAATGAATTATGCAATGTAATGTGTTTTACAGCTGGGCTCCATAGATGGTTTTCAGTATTATTTCTCATACGTGACTAATAATAATGATACCAACGACGAGAAACAATAATAATTGTACATTCTTTTTAGACACTTTGGTAAATAATTATATACGTATTATTACTATTCTGACAGAGTAACAACTACTTCGTTACAAAACTTCACACTAATATCGTTTAATTTGAATTGGTTTCCGCCGGAACGAAAAATTTAACTGAACCGATCGCAAGGCGAAAAAAATCCATTTTCGAGCCGCGCTCTGAAAAGTTTTTACTCGTTCAGAATAGAGATAATATAATTATTATTGTTATGTCTATTCTGAAAGTGTAAGAACCCTGATTTTAGTTGAATTTTTGGTTTGGTGAATTTACCATTTTCCATTTGTTTATAGTTTTGAAAATTATAAATGACGAGATGTTTTTGCAACATCAAATAATACAGATTATTATTATTGTTGTTGTTATCGTTATTATTGCTCGATATGAGAACAGCCAAGATTTGTTAGCTAAATTTTATTTTACTCTGGATTATGTTTGCCGCTTGTGCTATTCGTTGCTGTTTCACTTTCAGCCGATGACAAAGTGTACAGTTTAACTAATATTTTTAAAATAGAACTTGTGTCTACCGCGCATGAATCGCGAAGCGACGAAAAGTCGCTTTCTCGTATTAAACGGACGGAAACGTGTATTATTTGAATAAAAGAATATTGATGCGTTGGTTTTGTCTGTTTACTAATCCACTTTGTCGCGTCTTCTATTATTTTTTTTTTGACCGACTATCGTTATAGAAGACTATTTTTTCGGAATTCAACTGAAAATTATGAAAATTTATAAACATACAATTCAGTGACTATTTTTATGTAATTCTAAGAAAGCAACGATTTAAAAAAAAATTATTTACTTTGATTATTAGTTAGGCACGACGAGGGAAGAAGTATTACTAGACAAAAAATCCTGGCTGCAGCTGAGTTAACTTTGCAATTCGATTGCTATTATTTTCATTTTTTTTTAAGTGTTTATTGCTTATCGGCGCTCGGTAAGGAAGTTGGGTATTCAAGGTTCTGTCGGCGAGTCAAGAGATGTCTGGTACTCGACGGGTGCGTTACCGCCAGTGTAGCCAGATCGCGTGTAAAAATTACCTCCTCTCTAGGGTCTTACGCGGTCGGGAAACTTCGACCGCGCTCGATTCTCTCTGAAAATCTGGAGCGTCGCTCACTCACGGACAGGCGCTCCTTTGATTGTAAGGAGCGCCTGTCCGTGATCGGCGTGTAAGACCCTAGAGAGGAGGTAAGTTTTACACACAATCTGGCTGCAGTGCTTACCGCTACCGTGACAGCGCTCGGCGCGATGAGGTCAGTCGGCATTCGGACGTCGTGACTGACGGATTTTGTTTTGTTTTTCCCAGGGTCCTGTTTTTACACGCGGTCACCCGGCCGGCTCGCGAATTCGGTCAAACTATACACCGAAAAACAAAGAAAAAAAAGCTTGGAAAGACGGTGATCGTTTGAACGTCCGTGTTTAATGAATTTGGTCGTGTCAACTTCCTCGTCCGTTCTATTCCCGGAAGAGTAAGAGAAAAAAAATCCTCGGTAACGAAACTCGGGATCGAGCAACGTATTTTTTGTTCTTTTTTATCTTTTGTTCCATCCCTCTCTTTTTCTCTCTCTCTCTCTCTCTCTCTACGGAATACGATTATTGCGGACGGCGCAGCTAACCCCCAAAAAAAAGACGTGCCGTCGCCGATGATCAACAAGTGATGATGTTTTCTTGTTCTAGGAATACTAGGCCGGGTGCGGAGTCGGCACGCTATCGTCACGTATCCGCATTGTGTCGTCGATATAGCTTTATTTTCATTTTTTTTCTTTCACTCTTTTTTTTTTTGACGAGCACAAAGAAATTTCGCACTGACTTGATTGACGCTCAAGATGTCGCGAAGTGAAGATAAAGAACGATCACAAATACAAACATGAGCGAGCGGGAAAATCTTGGAGGAAACGCAAATATAAACAAATCAAAAATCTTTGACCGTGTAATCCCCAAGTATGTAAAAATACGGTTTCCCGACCGACGAATATTCGAGCAGAGAAAAACGGGCGATGAGTTAATGATAAAATATATTTTTGAGAACCGAGAAAGGCAACGCGTTGAGAAAAGATATTTGAAAAGAGAAGAAAACTTACAAAGAAACTTCGGTTTGGGTTTGTTCGGGTTGAAGAAAATTGAAAATTCGAAAATAGAAAAGTACAGAGGTAAGATAGGACGAAGAAAAACTGCATAAAAAAGGTAAACATCGTTTGAGCTTGTCAAAAAGTGTTGAGAAAAATTAGACAAAGATGAATATCTCGAAAAAAGAAACGCTTAACAAAATCAACAAATCCATTATCAAAGAATAGAAAAACCTGGTAAAAATGGGACGAGTTCTGGAAAGAATACGAAAGTAAGTAACAAGGAAAAATGGAAGAACAAATACAAGCAAACCTGAAGGGAGATCACAGTCAAGAGGATCCAAAGATGGCACGTAGAAAACAAAGGCAATTGAAACGGTTGAGTACACGAGATGAACAGCAACTCGGGTACGAAATGGAGGCATTACTCTTTGATGACAAGTTTCTGGCTTCGCAAGCTATCTATCGCATAAGCGGGTGTCTAAAATGTTCCTTGTGCAAAGAGTGCAAGGATATAGAAAAGCACATATCGGAGTGCCATCACGCACGGATGTTGCAAAAATTTCAAGCGCACTTCACAAGCAGTGGTACACAACTGATCTGCACATTGTGCTGTAAATGCGTAGATTGGATAGAAGTGAAAAGTCACTTAGCGTTGCACGGTGTGATGCCCTGGTACAAGCCAGGTTACATCTACGAAAGACTCTTCGCCGAAGGCACCTGGAAATTCAAAGGAGTTTTTTATTGTTGGATCTGTGGAGAATTATCTGGAAAATATTGGTATGAGGCATTGGAGCATTGCGACCTTGAGTCTCACGTAGAACGGTTGGAAGGGCGAATCATGTGGCCAACCGGCGAGTCAAAAACAGGGGAGAAGCAGTACGAGAAGTGGATCAGTAAAGGTTTTACACCTGATCAAGACGACGGACTCGTATGCCAGTTGTGCAAAGTCACAGTCGAACGCACGGATGCTAGAGAACATTCTACGAGTTCGAAACACACAACGAACAATAAAAGCATCGGGCAAAATGTGCTAAAGAGAGAAAAATGTGCGAGGGTTGCGAGACAAGTCTCCGAAACTTCGTCCTGCAAAGGGTCGACGATATCTTGCAAAGATTCGAGATCAAGTGACAATTTTACACTATTTTGTGGGATTGCAACGCCACCTAGTGAAGTTGCAACACCATTTTGCAAAGATTCAGCTCTATTTTGCGATAATTTAACGACACTTTGCAACGATTCAGCATTAAGGAACGCTGCAATGCCATCTCATCAGGTTGCAGCACTGTGCAATGATTCAGCGCCATTTTGTGAAGATATAGCGTTAAGAAACGATGCAATGCCGTTGCGTGAGGTTTCAACACTATTTAATGATGACGCAACGCCAACTTGTGTAACCTCAGCTCCGTGTTGTCAAAACGGAGAATCTCTCGATAATCTTAGCGTTGCAACTACAACCCCATCTTGCGCTCTATTAGATAGCAAAGCAACACGACTGCGGCATGATGACCCTGATTCTCCCAACGACTTCGACGCCCTAACTTTCCTGACTGATCCTTGCACAATTAACTTGAAGAAAAAGCTGAAGGGATTCAAGTTTTATTGTGTCATTTGTGTCGATCCCCTTCGCGACATCGTCAGTGCGCGGAATCACGTTTCCGGTCAACTTCACGCGGTTTCCATGAAGAAATACGGCTGCCAAAGTATCGTCCAGAGCGCGGACGGATATTACTGCAAATGCTGCGATCAAGAAATTAATCTTATATCTCTCGTCTACAGTCACGTTTTGGAAAAAGAGCACAGGTTCCGTTTCCAGTCAAGTTTCGCGGAGTCCAAAATCAGCGGCCCGCCAATCAATGGGTCCGAAACTTCGATCTCCTCGATTAATGGGCGATCAGAAGAAGTGGTGTCATCAACGTCATCGCCATCTCGGGACGATCGGTACGCAGCGGACTCAACGAAAAATACAGAAATATCGGAATTTCCATTTGTGGTTGGTTTTCATACGACGAAACTGTGCAAAACCTGGGGGAAGAAATTGAATGATGAACATAGTCTTTACTGCGTTATTTGCGACGAAAAAATTCGTGATGTCAGAAACGGGCGAGGTCACGTTTCTAGTCCACGGCACGTATATTCGTTGAAAAAGTACAAATGCGAAGAAATCGTTAAAATCGAAAACGGATATTATTGCAAATGTTGTAATCACGCAATTGGTACTTTGACGGCTGCCTACCGTCACGTAAAAAAGCAAGGGCACACGCACCGTCTTCAAGATAAACTTCCGGAGCTCTGCGAGAAAGCCGTGAACGCACCGCCATCTTGCCAAATAATTATAGAACCAACCCCATCTTGCAAAGATATTGAAGAAGCGACGCTATCTTGCGAAAAAATTGTAAAAGCAGGGCCATCGTGCGAAAAAATAGTACAAGCCACGCCATCTTGCGAAAAAATTGTGGACGCAACGCCACCTTGCGAAAAAATAGAAGAAGCAACGTCTTGCGAAAGCGAGTCATCGAGCACCGGAAAGTCATCCGAATTATCCGTCCCTCACATCATCAGATTGGGCAAAAATAAAAACGCGTGTCTCATCTGCAGTAGAAAACGTTGCCATACATTTGATAACGTCCAGGTGCACGTTCAAGGACGCCGACACCAGTTCGCGTTAAAGGAACTCGGCTGCGCGATGGCACCGACGCAAGAAAATGACGGACGCGTGAATAGCGAGACTGAGAATAATGAGGTTACCCGGCCGACCTCGTGCAATCTTGAAGTTGGAAGTCTCGAGAACGGTTATCCACCAATCAACGGATTCTACCACTCGAGGTCAATCAAGGTCAAACGAGACATTGAGAAGACGGAATCATTGCCGAGGTATGGAAACCCTGCAACCCCGTGGAATTCGCTTTACGACTACATAGCGGTGAAAATGGACGGACCTGCACCCGAGACGTTAATCGAAGACGCTTATCAGACCGATACATCGAAAGAGCCCAAGGTCATGAAAAAGCGCACGTGGCGTGAAATAACTAAGATTAAAACAACGTGTAACATTTGCGGATCGGTTGTTCCGGACTTTACCAGTCTTCACTGCCACTTGGCTATGCATTTGAGCGATTACTTCGTTTCCGCCGCGAAAAATAATTCGCTCGCGGTTGAACCGTGTAACTTTGATCTCGAGGAGGATTGCGACTCGAACAATGATGGAACAAACGATTCGCAATGTCCGCCCATAGAACTGTTGACCTTGAACGAGGGAAAGACCACAAGAACCGCGTACAAAATCAATCTTCGTAAAACTTTGGCACTTCTAAACTTCAACGATGACATAATTTACGAGATGGTCGACAAAACCACCGAATGCGAGTTATGCTCGAAGTTGTGGATGATCGTCGACGCCTCGACGGCCTACTGCCTCGTATGTCGTGAAACCGTTTCGAACGCGTTTCAGAGCTTTTACGATCATTTGAACAGCCTCGGTCACTGTACCTATCTCGATATGATGGAGAACGACGCGGCACGTTTTTCCGGTTACTCTGGTCAGTTTAGCGATCTCGACCTCGGCCTGGAATACATGGAGGAGAAGAGTGACGACTGGGTAATATGCTACGCGTGCGCCGTTTCAGTCACGAATGAAACCGCGGCCCTGCGCGAGCATATCTTCCGCGAAGACCATACGCGATCCAGGACGAAATTGCACACGTACGCAATGCGTACCGCTGATCTTTTGAAATCGCGATTTTCTTGCGACTGGTATTGCGTCAATCACTATTGGTGTGTTCCGTGTCGCACGACCTTCGTCGACGAAGTCACATTCGTAGCGCATCTCAAAAGCCCCGGTCACTCAAAGACAACTAAGAAATTTGGCGGAAAAACATTACTTCTCGATTTTTGTCCCGACTGCGCGCTGCTCTGGTACGGTTTTCGGGTAACGCGTTTCTATCACGAACTTACTGCCGATCACGTCGTATCGGTCCGTGTTGGTTACAATGTAAATCGTCCAATGTCAAAATTTGCCATGAGACTGCTCACAAAACCGGAAGCTTATGCGGACTTGAGGATTCGCCGTCTTAACGATATCGCAGCGATCGAGAGCTCTAAGCAACGAATACTCTTGGAACAACTCGAAAAAATCATCAGATGCAAATTTCCCAGAGCAAAGGCGTATACTTTTGGCTCGAGGATTGCGGGTCTCGGCGCCGAGAACAGTGACCTCGATATCTTCGTAGATTGCGGTGGGTTTCAGTTTCTTGGCTTATAGTGAATTTCAATGCAAGAGAGTAGAGCATTGTCACTTCCCCTCCCCTCTTCCTTCATGCTTCCGTCCAATTCTAACATCCACCATCTTGTTGCGGCCATTGTCGCGGCCATTTCGATTCCGATCCTAACGCTGCTGCTCTGTACAGTTTAGGAACTTAGCGAACAAAATGAAACAAACGAAAAATGGATGTCGGTTAAAATTGTTCGATTGGTTGGGTTATTCGATTCAATTTTTATTACCCGATCGTGGGGTCCATATGGAACTAGCAGCGTCATGTATTGACGAGGAAAATAGCTGTGGACACTAAAAGCGGTCAATCATAAGATTCTACAATAGACTTTAATTTTTGCAGGAAACGCGTACGACGGTTATCTCGCCGTTTCCGTGATGACGTATTTCATTGAGGGAGTGTACAGCTGTCTGTGTAAACATCCAAACGAGTGGGGCGTTGATGAATTATTGCAGCATTGCAAAATTCCTATCATTCGCGTTTACCACAGACAAACGGACCTCAAATGTGATCTGTCTTTCGAACATGGCCTCGGAGTCGAAAACACGTCAATGATAAGGCGAGTACTGTCGTTTCAAATCGGTAAATTTAGAGGTTAGAATACTCGAATATGTACATCAAGTGGTAAGAAATCGCGGAAGGAAAAGCGGTATTTAGGAAAATATGTAGGCAAACCAGATATTAAGAAAATACATTTCTCCACGAAGAGCGCTTCAGTAGTAAACAATCAGCCAACACAGAAATGGTCGGGTTCCAAAGCGAGAGTGGTTGTTATCCTATAATTCTGAAATACTAGTTTAGGTTAGAGATAACAAAATAATATTGGAAGCGTTAGTAAGAATTTAATTATTGCAATACCGTATACCGAATTCAACAAATGGAAAAGCCATTAACAGTTATAAAAATATCCAACCGGAAGATTTGTAATCGATCTTTCGTGTTTCGTCCTAAATTACATACATGTTTGGTTAGAATTATACAAGAATCTGGTTAAATTTCATAAGAAAGAACTGACAAAGCGTTTTTTTGATTGCAGGAAATACTGCGATGTTTATCCACCATGTCGCAAATTGATAATAACGCTGAAGCAGTGGCTGGTACACTGTAACCTGGCGGATGCCAGGGCCATCAAGAGTTACACCCTATCCTGGCTCGTAATTTTCTACTTGCAGAGCATGTGGATACTGCCAAGTGTAAACACTCTCGTCAAAATGAAAAACAAGTCCCGAATAATTGGTGGTGAGTTATCGTGGTACGTCGTAAGTTGACAAGCTAGGCCGGTAACTGTAGTTACCAGAGAAGTTTGGAACTCAACGGATCTCACACACAGACTTGGAAACTTTTCGGACAGAATTTCCCACCGGCGAAGATCTTTTCGCAGTTCGACCATCTAGTTCTCGTGTACACTAACATGGTGACTTTCTTCAAAATTTCAGTTCGTTTTGGTTTGCAATTATTCCGACTTGTTTTGCTGTGAAATTATTTTCATTTTTATTCTCAATCGATTCCGTACACTGAAACATCGGTGTGTGTTCGGAATATCAGCACACGATCATAGCGCTATCTGTTCGTTGCGATTGTAGTACAGAATTTTTCTCAATAAGCAGGCCACATAGGAGGCCACAAATTACTTTCGTTTCCAAGCAGTGTGTGAAACTTAATTTTGTTTTTATTCGCTGCGAACATCTGAAATTGTTGCTTCTGGTCTGTATTTCGTTCCTTCTGATCGCAGGTTGGGAGGTGGGCGCGAGCCACGATTTTACATATTACGAAGCTGATCTCGGTGTCGACAACTCTGCGAACCTATTCGTCCATCTGCTCAAAGGGTTTTTCAGCTTCTACGCTCAATTTGACTTTCGTCGAGATGTCGTTTGTCCTCTCCTTGGTCAACCCGTCTACAAGATCGCCTTCATCAAGACTGAAGGCTTACCGAAAGAAATGGAACCTTATCTACAATACCTTAGAGAAAGTTCGAAAAAGACCATGTTCGCAATGGATGCGCCCATGTGCGTGCAAGATCCATTTCGTCTGAACGACAATCTAACCAAGGCCGTTGGCAAACGACATCTCAACATTTTTCGCATTCGTTGCGCGGAAAGCTTGAATTTCCTTCAACAACGAGAAGCGTATACGTCGTAATACAAAAAAAAAGATAATACAAATTCAGCAAAGGTGATAACGATTACGAATGTAATCATAACAATATAAATAGTTTTCTTTGATTAGATACGAAAGTATCGGTTCATTTTTTGTTTGTTATTATTATTATTGAGCAATAATTACGATGGGAGTGATAATAATAATTATCGTAATATTCAACAATAACCAAAGCAAGTTTTTCCTTAATGTCGAATTATTTATGTCATTGTCATTGTTATTACGGCACTATATATGTATTAACAACGTTAATGGCCATTCAAATATTTTGAGAATCGAACAACGTCGAGAATAATAATGACGAATATTTCGTGGTTTTTATTTCTTCAAAAAAGAACAATTTTTTTTCGATCTGTAACCAAAATGATTTTCAGTTCACTTTTTTTTTTTGAGGTAATATTTTTTTCTTAGCATTACGAAATACATAACGGTTTCTGCTTTTTATTTATTTGAAAAAGTGTGGGCATTTGATTTTTTTGACAATACGTAAAGATTTTCTGTCTTTTTTTTTTTATTAATGACTATAAAAAAATACGGAAGAGGTTTTGTATATTTAAGATGAAAGAACAATCGGAAAGCTTCGATACCATCGTTTTGACAAATATATTTTTTCAGGAAATCAATACTAAATTACGAAAATGTTGTAAGCTTAGCGAACATTCGCTTGAGAATGTTCGTACCCTTGTTATTAATAAATAATAAGGGTTCGCGTTTACGAAAGATTTACCGGCCAATAAATTTGTTACACTATCTGAACTTTCGAAACCCATTTATTTGTTTATCCCGTGAATTCTACTCCTTCTGAATGTTTCTAGCGGAAATGACTGTGATTGCACATTTTATTTGACGGTTCAATCTCCCGAATACGGTACATTAATATTTACAAGTTTTTAACGCCCGAACGACGATTTTAGTCCACTTCGGGAGGAAAGTAGACTCTAAAGTATCCCAAACGGGGATTCTCGTATTTTACACTGCCCACGAGGATACATTCATTAATTATTTTACCGATGTTTGGTTAAAAATTCCTCTTTGATACCAACGATCAGTAAAGGCACGCCTCACCCTCGATCATTAAAGGACAAGTTTTTCAGTCCGCGAAGCTCTTCTTCTATGAATAGTCAAATTTGAGCAAAAATGCGTTGAAAAACCGTCTCATTAATATTGCATCTAACAGTTTCATGCGATACGAAAAAAAAAGCCAAATTAAGACATTCACCGAAGGAGCGAAAGGAGATCAGTGGGGAGCAGGCCGCGCCGGTCTCGTGGCGCTGGTGTACATTGCGTTTCCCTCTGCGGCAAGAATGCAGTGCAATGTCCACCAACAGTAGCCGACGGTTCAACGATACTCGCGTGCGTTGTTTTTGTGCGCTCCGTTTCTTTCCTCGCTCGCGCGTCATGTTCTCGCGATAAAGTCAACTCAAGCGAAATTCATTAGTCCGTAATTCCATTCGACGGACCACAATCGCTGATCATCATGCTCGTGAGTTTTTTTCTCTTTTCCTCTCTCCTACTCTGTCTCTCGCGCGGTGTCGGCGGCGATGACCCAATCCGTGATGAAGTATACGAAACATAACCCCCGGAAAAATCTCAAATATTTGTTGTTACCGAATAGTTGACAGAAAAATGTCTAGAACACAAAGATGAAAAATGAAAAAAAGATATACAAACGGTGATTTTGGGAATTATTGATGTAATTCATGTTCGATAATAGAAGGTTAAAGCAAATTTGGTTTATAACCGGAACAATCGATCTATGGTTAAAAATCAAAAGAAAATGTGAATATCATCGGGTCTACGAAAAATTCTTATCGGTTTTCGCGTCGAGATAAGTTAAATCTAATCTTATATAATGTCCCATGATCATTTACGTGTGATAATTTTTTTAATCTGATCCTGAATTTCATATATTTTCATATTTAATCTGATGTTCATTTAATGTTTCAGTCAACGTTCAATGTTATTTCGCGTTTATTTTGATTTTATATTTTATTTTTTATTTTATTTTATTCATATTAAAGTTTTCATTCTGGACACTGCAAATAATTGAAAACAACAAACGACTTGCTGTTTCCAATCATTTTTACATGCAAAAAGAAATGACATAAAACAAAGAATAAATCCTACTTGTTCGTAACAAAGAAGAGAACAGGAAACAAAACATAACGAATGCAACTTCTCTTTAACATTGAGACTTTAGTTGGGTCCTATAAAAACTATCATATTCCAAACTCACAAATGCTTAATTTAAAAGTGAAGACGTCTGGTCAAAATAAAATCTATTCCACTTTCCTTTTGTATTAATTATTTATGTATTCTATCCAGAAGGACGGCTTGAGATTCCGTCAAAATCTTTCGAGGCAATTGTCCGTGGAAACGTTCTATCAGTACAAAGATGGCTCCAACAAGCGGCATCCCCTCTCCAATGGCACTCAACATCTTCTCTTCGTGCTCACCTTCTTCCTAACGATCTCATTGATCGTCATTGTGCTTGAGAAAAATTTGCCTGAGCCACGACTGATCGAGAACGAGGGTCTTTATCCGGGCAGCTTCATAGCGGAACGAGCCCGCAATCACGTCATCAACTTAACTTCGATAGGTCCAAGGATCACAGGAAGTTATGAGAACGAGATATTAGCGGTGAAGTTTCTGATTGGTGCTATAGACGCGATTGTCAAGGAGGCAAGCAAGAATCATGTGATAAAAGTCGATGTGACAAGGCACAGCGGTGCCTTCCCGCTTACCTTCCTCGACGGTATGACGAACGTTTACAGGAACGTACAGAACGTTATTGTGAGGTTGGGACCGCACAGGGCGTCAAGTCACAGCTTGCTCGTCAACTGTCACTTCGATACTTTCGTCGAGAGTCCCGGTGAGCCTTAACGTCTACAAGGTTGAGATTAGACTGTCAGTCTAATCTCAAGGTGTTTTGTTTAAGGCCTGACTTTTATTGATCTTGCCGTTGAACCTTAAGGCTTGACCGTAATCATTAACCTCATGGTTGAACTTTGAGGACTAACCTTCATTGTCAATCTCAAGAATTAACCTTAATTATGGACCGGGATGTTTTACAGGCGGCTCCGACGACGGGGCGGGATGTGCCGTGATGTTGGAAATTTTGCGAGTCATGGCACGGAGCCCTAAGCAACTAAAGCATAATATTATTTTTCTCTTCAACGGGGCTGAGGAGAATTTGTTGCAGGTCACTATTCATGTTTGTGGTGTATATTAAAAATTAGATAAAAAGTTTATAGAAAAAGTCATTCAAGAAATAAACCCAAATAAGAATGAGACATTAAAAAAAAATAGTGACGAATTTTACAAAAAATGATAGAAATCGTGATTAAACATCAATTTATAATTCCAAAAGTATAAAAAATACATAGTAAACACAAGAAGTTATTGGATTTAAAAAAAATACATATTGGATTTTTGAAAAAGCGTAAAAAATGTAATGCTCGTAATTCGAGAGATGGAATATTTGATCGGATCTTTTTTTGTTCAGGCTTCTCATGGTTTCATAACGCAGCATCCTTGGGCCAAGGAAGTACGCGCCTTCATAAATTTAGAAGCTTGCGGTGCGGGCGGTCGCGAACTTCTTTTCCAAGCCGGTCCCGGCAGTCCTTGGATCATTGAGGTAATAAAAAGCTCGCGCTATTGAAAGAAATTGCGAAATATGCGTTTCCCTAGAGATGTTAACACGAATTAGCCTAATTTAGATTTTTATTTTATGCGAATTACGAACTTTCATCTTTTCAGGTATATTCTCAAGTCGTTCCCTATCCGTACGCGTCGTCCTTGGCCCAGGAAATATTTCAGAGCGGTATCGTTCCAGGCGACACGGACTTCCGGATATTTCGAGATTTCGGGAAAGTCTCAGGTGATAATGGGAAATTATTAATAGATAATACACCATTTTAATCCTTTAAAATGAATAAATAATGACGAAACCATAATAAATAATGATAATTTGGTGTAAGTAAATAAAATAAACATTTTTACGCAGGTGTCGACTTTGCCTGGTCGACGAACGGCTACGTTTATCACACCAAGTTCGATACGGCGAGCCAAATACCGCTCGGCTCGTTGCAACGTACGGGTGACAATATCCTCGCGTTTGCGCGTGGTCTTGCTTCGAGCCACTATCTTGGACAAACTTCACAGGATGAGGACAGTGACGGGAGCTTCGTCTTTTTTGACTTTCTTGGTGCTTACGTCATACGCTGGCCCCAGTACATTGCAGCGATCGTGAATATCACGAGTCTCGTCGTCGGGTTGTACTCGATTTACATGAACTTGGAGAGCGCCCGGAGGGGTGAGGCTTCGTTCGAAATTATATTAGTGCTCATTCGAATCACCGTTTTCTCTTATACTTTTGTGAATTTTTTCCGCGCAAATTGGTGGATGTTGCTTAAAGCCGAAGGGAATGCGGCCGATGAACTTTTCTAACGTTGATAAAGTGGGGATCGCCACAAATTTCGATATATCGGTACAATATTTTTTTATACGCGTTCTTCATCTCTTACCAGAGTTCGGAATAAAATTTCGTCAAATTCAACAAAAATTTTAGCTGTAAAAAATATGTTCAAACTTACAAAAAAAATGTTCCCTGAATCAGAGGTCAGAACATTCACGTACGTGAAGCAGATACTGCTGTGCGCCGGTGCAGTGATCGCCTCGTGGCTCGTATCCATGACATCGGCGACCTTCATCGCTCTGGTGCTCACAAAATTCGGCAAGGTCATGAGTTGGTACGCGCGTCCGGCGTGGCTCTTCTTCCTCTACATTTGTCCAACCATCGCCTCCTCCATGATCCTCTTCTTGTACATGGGCAACCGCCAGCGACACGTTTGTATCTTCAACGAAAAGGACAAAAAAGATACCTGATTCCAAAAGACCGCGAAACGTATGAAAAAGTAATCGATTTTTTTCAGGACGTAAGCTCGCCTTGGATACTCTATCAATTGTACTGCGACGCGTACAGCCTGATCTGGATGTTCATCCTTCTTTTGTGCGTCGTCTTCGAAATACGATCGGGATTTATACCCTTGCACTGGGTAATATTACCCTCGGTCGGTAACATTCTTCGACACAATTTCTTCGAAAAATGGCGAGGTGAGATCGAACGATATTTAGAAAAAAAAAGAGAAAGAAATATCGGCCATATTTCCACGTCAAATCAAACGCACAAAAAAAATGGGGTCTTCACCAATGACTTTTTCTCCTCAGACTGGAAGTGGCTGTGTTTCCACGTCGGGATACTCAGTCTGCCTTACATTCAATCGTTTTACCTCGCGATTGGAGCTCTCTACCTTTTCATTCCGATAATGGGGCGATCCGGGGCGAGCATCAATTCTGAGGTCGTAATGGCGAACATGCTGTCATTGCTCTTCTGCTTACTACTCAGCTTTACGGTAAAAAACGTTAAAAGTTGCCTTCGTAACGATTTGAGGTCTCATTACGTATCTTAAAAAATCCATGGATATATAATCCAGAATATATCATATTATATCATATGACAAAAAATATCATAGCTTGGGTCTATCAGAATATGCATTAGGAACAACAAACAATCAGAATGGAATATATACACCGAAATAAATTCTAAACAAAATCGAAACAGATTTAACAGAGGCAACAAACAAGGTTGAAGTTAAACTTTACCTTTTGTATAATTATGGAGAAAGAAAAAAAAGAAAATATTTTGTCCGTTTTGTTTCACAGCTCCCGTTGGTCCTTCTGATAAAGAACGCCGGTCAGGTGCTGAGCGTAATGATCGGAATGTTTCTGACATCGATTGGACTGCTGATAACGATGCCCTTGGGTTTTCCTTACAGCGGTGATGTCGCGTCCCCCGCGCCTCAGCGCTTCATGATCGCGGTACGCGAAAAAACGACAACACGAACAAAAACAAAATAATCACAGGACACGACCCTTCGTATTCTCATCGGTCGCGCGATAATGATAAACATTTCGCAAACGTATCCCTATTGGGATCACACCTGAGCGCGCATTCAACATTTTTCCAATAATTCAGCACACCCAACGAACTTATTACAACGCGGATGGTACGACGAGATATTCCGGAAGCGGCTATTGGATCGTCGATCTGGACATGAACAGTCCTCACAGCGTCGAGGCAATGGTACCGGAAATCGGCGCGGCAACACCCACGACCAAAGACTGCGAGGAACAGTTGTACTGCGGCCTGCCCTATCTGATGCCGGTCACAACGTTTCTCTGGTTCGCCATTTAAAAAAATTATAATAACAATAACGCTTCTTAAACCCAAATATTTCATTTAATTTCTGACAGACATGTTTCATTCTGAATAATAATAATGATGATGGTGATGACCATAATTCGTTTATATATAAAAATTAGAATCTTCGATTTTTTAACTTTAATTTATAATTTATTTTTCATACTAAACAACTCAAAATAATAGCACTTCTCTATAGAGAGATAGAATCAGCAGAAAACAATCATTTATCATTACGATCAGTATTACGTGTGTTTTATTTATTTTTTTGCAATTAAGAGTTGAAATCTTTGAATTTCTTCAATTCATATCTAATCGAAATCTGATTGAAATAATAATGATAATATTAATACTAATAATGCTTTACGAAGAACGAATTTAGACGGGCAAATATATTGACTACTATGATTATGATTATGATTATTTGTTTTTGTATTTTGTTATGTAAGAATTATAATTACCATTACTAAGATTAAAAATGGTCACTTATTAACGATTTTTATACGCATTTTAGGAAAACTAGCTGGATTCCCGGACCACCGCCCTTAATAAACATTCCCACGAAACTTGAATTGACATCGCGCAAGGCACTGCGAAATATTCTGAGCCTTACATTCAACGTTACCGGTTATTATTTATTATTTCTTTTCTTTTGTAATATTATTATTATCAAATATATGAAGAGTTTATTTTTAATTGAATACTTTTCACGCAGGTCCGGATCACATAGGCATAGTTTTATCTCCCTACAAGGGTGTAAGACTGCAAAAATGGACTGTCCTGAACTCCAAGCCTTTGCGAGGCCCCTCTTGGAACGGTCGCGAGGTTTATTTCATTTTCTACGCGTGCGCCGCTGACTGCGTTCCCTATACGTTCTCCCTGGATCTCATCGTGAGTAATTAATCGGAAATTCAATTTCCGATCGTCCACTTTCGATCGCTCATATTCAAAGTGAAACTGTTAATTTTTTTTTTACTTTAAATCTTTCGCCAATTTTCGAAACTTAACTGGAGAAAACGTGATTTGCCACTGGAGGCGCTCACGTTCTAAATTATCTTAAAAAGAAGAAAGAAAATGGGAGAATGCTGGTAACTCGAGAAAAAAAAGAGGAACATTATTTTCTTTCCATTCTTTCAGGTCCCTATGACACACAAAGGACCCGCGCTCACGGTCGCCCTCGCGGGACACTTTTTGCACGGTGATAATCAACGCTCGTTGAGATTCAAGCGTTTCCTGGCGCAATTTCCCAGCTGGGCGGTCATCGCACCATGGACGGCCTCGTACACGTCGTGGGAATTTTGAGCGGACGCCCTATCATCCTATTTCTTTTTTGATCTCCTCCTCCCACCTCCTTCCCTATCACCTATCCCATTCCGTATTCTAACTCCTGTTTTTTTATTCTTCAGCACCTCTCCTTCTTCGCGTTTGCGGTAACGTTTCGTAAACTTGGCGGCAGAATGAAGGGAAGGAGAGGGAATGAGGAGGAGAGATAGAGAGAAAGAGAGAATCAAAACTAAAAACGACTTATTATTGTTACGTTTTATTTTTATTATTATATTATAATAATATAATAATAATTTATATATGATGAGTAAAAATATAATTATTTATTATTTTATTATATTAATCGATGATTAATTCATTAATTATGACATTAATAATATAATTGATAATAATTATATTGTTATTATTGTTATTGTTATTATTATATTAATATAAATGTTTTTTTTTTTAAACTAGCAACGACGAAAAATCGCGTCGCTGCTTGTTTGAAGTCACTTTAAAAAATAAATAAGAACTTTGTTGCTTTTTTTTTACTTTTATTATGATTTTGTTCATTTGGACTTTCTTGGTGACAGGTAACTTTTTTTCTGTTCGGTGCTTTCGTTTGTAGTACTTTCGTTCGCCTATCTGACCTTTGTAAGACGCGACAAAAAGAAAACAAACTGACTGGCCAAAGACGCGACACGAGAAAAGAAAACGTAGCATATCAGGCGAACAAATATCGAAGCGGGAAATATAATCTCGACCTCTGAATTACCAGCCTTGCATTTTTGTTTTTCTTTTCTTTCTCCTTTTTGCCCTCGGTTCTTTCGTTTTTTTTTTTCGATCGGTGTAAGAGAGAGATAGAAGCCAACACCAATCGTCATGCATTTTAAATTATACCGGAGCAAAACGGTACATGAAAAAAAAATGATTAAAAATAATAGACGAAAACGCAAAATTAGAATAGAAGAATATGAGAGAAGAAAATGTATCGAGCGTCAATGAACGCGGCTTTCTGGACAAAAAAAAAGAACTAATCAGCACGACTAGAAGAACAAGGAGCAAAGAATTATAATCGATATAGCCGAATTCTTTCCGTCGCTTTTTCTTTTCATATCTCGAAATTAATATTCGGAACATAAATATCTAATATTTATATTCCATATTATTACATAAATATTTATTGAATATAATTATAATGCAAAAGAGTATTCGGAAATACGACAATCGTCTCGAATTCGAATTCGTCGCGAGGGGATAGAATTTTTTAAAAATAATAAATTGGAATATCTGTCGAGCTTAACGAACACGAGTCCTTAAATCAATTTTTTTTTAATTTTCGAGGGGTGAAATGGTTTTCTTTTTTAATTCACTTTTTCTGTATCGATTTTTGCATTCCCGCGAAACGTTTCATATTTTTCAGCTGATTGTTCTTTTTTTCATTCCGAATAGAAAAAAAAAACATTTTTTAAATTGTCTATCGAAATATTGAAAAAAAGAAAAAGAACATCACGCTCAAAAAATGATCGTCGACACAGCGAAAAAAAATGACGTTTGTTATTGTTGTCGAAGCTATTGTTATTAATGTTGCTTAATTATTACTGCTAAAGTTATTAGTATCATTGAAATAATTATTAGTATCGTTTAACGAAGGCAAAATTCGTCGGAAAAAAGCGACCGAAACTAAGAACGGTACTACTCTTATTTACGAATTATTCTTCTTTCCCTTAATTCTTGTCTAACGTGATAATAATAAAAAAAATGACAAGAAGCGAGCAATCTAGCGAAGCAGAAGGAAAATACCATAGGAAATAAAATTAAAAAATGATTAATTATCTTTACTGATAATAATGATATCTGCATGTGAAATAAAGTGCCTAATAATTGTTCCCGCGATTGTTCCGCCGACGTCGACTTTCTGTTGTTGTTATTGGTTTTTCCTTTCGTATCTTGCGATTCTCGTTGTTTTCACGTAGGAAACGCATTAATTAATGAAAATTGTAACAATAATAAACACATTGATTATAAATATCTCTATTATTGTTACTATTGTTATAACTTCAGAATTCCTAGAACATATATTATTATTGTTATTATTATTTTAGTAAAAACCTTTTATTTTGATTATTCCATTGAAAATACTAAAAATGATTAATTATTTCGAAACTTATCGTTTTAAATGATTTCTAAAAATCAATAAATGATACAAATTTAACCGATTCTTACATAAATAATCAATGTTATTTAACATTTGTAATTCGCGATTACAAATATCCGGCTTATAGTTGCTAGATTAATATTAATATTATTAATTAATCGATTATTAATTTACATTAATGAATCAATCATATTATTGTTTATTTTCATAATTGAATTAAAAATAATGACAATTATTATTGTACTCAAATCTTTGCTTTAACAAAAAGGAATTTTGATAAAATTATTAACAAAATTCAATTATGATATAATGCTTGATTCGATGACATTGTATTCATTTTTATGAGAAAAAATCAATATAATTTTCATATTTGACAATGAAGTGAAAAAAAAATGGTAAAATCGTATTCAAAGTACATTTTAAAAAATTTGATTTTGTTTTTCTTTTATTTTACTTAGAAATAGGAGAGCTTCGTTCGTGGAAGGTGGGAAGGGAGATCGGCCGAAAATCCAGACAATGAAAAATCCGGATGTTCGGGTACTCGCATTGTGATAGGACTCATTCAATTTCCGTCACGGCCTTAATAGTCGTTTCGTCGCTCGATTGCGTAAACGATCCGGAAAAAAAAAGAAAATGATTCTGCAGCATCGGAATTTTTGTTTTTGGTTGTGTTTTTCATCTCCGAAAATCCCCAAATTTTATCGTAAATTGTCTCACTTTTTTCCTTCGGGAAATCGGCAAGAATTTTTGTACTTTTTTCTGGTATTCTGAAAATAACGAGACTATCGACGACGAATGAGAGACGAAAAGAAATAATTTCCTCGCGATTCCTGACACTCCTCTCTGGGCATTAGGTGTTTTTCTTTTTTTTTGCTTTGCGACCGCGACACGTCCGAAGCTCGCGGGGAATTCAATTCTCATTCAGTTTTGTACTCCGTTGCCTCGGCGAACGACTCGCGAGCGCGCGTATCCGAATTCTTTGTTTTTTCGGCTCGTTAAATTTTTATCATATTTGATAAGACACTTGTTAATTATTTAATTTTAAGAAGAAGTTATTATTCAATTTTACGAGAAATTTTGATATATTTGAACAATAATTATTTGTTTGCTCGGAAAAATGTGTTATTTTGTAAGATTTAATATTCCATTTTAGATATTATTTTTCAAATTTAATTTATGCATTTCTTATTCCACGTGTTATTTTTTATTTTATTTCAATTAAATATCGATTTTTTCAAAAACTTTATTGATTGATTGATTTATTTATTTATTGGTTAATAACACACCATACATTTTTCGTATTCGAAGAAGAAAAGCGAGAAGTATTTTGCCGATGAATCATTTACGAAAAGTAACGTTAGATATTTGTGTTTCAATATTTTTGCAACGCACGGTCGATTTGAAAAAATGGAGAAGATTGATGTTAATTGTAAGAGTTGAGAATAAAAAAATCGCGAAGAAAAAGTCGGTTCGTCGAAGTGTTTGTGACTGCACGAGTATCGCGTTACAACCTTCTAAATAGCAGGTGCGACTCGTTACCACGTGTATTTTAACTCGAGTTAATTATTGCCCGTTAAAATTATGAACGCATTAGCAAAGCGGTGCGATCGTGTATGGAACAAAAAATGAACGGCTGCGTGCGAGTCGCGGTCCGGCTATTCTCACGCCGCGCGAAAGAAAGATTAAAAGATTTGATTAGTCCGCGATCACTAAATACCGCGGGTCAAAAACGAGGTACGTATTTTCATTACTATACCGTATATGGTATAGTTAGTTTAATTAAAGCCGAAAATTGTCACTTTGAAAACAAGAGTATCACCTATCAAGGTTTTTTTGGCACTTCTGGCATTCAAAATCATTATTTTTATTTGGAAAGTATAACTCTAATTTCCGAAAAAAATATTTGTTTTCGAAACTTTGTCCAACTTTAATTTCCCGCATGTAAAAAAATGTTCGTCCGGTTGCTAAGTTAAAATTGACCATTCTTGGGATTTTTTTTTGTATTCCTAGTGATTTCGCTTTTTCATTCATAAACAAGTGTTGTCCCAGCGCAACATTTTTCGTGATCGTTCAACATGATGATCTTTTATTTCAACATTTTATTTTTTTTAATTAGTCTTTCGAAACTCAAACGAATTCGAACGATGAAAAAAAAAATATATATATATATCTATTTTGCGTATCTATTTCATTTAAAAAAAAACATTTCAGTGATTCTGCGCAATTAAGACAGAAAATTGGATTCACGGATAGTCTAGTGTCCCGGAGGAATAAGGCAAACGACCGTTGAAAGAGTTTCAAAAGTTTCAACGAAGTAGGCCATTCAAATGGGAAGCGAGACGAGCTCGTTTTCTGCCACTGAAGAGCTCGTAATATTCGTGCAAGTGTTAATCACCGAACAAATAGCATCCATTTCGAAATACAGACGTATCTGTACATCTATATGCATACGTACATACACTTATTCAGGCCTTCCGCAGGATTCCCTTCGAGATCGGTGAGAAAATAAACGTTCACCAGATGAAGGTTAAAACACCGGTAAATGGAGGTTAGATTGAATTAAAAAGAAAGTTAAGCCACGGTTGAAAGAAGTTCACAGAACGGTTGAAATTTCGATCGAAATTGGAGAATAAACGAAACGAGGATCCGCTTATGAAAATAATTCGAAGAAACCGGAAGCGCGTGCGCGCCGTTGAAACATGGCGGCGTTCTCCCGGAGCACGCAGAGTCGATGACGCCCGATGAGCGCATCAAATATTAATAAGTCGTGGTTTTTTTTAAAGGGAGGACAGGAAAATGTCTCGTCGAAAGTTTCGGCGTTCTCGCGCCGGATGGACGAGACTCGACGCGGACTCCTTCGAACAAAACGTACACGCGGCCCTTCTTTTACGGTCGCGCTCGTGTCCCTACGTGTCTCGCCTACCGATTAATTGTTCTTCCAATATATCCTCATCTCTATAGATATAGTGATGGACACGTTGGCTCTCTGGCGGTCGTCAGAAGAACTCACCAATGTACACCCGTAATATAATATGCATACGCATACACGTTTAACTTCGAGGTTAACATTTTTTTCCTCTCCCACTCAAACTGCCCCCTCACCCTCTCCTTTCCGAGGCGGTGCTCTTCGCACTGCAGCGTCCGGAGACTTTCTCCGCAACGGAACACCAACAGCCCTCGGCTTGCCTACTAATAGGCTACTTTTATTTCGTGAAATGACTGCAACTCCGAACAAGGATTGCCATCCCTCTAGCCCTCCAACGGGATTGTTTCGGATATCCCGTTGGATGGACGGAAAAGCAATATTTTCTTATTTTTCTTTATACTAAACAATTGGCAGGTTTGAAGGCTTCCTTCAGTGGTAATTGCCTGGAAGTTCGTTTCGAATTGGACAAATATTGAACATGTTAGGGGCCGGCGAGGATGCGATTTGAGGCTGGTAATGCAGAAAATGGGTGAACAGCGCCCCTGACGGTGGCGATGGGGCGACAACGGTGTGAAGTGAGCGTTGAGATATGATCGATTGGGATGATAAAAAACAATTTTTGCATGAACGAAATCTCGTTTCTCGAAATGTTATTTTTCTTCCAGTCCTACGTTGCTTTCACAAAATTTCTGATTTCGAAAAACATTCTCAAAGATTGAACTAGGGTTCTATCCGGATTAGGATTAGGAAGCCAAAGCATTGTTGCCGCTATCTTCGAAGTCGCTATCTTCGAAGCGACAACGGTGTGAAGTGAGCGTTGAGATATGATCGATTGGGATGATAAAAAACAATTTTTCAATGAACGAAATCTCGTTTCTCGAAATGTTATTTTTCTTCCAGTCCTACGTTGCTTTCACAAAATTTCTGATGCTTCGAAAAACATTCTCCAAGATTGAAATCTGGAAGTTCACCATACTCCTCCAATTTTAGTATTTCATGGTCGAAAATGAAGCATTTTGCGAAAATTTCTCTACGCCGCGAAACTTTCACGCGTTTGCACATGTGCTGGAACTTTATAGGTTAGTGGCGATATAATGAAACTTATAGCTCGCATCCCCGCGTGGTGACGATAGGAATTAAAAACGTTAACGATTTTCTTAAAATCGCAATCGATAAAATCAATGGCACTCAGGAGTCGGTTAAAGACTCTTGCGGATTGTGTGCTGTGGTTAGGTGGAAGTGGAAATCTATACACATACACAGTCGCAACATCGCGCCGTGATGCGCGATCAATGATCGATTCGCCACATTCCTGCCGAGAACTCGTGAGCTGAATCGACAATATACGACAAAAAAAACAAAGGCTAGCACACGCAGCGGTCAGTGCGAAAATATACAGCGGTGTCATCGACGCGTGTCACGTGACACTAAACACGCTCTTCGTACCTGCCTTATTAGTGTTGCGAATTTTCGAGCATTTTTTAACCATGATTTTTTTCGAAATTGGTCACCCACGATGCCGCTGAGAGTATGAATAATTTTTTTTCCACGTCCGTTAATCTTGTACGTCACTTATCCGTGTAGCTAGAGAAATGCAAACGCACCCTCAGCGAAACCGGAAGTCACGAATATTCTCGCGACAGAGCGTGCCTTTCTTACTGATTTTCGTTTTGTCGCGGGACATACCGCCTTTAGTTTTGTTTCATTTTATTCACGGCGCTGCGATCGTTCGAAAGATTTTGACGTTGATCTTGAGCCTTCGCATCGAACCGGAAGTGATTTATTTTTTCTTGTTTTCACTTTTTGTTGAGCCCAAATTGGGTGAGAATACCCAATGTCTATTTGCCGGAAACCGAAAGCAGAAGCCATTCTTTTATGTTTCATTCTCTTTTCTTGTTTCCATCCAACCGTCAAGGAAATATGCATTTCAAGAACGATGGTTGAATGGAAAGTATTGTAAAAGCAAAAATTAGCGGCAATCTTGGGGTGACCGTAAATCGGAAGTGTCATAGCCGTCCCATTGTTGATAACGTTTTCTTAAAGCTTTTCACCTCGTCGAATAAATAAAAATCCTCGACTGATCTCAAAAGTATAAATAAGTGAAGCTAAAGTGGAATGCGCATCTTCAATTTGTCGAAACTGCGAAGCGAAAATACATTTCAAAAGTCATTCGTATCTTAAACTCGCATCTAAAAGCTCAACTAGACCACCCGCGTCTTTCCGAAACCGGAAGTGCCTCATTTCTTCCTTTTTTTCTTCGCACCCGCGCGGATTTTTTTTTCTCGTCTTTTTCTCGTTCGAGCGTGAGAAGTGGGGGAAGTGCGAGTGATTCGTGGTGGCATTTTCATTAGCATCTGAAGTGACAACGGTATGTGTCGCGGAGGAGAGTCAGGAAGAAAGAAGCGACGCGACGAGTGTTACACGACCAATGGATGAGCTGAAAGTCATAGGAGGGATGGGCAAAAGAGGGGGGAGGCGCTTATCCCCTCTCGAGAAGAATTCGAAGACATGGTCATCCCCTTCGAGTTCGCGTCTTCATCGCCTGGACACTCAGGTTGTCACTTCTTCCTCGAGCATGCGGTCTCGACCGCGACGAAGTTTTTTTCGAAATATCTCTGGTGCGAATACTTCAATCGAACTTAACCTCATATATTGGAAATTTCTGCGAAAGTGAAAATCGCGATTTTGAACACTCGGGTGAACTTTATCGTGGCGACAATCGTGAAGAGTTACATCAGTGGTGGCAAGGGGTGCGCTCGAGGGACTTTGACGGTATGCGGTTACCCAACCCGTAAGCGACGTTTTCGAAAACCTTTTTTTACTTTAATGTTCGATCATCGGGCAAAAACCGGTCAACTTTTGAATTCCATGGAAGACTTGAACAACGTAGTCGTTTTTACTCGAAATTCTGGATTCGCAGAGTCAAAATAGTTGCGACACAAAAAGTATACTTCTTCCCTACTATTTTTATCTTGATTCTCCCACGCCATTTGTGAATTAACAATATTTTACGTGTAATAACCTCAAATACCCGTAATGTACCTTGTATGACGCGGCAGCTTTAAAAGGTAACCTAACCTCAAAAGTTATTCGCGCCATTTTATGCGCAGCGATCATCAGCCGTGCAATTTCGTTCTGCCGAGGCTTCAATTGCGGAAAACCCATGAACACTGGCAGTCCGCTCAATTGCTTCGCTTACTAAGTTGAAAAAAAACAAATAAACGGAACTGAGTGTCTAGAAGGCAAGATGTCGGCATAGCTGATGGTTTATGATATTTCGGCTGTGTCACATCAAGCCAGCCAAATACTCGGATGTCAACAGTGCGCAACACCGGATATGCAATGAATCGATGTTCACTTGTTCTTAAGAAAGAGTTGAAGCTGTACCACGTGACATATGAGCCTGGGAGAATGCTGAAATGTTTGAACTGCGAATTCTCAAAGATTTAATCATTTTAAACGTAAAATTCAAGCGCGCTGTTCGACGTCTATATATTCTACAGAGTCTGATGCTTAGTTTTTGCTAAAGGATTTAACGTTCTCTGAGAAAACTAGTTTCGGATATCTGTGATGTTATGCCGGTTTGCTACACGATTTAACCTCAAATCTCACTACTAAACGACAATGACACGGCCGTGCTTAATTCATTATTCCCAACCTGTCATTTTCTATCTTTGTTAATTTGTCACTTTCCACCCTTCCCGCATTTCATACCAGCGTTCTTATGAGCCGCAAAACCAAGCTAGAAGTACTCGAAAATTCATTTTTCAATACAAAACTGTTGTATCGCATTATTACTGGTACGTGAGATCCTAAAATCCAAAAACTGCTCCATTTGTAAGAATCCGCTGAACAGGATGCTATCTTACCGACGACCAGTAATATAGACGCTTGCCATACCGGCATTGAAAATCGGCTAAAGCTGATTTATTCGCCGAAGCTAAGCTCGCAAAAAAGACACGTACTTCTATCATATACCAGACTACAATTTGTAAACTATCGAAAACGGAAGCGAATCACGAGTAGAATACGCCACAACATATCGCTGCTTCTTATTGGCAAAGAAAATTCAAAGTATCTTTAAACTGATGGTTTAAAGCCAAGTGTCACACCGACCGAGCGGCCATGTGGGCAAAAGTGATAGCTAAATTGCAGATACTCTACGATTTCTGGAACAGTTGAATTTTTCGAAAAAAGATAAGATACTCGTTTCGCTTTGTTGAACAGCGAACAATCGCTATCTCTTTGACTGCCCGAAATGTAATTCGTTTAGCCGAAAACTTACCAATAGGATTTTTACCGACCGGATGTGTGACATATCACGTTCTTAACTCACAATTGTGCAATCGGAGAAAAACAGCGCATTATCAGTTGAAGATAATAAATCGTAAATGGCTATATTTTTCACATATACAGTGTCAGTCATAAGTTTCATTTGCACATAATTATTATTCTCGAATTACTATTACCATCGCTCTTACAAGTCGTGTTTTTCGCGATTGCTGTTATTTATAATTTTTTATTATCATTATTTTTATCATTATTTTTATCATCTCCGATAACAAATTTTATTGTTTGTTATATTATTAGTGTTATTGTTACGTCCACCATTACTGTTATCGTTACAAATCTCTATGTTGATGTCTATTGTTCATTTTCTTTGTTATTGGCTTTTATCATTCCCATGACGATCACGAAATTAAAAACCTAATGTAAACATTTGTCTGGGACTGTATGTACGGGCAGTTCTCTAGTGTCATGGAGGAATAGGAGGCAACAAAAGCGAAGCGAAAATTGATTCGCACGGAATGCCGATATGATTTATGTCGTGGATACTCCGTGCGCGTTGCGCGTGGCACGTAACCGTACGCGCATGCGCGACCACGTAAACCGTTGGACGCATACGCCGCTCTGTCTCGTCACAGGTTTAAAGGTTCGCTGGGCGGTCGTAGATGGCGCCTCGACCGTTCGAGCGTTTTTGGGCGGACTGTCCCGCTACTCCAGTGACTCCTCGAACGCCGAGTTTCTCGTATCGTGCGTGTCATACACGTAGCTCGAAACAGGCGATTTCTTTTTCCAAAAGTGCCTTCCATCTCGAGGAGTTGCTTTCCTTTTCCTTTTGTTTTAATTTTATTTTGTAATAGAATTTTCGACCTCCGCGCGAAATAATTCGAATTTTCGTTTTCTTGAAACAATAAAAAGAACTAAACGAACAACGCGCGCGCTATGTCGTCCGGTGGTTGGGAAATTGTTGGTAAAAGGAGCAACAAGGACAAGACTAGCAATGGGAAAGCTGCGAAATTGACCAAAGCGGAGAAGAAAAATTTCATCGTCAATTCACCTAAACTCGAGGATCTTCGTACGTATAAATTCTATGTATCCGTCATTTCTTTTCTCCCCACTCTTTAGCATCGCGAATTCCTTTCTAACCTATCTTTTCCATACGTCTCCCTATTGTCGTTCTTATATTTATGCTGTATCGTTCACGTATGATCGTATTGTTTGTATCTGATGATTTCCATATGTGACGTGTGTACCATTGCTGCGAACCTGTTTAACCAAAAAATCGATTTCTTCGCTTTGTTATAATTATTTTTCCTACTAGCGTCATTGCTCATTATTATTGTTATTATGCTAAGGATTATTGTTATTCATCAAAATGATTACTTTTTACGCCATTACGCAATGATAATTATGATTGCACTTTAATTTATTATTAATAATCTTATTTCACAGTATAATTTCAACTTATTACAATTCTTTATTACTGTTACTTTTATTATTGTTATTATTAGTATTAAGAGTTTTTACAATAGCAACAATGGTCATTGATTGTGACGTCGATGTTTGCATTATGAGAACATGGATGAAAATTAATTCTTTGTGAAATTAAAGACACATAAAAAAGAAATAAAAATGAGATTTATTGTTTTTTACAATTAATAAGCATGATTGTTGTAACTAGTTAGCGAGTAACTATGCTTGTTATTATAAATGCTTTTTGCCACTATTATCATTTTGTTATTGGGAATTTCTGCTTCCTGTTGTTCAGTATTTTTCCTAGTTTGAGTTTTGGAATGGAATGTCATAAGTATTTTTATTATTTGTCCTCGTTTTGCTTAAGTATTCCTAATAACTGGCATATTTTGTTCTGGAACAGTTCCGCTGAGCGAAGTTAAGTCGCTCTATGACAGTCTCGATGGAAACAAGGAAAATAAAAAGCCGGCGAAGGAGAAGGACAGTAAGTCGAGGGAGAATGAGGAGAAGAAGCGACAACAAAAGTTGAAGCAACAGCAACAGCAGCAACAGGCGGAGAAGAACAAGAAACAGCAGCAGCAACAGAAGGCCAAGGAGAAGTCAACGAAGTCTGGCGACAAAGGCTCCACTGGGGTAATAAAAGCAAATATTTGCTCGAAAAATAGTGCTGGATTTATTTGCAACCTTATCTATTCACAAAAATTGTTCATTCGTTATGTCTTGGTGTACAAAAAGAATTTTATGGATATTTATAAGTCAATTTTTTCAAGTTTTCATGCAGTTTCATGCAAAAAATGTCGAAAACTTGTATGACGATAAAAAAGAAATTTTACAAAATTCAATTATACCCGAGTATAAAAAATGTATTATAAAATTCTATGCACAAAAGGATCAAACGTCACTTTTCAACGACACAAAAATTTGAGTTTTAAAATCTCGTTACGTTTCGATAGGTGAGTGTGGACGAGTTGAACGATCTGTTGGACAACGATCGTGCAAAATTCCCAGACGCGCCGCTTCTCTGGCTAAAGGATCTCGTCTCTTATTTGGACGCGAAATTGCCATCGACCGATCATCGGGACGATTTTTCGACGTCATCGAGAACTACGAAACCGGAGCCGCTCGGGCTGATCGCAAAATCGTCGCGAAGCTTGCTCGAGCGTACGATCAAATTGGCAGGCCCGGAGAACGCTCAGTTATGCTGGGAGGGAACCCTCGCTACCATGATACGCAATATTTCGAACGGCAGCCCTGATACCGGATGTCGTGTTTTCCTACAATTATTGGCACAAACGAATCCCGAGATGACGATCGCGAATTTGCCGAAATTGGCGAGTTTGCGAAATTCTTATCAGAACAAAAAGCCGATCGGACTCTCATTGCTGTGGGCGTTCTCGCAGGCGGGCAAGAAAAATCTCACGGTCGGCTTGACCGTTTGGCACGAAATAATGGCTCCCATGCTTGAGTCGCGAAGTTACGCACATCACGTTGTCAAAATACTCGATGACTTTCTCACAGCCTCGACGGTCAATAAAACCTCAAATAATATCACCGCCGAGCGTTATCTCGACATCGTTGATGACTTTTATCAGGGAAAACTAAACGTGCCTGCTACGGTCGATGGCGAGGTTGAACAGTGCGTCAGGCACTTGAGGGTGAGTTGATCTTTTTTTTGTAACGCTTCCACGAGTCTCTTCCAAATTCCTTCCAACTTATTATTATTTATTTTATCAGTTACGCCAAAAATAATGTCAAGTTAATGAATTCCTTATCGACTTCTACATGCATAACTTTATCTTTTCTTCTCTTTCATTCAATATTGTCAATGATAATAATTGTCTAATAATCAATTTGTAATCGACTTCGTAATTCATAAAATTATTCTTTTCAATTTTTTATTCTTCAAGATGGTTATAAAATATTAAGTCAGAAACGAAAAAACGTTATTTTTATTATTTTCCATATTTATTGTTATCACTGTGGCTATTTATCCAGCAACAATACTGTTTAACATCAACTTTTCAACAAACTCGATCGGTAAATTCATTTCTTATAAGCTAATGAGAAAACAATATGTAATTATCTTTTCTACAGTCGAGAATGATCAAGAGCGAGCTGATACATCTACCGAAAATGTTCGAGATCCTCATTGGCAAAATTACTCCGAAAACAAGTCCGCGTTACAGGGACGAAATTATCCGTGCTCTGATCGATTGCGCGAGCAACGATACTCGTTGTCTCTCAACGTGGACGACCCTCTATCCCAAACATCTCTATCAGTCGGATCTTCTGCTCAAGCAACTTCGTGAGTTCGTTAAATCGGTTTTTAAATATACCAATACATGACTTAAACGGCGTGTATCAAATTCAAATTCATTCGGAAGGTTGCTCGTTTTTGTTTCTTAACCCTATTGTGAGACACTGCGTTACATTTCTATTTTTAAAACGTGAGTTCTCTTGTGTAGTCGCTGATTGGAACACGTTGCGTGACGGGATTCAAATAAAAGAGCTGAAAGAGACCCTCCAAAAACTGTGCGCTTCGGGCCTCGCGCCGAAAAAAGGAAAGGAGGAGAATTTGGTTCTTTCGTGCATCAGAACGTCCGAGGTGAGTATTATTTATATGAATATAATAAATACTGTTGTCATTATCATTATCACGGTCCCAGACTTGACGAATTCTTTCGCTGTCATGTAAATATCTGACTTCTCATATCCCCTATCGAAATCCGTTCACGCCGAAATCCCAAAGCTCATCAATATCTAATCCTTCGTAGAAGTCTTTGGAGTTCTTTCATCTCACAGTCCGTAGAAATCTTTGGAATTCTTTCGTCCTCAGGTCTTTCAATTCATACCCACTTCATAACGCTGGATCCATAATAACGACTAGTCCACCTCCAAAATTTTAAACATCGAGTCGTGCACTTACCTCCCAATCGTTAAAACCTCATGAAAAGTAAATCTTAAAAGAACTCCAAATTTACATCCGCATACTCGCTCAACCATTACAACATCAATAAAAATAATTATAATAAATACTTATTTTTATTAGAATTTGTTCAATATTTTTTCAGGATTAATATTGTAAATAATCATTCATAATGGTTAGTAAAATTTAAGAGGAATAATAATGATCATTATTGTTGTATCTTTTATATAATAACAATATCATTGATAAATTATGAAGAACTATTAGACTAAAATTATTTCAATTTTATAAATTAATTTACAATTATTGTTATCAATTATTGATAATATTAACAATAATCATCATTCCTATTATACGTCGATTATATTCCAAAGACATCCGTTTTTTCTTTATTTTTTAATGTATTTTTTTCGTAAAATTGTTCCGTTTGAACTCCATCGATAAAACTAGACGGACTCACGATCTTAACGACGGAGCAAACAGATTATCGTGAGTCGAGATTTCCCAAAGCGCAGTCGTACGGTGACGTCACGAAACATCGTGATTGACGTTTTGCTCGTATAAAGGGTGTCCCTTTTAAAGTCGTCTGCAAGATTATTCCGGGCAAAGGTTTTGTGCGCTGGAAATTCTTTGCGCGGGACACCCTGTACATTCGCGGCCTCCTGAACTTTGGCACTCGGGAAGCCTCCTGGCGGCCGTGCAAAATTCCGCGAGTATCCTACTTCCGCCCAATCACGCAGCCTATACTATATTCGTGGTAGTGAGCAGTCTATATCCGAGAGGGAGGGGACGCAGAAAAAGAGAGAGAAACAGTGACGCGATCTCATTGTCCACCTCATCACCTGGTAGCGACACAGTACACATTTTTTTCCGCATCTTATTACGTTAGTCGTTTGCGAGACAAAGTTGGATTATACGAAACGGACGGATTTTCGTTGCACTCAAAGTGCATGACTTTCAATCGGTTTTAATTCCGTGTTCCAGTCGACGATATTCGATGGGGAGAACGAAAAGGACAGCAAAACTGGATTTTCCGTGGCTCCAATACGTGCGTGCTCTGTTTTACCGTTTGATTAAAATGGGCGTTGCTACTGAAAAATTCGGAGAAACAGAATTTGAAAGATTATCGTAGGCTGTATACTTTCTCGCGTTCCTCTTTTTTCAATTGACATTTCATTGAGTATGTTTTGTCCACTTTTTGAAGTTAGTACTCGCTTATTGATTGAATTCCTGTAATTTTTTCCCTTCGAGTTGGAAGGAAGGCATGCGTGGCCTTGCAATGTGCCGTAATCGAGGTGCGACTGTAAGCCCTGAAAGTCGCGCGCTTCGCGAGTGAGAAAGCTTCGAAAAATCGATAGCCAGCATGCCGAAAACCGCGGAAGTCAAGTGCACGAAAATCGCGCTGGACATTAAGATTATTTACAGAAATCTCACGATAAAACAGAGCCCTCCCGATTTGATTTTTGCTCCAAAAAATACTTCCGGAGCGTGGTGAACAATTTACACCGGAAACACGAAGAAAACGAAAGCTTACCATTTGTTGATAAAGCAAATTTGCATGAAATCGTACTTTTATTACTAATGTTTGCGTGTGTTCAACTTATCGACTGATGGTAAATCGCGTTTTATAGATATAAAAATCGCGTGCGGAATTCCGGAATATTTTCGAACGAAACCGCATCCTACCAGCGGCACGCTCAACCGGCGACTGAGCGTCGCTATCGATCGTCATCCCCCGTCCCCTGCTGCCGCGAATAAACTCCCCTTCCCCGCTACCAAATCTCTCACTCTTTGCTTGCGCTTCATACGGCTTCGACTTTCAGCAGTTTCGGACGTTTGGCGCGCGCGATCGCAACATCACCGCGGATAACATTTCGACGACAACGTAAACGATACTTATTTATTTCCCCTGCCCCCTTCTCGCAACCGCGTTATTGCCTCGTATCATTATCGTCGTGATGATTATTATTATATTATTATTATTCGCTTCGCGTTCCGTGTTCGCGCGACCTTTTTTTTTTCTCTCAATCGACATTCGGAAAATGCGCGATCAGCGCACGATTCTTTTTTTCTCATTCTTCTGTCAGTTTAAACACACCACATGACGGGACAAGCGCGCAATAAGAATAATCGGACATAGTTGGCAAACATTTTTTTTTACCCTTCGTCCTTAGACCCGACGAAAGTTGACGTTTCGAATCTTATCACGAATTTTAAACGGGATCACTGGGTGCGTTTCTGCGCGAGGACAAATAAACGCGAACAAAAAAAAATTGCGTCGCGCGAGTGCGAGTTAGGAGAGGGGCCGAGCAAGAATAAAAACGCATTGAGTTTGTGGGGCGAGCCTTACCTCCGGTTTTTTTCATTCCTGTAAATATTTATCTTTTTCTTTTCACATCGCGTTCTTCCGTAGGCGATGTTCGAGAAAATGTCGGCGTCGAAGAAGAAAGAGGCCTCCTCTTTCCCATTCAAATCGGGTATAATCGTTCTTCTCGTTCTGATCGGTGCTGTCGTCGCATACGACTGTCAGAGACACGGCTCCTTCGAAGGTACGAGAAACGCGAGCTGCGTCGAATGAACATTTTTTTTTCATAACAATAATGAGGATCAAGCTTTTTTTTATTCGTAATTTTCAGTAATGTTAATAATGACGATCAGCCAATGGTGATCTCAAAATCAATGATATTCCATGACAATATTTAGACGCAAAAAATGTGGTTTTCTAACTAGCAGTTATAATGATAATCTTAATAATTACAATCATAGTTGTTGTCAAATAATTTCCTTATGAACAATGATTTTTTTACAGTATCGCTCATGTAATTAAATTAATTAGCGAATTAATTAACATTAATTTATCACTGTCAATAATAATAATATTAATACAGTGACAATGGATTTATTTGAAATTAATGGAATTCCATCAAAATGTTTGGATATGCAAAAGTGTTTGGTTTGTCTTGAATTGAAATTTGTTTCCTTTTGAATGGCTATAATATTAATAAATATTATAAATGAATTGAAAATTCATTAGTAATTAATTATTGTCAATTCACAGACTCTATCGATATTCTCATTAGTTTCATTGCATTATGTTTTTGTTGACATGCCATTTTACTTTCATAGCTTCCAAAACTGGAGTGTTTTTGAAGAACAGCGGTGCGACTCATTATGGAAAAAATGCTCTTCACGCCGTTGCGCACTGCAAGGACAAGAGTCTAGCGTATCTCGAGACCAACTTTCCCGAATATTATCACGCGACTGTGGAAATAACGGAAAAGTATTACAGGCTCTTTGCTGATCTAGGACTCATCACGAGGAACTTTGCAGTCAAGGTTTACTTCAAATTGGCAAAATACGTTGCAGAGAAAAAACCACTGGTCGCAGAAACCGTGAGTAGCTTTCGTGTTCTCTTTCTTTCATGAAAACGCGCTTTAAGATCATTTTCTTATAGAGTGGATTTCCAAAACATGTAGTTAAAAAAAAGATTTTTAAAGATGAAAGAAAATTTATCTTTTTTTCATTACTTTTAATTAAGAAATTTTATTTGATTTGTTTTTATTCTTCTGTGTTTTGTAAGTCTTTTTAACTTGGTTTTTTTTTTGGGGTTTGATTAGTTAAGTGATTCTTCACTTGTTCATTTACAAAAAAGAATTAAGTTCATACATTCATTGACATAAATTAATATCAGTTATTCACAAAAGTGCATTAATCCGTTCTTCCCTTTTCTATTTATTTGATGTTATTTATTCACGGTAATTCATTACTTTTATTTATCGGTATTTGCACACTTTTTTATCCAATTCATTTTGCATTTTTTATTTTATTCATCCATAAGCATATATTTCTTACCCCAATTTCTAACGTCATTCCATTTAATTTTGTTTTTCATACTCCTCCAGATCGAGTACTATTTCCCCGGATTGCTCGGTAATCTCCACAAGAGGAGCCTAATCGAGATCGAGCGCGTGAAAACGTACTCCGCAATAGCGCAGGAGCAATTGGCCCTGCACATTGTTAGCTTCGTGCGGTGGATGGAAACGAACGTTTTCGTGTAAGTGCCAACGCCAGTAATCGAAATTTCGCGTCACTTTGCGAGCTCCGAAACGATAAAAATTAATTAGTTCGCGATAACGTTACTCGACGATTTTATCAAGAAACAATGAATGATAATCACAATTATTATCTTTAATTCGCAGGGGTAATTTGAGCCCGAAAAATATGCGCGGATATGCGACGCAGGCCGTCGAGACGACGCAGAAATACGCCAGCCAGACATACGACTGGGTCTACGAGAAAGTCCAGACTCTCTCCAAAGTCCATTGATGAAGGAGGATACGAGGACAAAATGAGTGGACAAAAATATAAAGCCAGAGAAATGAAAAACGAAGAGGAAATGAAAACGTAAATGAGAAAAAAAGAATAAAAAGAAAACACAGACACATACCATGTACGAACACACAAGAAGGCAGCGTGTTCCCAGAACAGAACAAACAAATCCGTTATACAACGGGTGTCCTATTTGCGATTACGAATATCTCGAGAATGATAACCGCTGTGAGGAAAAGTTTCGAACGAAAGTTGTTGGGCTTTGACCGTCGCGTGATGTACAAATGCCGAATGATTTTTACCCGATCCTTGTCAAGGTTATTTCAAGGTCAACCTCGTTTTTTCAATAGAGACCCATTCTTTTCACCGCGCTATCGTGTCACTCGTGAAATCATCCGACACTTTCGTCCTGAACATTTTCATCTTAAACTTGAACTTTCCGAAATGCGCGAACTGGGTCGTTTGAAAATTCTCGAGATAAGCGGGTCAAGGTCACGGTATTACCTCACATTGTTCCCTAATAATTTTCCTTCGTATCCATCTTTTGAGATATACCCTCCTACTGGACATTCTGACAACACACACACACACACACACACACACACACACACACACACACCCACACACGCACGCACGCACACACACACACACACACACACGCACGCACGCACGCACACAAACAAACAAACACACACACACACACACCACGCGCGCGTGTAACCCGGCATTTATTTCGTTAGACTACATTGCGATGTCGCGGACTGCCCCAATGACCTGGAATTAATGAATTTTTCGCCACCGAATCGCGACCACCATTCGAACCTGTGATATTTCGAGAAAAAAAATGAACGAAAAAAAGACAAAAAAAAGTCTAACAAATCGATGAAACAAAAAATAAAAAAATTAACACAAAACATGAAAAAAGATGCGGATATTTACCGTTGACTTGACACTCAACGAAGTAATTAAATATGAGCGAACGTGGGTCCAGGATTATTCGAAGAGCCTCCGTATCCACGATTAAAAAAACAGCGCCGCGAATCCACCACGATTAAAAAAACAGCACCGCGTGAACCCTTTGGGAAGATATAGTATTTTTTTATATTTATCGATGTATTTAGTTTCGAGTTAATTTTCTTTATTTTTTATTTTAACGCTTTAAAAACGAACGAAGGAAAGAAAACCAATTATGCAAAGGTAAAAAAAGGGAATAAAATGACAGTTATTTCGTAGACGCGTGCATTTATCATTGAAAGTCAATATTTTTGAGCATTTATTCATAGGGTGGAATTTTTCGTTTCATTCCCATAGTTTTTATGACCCGACGCTCGAGTTTTGAACAATTCCTCGTAAAATTGTTTCTTTTTTTTTCTCGGGGTCCCTCGAACGATCGCGTAGACGGGAGAAAATAGCGTAACCTCTTTCCATCTGTATTTGCGTTTAAGATTCGTGAGAGACAACAATAACAAAAAAGACCGCAGCCAATTATTGGAGCAATATGAGAATAATATTGTTAAATACAATGGTTTTTTTTATCTCTACGATAGTTGTGACGATGATGATAATGATGACGATGATGACGATGAGTATACGGTGGGATGTTGACGGTGAGTCATTAACAAGAATATATATTAAGTTATTTGTTTTGTCTCTTTGTTTGTTTCTTCTTTTCTCCTTTCTTTCCCCATTTTTTAAATAATCATTGATACATTTTTGGCGGACTGGAGATCGCAAAGGGGAGCGGCGGTTGCGCAAGCACTTTTCTCTTCTCAGCTTCGTTTTCATCGTTTACGAAAGTCTTTGCTCGGCAGGAAACATTTCGGAGTAACGAATCGTCCATTTGGTTTTGGGTTATGTATTTTTCGTCGCCGTTCTCGCGCGGTAAAAAAATGCTTAAGAGCAACGACGACCTTACCGATTTGGGATAGGTATTTAACGAGTGAATTCGGCGTTACTGGTTGGGGTGGGTCTTACCGAGTTCGGTGTTACCGACTGAGGTCGGCATTGCCAATCGGTAGATATTACCGATGGTGGGTCCGCATTACTGTTCAAGCTCTTACCGAGCCGTTCGGCGTTCATGATTGTGTCGACGTTATCGATCGAGTATGTTGAGACTGTAACGATGATAACGACCTACTCGGTCGGTATCACCTACCGCATTGATGTTGCCGACCCAGTCAATTTTTTCTGGTTCGATATTATCGACGAATTCCATGTTGCTACCGACCGTGTCGAATTTTTTATTTTGGTCGGTACCACCCATCCGATCGATATTACCGACCGAGATGACATTACCGAGCGGACTCGTGGCGTTAAAATCCCATCGGCGTGCAACTGGTGGCGCCGCGGTCTCGAAAGCTTCTCGACTGGTCGTGCGGAACCCGGCTCAAAGCTCATGCGGGAAGAAGACTTTCATCGAGTTCTTGTATATTTGGTTGCACAAATACTCCTCTTCCTCGTCCCTTACGCGAGCCAGGACTTCCAATATTTGGCTGCAATTACCGTAAAACACAATTTTAAAAAACTCATACAAAAATCGATTATTAAAACTGTAGGAACGTAGCGAGAACAAGGAAACTGCGAAATTTACACTATAGTGCAGGGCTCGTTTCGTCCTTTGACCATTTTGTCGGGTTGCCATTTTTCCTTTTTCACCGACGGGAATATCGTTATTACGTCTTTCGCTGATGCGTGGGTCGGTCTGATCTCGCACCACGGACAATCGGTCTCGATCATCAGCCTGTCGGATGGTATGGTCGTCACAGCGAACAAATTATCTTCGGATCTAAGCGAACTGTAAGAACATCCAACATAAGTATTTGAAAAAAGAGACTGCAATAATTATTTAAGCAAATTGTCAATATTTTATGACACAGGATAACATTTCTAAGGTCAAGGTCACGGCAACGTCAAAGCCAATTTTCTACGGCAAATTCTATATCTTCGTAGAAAAAATATTCGACTATTTGCGCCAAGGTTGAATTTTATTTATCATGAGATATTTCCCACGCCATTTTAGAGAACGATCTCAGCGTGACTTTGGAAAATCCTTGGAATGAAAGAACGTACCATCCGTTGATACCAATGTACAATCCGAGTTGCAGTACGTTATTAGCCTCCTCGGGATTACCGTCGAACGAGTGGACAACGCCCTCGGTTAGCACATCTTTGTGTTTTCTTAATATCGTCACGAAGTCCTCCGACGCATTGCGGCAATGCAGGAACATTGGCAGCTTGAGGCTCGCGCACAAGGACAATTGCATTTCAAAATACTTCTTCTGAGTGTCCTTGCCGCAAAAGTTCAAACGATCGTAGTCCAAACCCATCTCGCCGATGGCTATTATCTTGTCGCGATTCGCAAGCGCCAGTTCCTTCATACTCTCGAGGTAAACTTCCGGCTCACCGTTCTCCTCAAAAGCGTTGCATCGGGTGGGATGACAACCCACTGTCGTGAACAGCCTCTCTGTTGCGGTAACATTACCATAATTCTGTGTTCAGTTTCTCGTAATTATAACTATTAACTTTATTGATTTTTTATTATTGTTGCCTTTATTAAATTATAATTATTTACTTAATTATTATTATTAGCCAAATCATTATAGTAAAAAATAATACTGAAGTCCTAATATCGGCGATAATAATGATAATAATTATATTATTAATTGATAATTAATGATTACATTATTATTATAGAATGTAGAAAATGAAGTATCGAAAAAAACAAGCGAACTATCTCAGATAACGAAAATATTGTAATACAGGTAGCCGAAAATGTTTTGAGAGAAGCTGCAGAGGTGTTGAATGCAAACCCATGAAATGGCGGAGTAGAAATAAAGGAAGCTATGGAAAGGGGTGTCTGAGCATTGTTGCACAGGATAAGAGACAAAAAGGAAACCTGAACAAAAGAATTGAAAACGCAATATGAATAAACATGAACCGAGGAGTACAAAAAACTGGATAAAAATTGAGAACTTGATGTACTGGAACAGAAGGACACTCAGGGCACAACTAAAAAAACATAGACAAAGTTAAGGTACAAAAATATAGAAAACAGAAGTAAGAAGGGATATGTGAATACTCTATGTCAGTAGGTAAGAAGGAATGAGAAAACTTTCAACATATATTTGAATAAAATAGAATTAAAGAAAAAATTTAGTGAGGGAGGGGTAAATGGTTCCCAAAATTGGCAAAATCGCGACAAGACGTAGGCTCTATGAGAAAATATTAATGGGAAAATGAAACGTAAACCAATTGAATAATTTTACAGGTATGTGAGAATCTTCATAAGTACGATAAAATGGAAAGTGTAAAGGGGAGAAAGGGGGCAAGATGAGTGTTAAGGAAGGAAAAGGAACACGTGAAAGGATATCAATGTGGAGAGGGGAAAAGCGGATAAAAACCTGCAAGGATACACATTGAAATAAAAAACTATACTACAATCAATAATTGGATTATTATTAATATTAATCATAATAACATAATAAAGATATAACAATAATTAAATAACAATATAATAGAAAATAAATATAATTAAATGTAAAAAAATGTATAATAAATTTTTGTCCTACCGTCGGTTCTGGCCAATTCCAAAGCTTTTCTAGTTTCCTCGACGCTGCCGGAGGTTATGATGATTTTCGAAAGGTTATTGTCCCAGCTGCGTTCCAGTACCATTTCCAGGTCCCTTTGATGCTTCTCTGTGCCATGGTAAATGCCTTGATACATTGGGTCGAGGAGATTCGCACCAATATCTACGGAAAACAAATCGAAGAAACTCTTTTTCCCGAAACATGTCACTTTTATTATCGCTATAACGATGAAAACGGGGTACGCGCGAGTACATAACCTTAAAACTCAAAGTACAAACAAAAAAACAATGTAGTTATCGTCGTATAGAGCGCTCAGTTTTTTCTTGCGCTGCCGATCGTCAATGGTTGGCTCACGCGGTTTTTTCTTTCGGTTGCGTTTTCGTTTTTTTTGTTACCTATGAACTTTCGGAGATTCGTCATTCTCGTAGCGAGCATGAGACGAGAGAAAAAGTCACGAAAGGGGGCAGGTGGTCCGCTGCAACGCGACCGGGCGGCCCTTCTGACACATGGACAACACCGCGCCGCGACGACGACGCGAATGGCTCGTCGCCATCTTGAAAATTTACCCGATGAAATAAAAGCTAACCGCGGATTATTTGTTTTTTCTCCCCGTATGTTTGCGGTCGCCCTTTTTACTCTCCTTTTTGGGCCAATGCGACAAACGCACGCTCGAGTGAGCGTGACTTTTTTTTATTGCGGTTCCTCCGGTGCGCAAGAGCGATACCATCTTGGCGAACGTGAGGAGATGCCTCGCAGAACCGCGAATTTCGCTGGTGTTCAAATCAGAGCTTTTAGTTAAAAAAAATCACAAATTTTGGAGTTCAGGGGAATGGGAAAATCGGTACAAGAGGAACATCGAAAGTATTAGAAATATTAATGTAGATAAAATTTCATACAGGGTTGAAAGCGAGTTGAAAATGGTGGAGAAATTGAAAAAACCATGTGATTTCGTTAGAAATTTATTCAGTAGAGTGGATTACGTCGAGAGTACATTTGTGAATGTGATTTCTATTCGCTGCAGTGTAATTCTATGTAATTTCCTTGTCTAATATCAAGAACAATGCTTTTTCTCTATTGAGACCAAAATGGTGGTTTAATGTAAGATTACCTCTTACATTAAACCACCACTTCCGGCGAGAGAAATGAACGGCCATGTTTTATTAACAGGGCTCATATATTGTTTATCAAACAGTAAATGAGCCCTGTTCTGATGAGACCAGTCTGAGACCGGAAGGAAAGACGTATGAACGTCGCTACCGGTTGATAAAGGAATATGAGCCATTTTCCAACTTCACAAGAAATGGACACTTGATTTCAACAAAAACATGGTTACCGTCTTTCAGCGATATGAAAGAATTCATTTCAGTGTGCGCCGAGATACATTCTAGCACCGACAAGAAAAAACTGCATCACTTGTGGAAGTGGGAAAGATAAATGGCGGCTGAAGTATTTCTTTTCTTTTAATGCAGACGTTTTTGTTCATTTTAAAAGAAAGTTTGTCACTTTAAATAAACGTTTTCAAACGAAAACGTTTTCAGATAAGAACATTTCATGATTGGAATTGTTTTTGAACCTTTTTTTTTCGTTTCTCCAGAAAATGACCGTTATTTTTTTTTAACACAACGGTTTAAATAAAATAACATTGCCCTTTATAAAAAAAGAACATTTCGAAGAGACGGAACATTTCGAGAAAAATTCAAAAAGACGTTCTTTTCATTTAAATTTGGTAAACAAAAAACGCTTTCGAAGAAAAACCTTTTCTTGTATGAGAATCGAAAAACGCTTTGGAATAAACGTTCGTGTAATTTGAAAAAAAAAGAACGTATTTGATTATTTCAAACCGTTTATTTTTTTTGTATAAAAAGGGTTTTTATTTAAAAACCGGGTTTTTATTTAAAAGCATTCTTTGTTCAAGAAAAGGATTTTTTTGAAAAGTTTTTTTTCCAAATTCAAAACGTCACTTCCACAACGCGAATAAGTCCGCGCTAGTGTTCACTGAAGCGACTTGACTACCGAGTTGATTTTTTCGATGCACTCCTCTTTCTTCTTGGCAATCGCTGCCTCGGCGTGTACGAATTCAGGCCGCGCAATTTTACCCGGCACCAATTTCTCAACGTACAGCGTTTGCTGTTGATTGTAGAGTTCCTTGAGGGCGCGATCGTGTTTCTGAAGTTCCTGAACGCGTTCCCAGACCTCGGTCGAGTCTTGTTTAAGTTTGGCCGCGTATTCATTTATGGCGGTGCTCGCCATTTTGTATTCGTTGTTGATGCTCTTGACGGCTGTGAGAAAAGCATTCGAGTCTTTGTTGGCTTTGAGATAGACGAGTTGATCGTCGAGCTCGTTGTACGTGGCAACTCGTCGATCCTGGGCGGCGAGGACTCGCTCGCACTGACCGGCGATTCGTAACTTGCTCTCGGACGCCTCGTCGCGATCGATACTGAAGTCCATGCGAACGTAAACAATCACGAGGAGGAAGAGAAGATATAGAGCGGTGGCGATCAACAGTGGCTCTTGAAGCATCAGCAAACGGGGGAATCGATACGACAATCGGAAGTTCCGTATGTGATTTTCCACGAGATTGGTCTTGCGAAGATTAATGACCGGCCGACCGGCAACGTCGAGGTAAGCGTAGTGCGAGCCATCAGCGAGCCTCTCGACTCCATCGTACGGCAATTCTAACTCGAAGTCCGAAGCGCCTTCGGGCAAAATTATACTAACGTACAACTCGTCCACCACCATATCATCGAAAACATGATCGAACAAACGCATTTCCAGAACGTAACGGTCATCGCGGTGGTAGAGATACTCGTAACTCGGCACATTGTAGCCCAGGGTATAACGTGTCTTCCAACCGCCAAAGAGTGGAAAACGCGGACGGAGATTAACCTCGACGGAGTCCTTCTTCACGCGTGTGTGCGATGTTGAGATGTTGCCGATTTCGTCCCTTCGAAAGGAAAATGAGAAGGAAAAAGAAAAGAGATTAGTAGGATAACTGCCGCAGTTGAAATCTCTTATGGTATAGAGAAAGTTGAAAAGAACTTCAAATGTTGGTGGTGCATTGTCAAAAATTATTTGGAAAGAAGGTTGCGTACTTGCACAGCTTGTCAAACTACTTCAAACAAATGTGAATACTCATATTAAAAACGGAAAAAATTACGCTTTGGAACCCCGGTTTTATAAATCTATAATGGAAAGTTCATGCGAGTCGTATTTCTCAAATGTGAGAATGCTTTCACACAGGGCCTCAATGACAGCATGGAACGTTCTTTTTCGAAATTGAAGGGTATAAAAAATGAATTATGGAACTAGATTTTCCGAATAAGCTCACATTAATGTACATTGAATGTGATTTACTCAAAGTAATTGATTCATCTAGTGTTATCTCTGTGAATTCTCCAACATTGATTTAAGTCTAATTCGTAAAACTGGTGTTGTGTATCCTTAATGAAATCAAGGGCTTAATCATGAAACTTGGTACAGGCAATTGAAAGATCCTTACCTGTAATAAATATCCGAAGCAGCAGCAGGCAGCACAGTGTCGAAGCTGTGGACACTCGCCTGTCCAAGTTTCGAGGCCCTCGAGTACTCGTATCTCGAGAAGGAGCCTTTGAGTTTGGCACCCTCGTGGAGGAGTTCCAGAGTTTCCTCTACGGCGATATTGCCCCAATGGGAGACTTCTAGGACACGGTCCAACCGTTTGACAGTCAAGAATTTATTGTTGTTTTCAAAGTGTACTGTGATATCTTGTTCCGAGAAGGGCCCACGTTTCTCATAGGGGCCGTAGACGATTTGGGCCTCGTTCTGTGTGACAGGCTTGGCTCTTGTGAAGCTCTCGACTGCTCTTGACGGAAGTACAACAGTGGTGGTTTGTTTGTTTACAGAGTAGGGACTGTAGAGGAAGAGGTTTCCGCCCCAGCGTACCAGCTGTCTCTCTTTCTGAGTGATGACAGCTGGATGAGGTTGGGCTTTGTGGCTGTTGACTGTCTCAACCTCCACAGACGTCGTCCTACCAGGCTGAAGCGCATCGCGTAATTCTATTCTCCATGCTGGACCTGGAATCGACGATGACGAAAGCGCCGTCATTGTCAATTCCGTCCTAGATGCATCCCTCGCGTGTGCAGAGATCCAGGCCAGTGACAATTTCCTGTCTGGCTCAACAGTGAACAGAAAATGACGCACAGCAGCCTTGCCTCCATTTTCTAGTACCAGTTTGGAAGTGACACGTGTCAATTGGGACTGGAGGTCTATCGTACGGTCCACATTCTTCAGGATTATATCAGAGTCAGCACAATGCGCAATAGTGATGATCAGTGCGAGCACGCACAATAGTGGTACCTTGATGAGTGACATTTTGGCTCCGATGTGTTCTCTGAAAAACAAATTTCCTTTTAGTTTTTTTGTTTTTATGTATTTTTTTTTTTAAGCTTTCGGATTTGAACTAACTTTTTGTTAGATATGTTGGCGTCTATTTGACAGCTTTCATTGATCATGGACTTTATGTAAACAACGTTTTAGTGTTTTTGTGTCTATTTTCAAATATCGAAGCTATTTATTTCTTTTCAATGAATTTATTGCGACATTTGTGTTTGGGTTTTTCGAAAAATGTATTTTTTAACGTTTTTTCGTGGGCTTCCCTTTACATTACGAATACGATTTTCTTGTAGTGCTATTGTTGTGAACTTTTATGTTAGTTTTATTTGCACCCGATGTGACTTATTTACGCTTTATTGTGTTATTTTTGTTCCTCACCTGACTGACCTTTTTTTAGGTTATCGTTGTTGTCGTTCTGCGTATCCTTGATTTATTTTACGATCAATGTTTTGTGCGACAATTTCGCGTTACGGTAGCGATAACATGTGGCTATTACGAGATGTATATTACAGGAAATATTATGCCGTACCGGCGTCTCTCATGTAGGCGAGTACTGAGCGTAAGATGATGGACGTGGCGGTGAAAAGATATCCGCAGTACGTGGCCACACTTTCGTACCCGTCCGTCGGCTTCGCGAACGCGCTCGCGTATGATTCGTCCGAGACAAGAGAATGACACGCTGCATTATTTCTATGCATGAAATAATAAATAGCGATTCGTCCGAACTTTAATTCTATCCGTCGCCCCTGCGTGACGCTAGGTCCTCTATGAGAAATTTTTGTTGTGGAGGCGCGTGAGAGCTCTATAAACTTAGCCGCCGGGTTGTCGAAAATCGTGCTCTAACGTATACCAATCGATTGTTAGTCGTTTGTTAGTATTTATTAGACAAGATCCAGCGTTTGTTAGACCTTATTTATTTAATAAAACGAAACCCAAATTTCATGTCCAAGTTAGCCGCAAGAAATTTTTTTTAAGATTTTCGACTTGTTTTTCGATACAGATCAATTGTTAGTCATTGGTTAGTGATTGTTAGTTGAATTTTATCGTTTTTAGAGCCTAATTTTTATTTAATCGTTAAAAAACTTTTCGGTCCTACAGTGTGCGGTGATAACACGTAGATGGTAGCACTGATGCTGTGGTCAAGAGCAACTTCGATCGTGAAACACCTGAATATCTGCAAAACGGCGATTATTCGTATACCAATCGACTGTTAGTGCATTGTTGGTGATTGTTATGCGAGTT
>JAPYZI010000054.1:0-100093 GCA_030523105.1 Ophioninae sp. A BG-2022a
CCCCCCCCGGCCACTAGCTTTCTCGATATGAATTATTGTACAGTAATAATAACAGGCTCTGAACGAGGCTTGATTAAATTCTTCGCGTTGTCTTTATTCCTCGTGTTCACGAATTGAAAAAAAAAAATGTTCAAAAAACCGAAAAAGAAAGATCGGTTCGGCGAAAAGATACATCAAATGCAAATAATCTGAAATATAGGAAATTATTGGGTCGTCGTCGAGTGATATATGATCGTGATGTAAATTCAATAATTGGCAATTTAATGAAATTCACTTTGATTCGCGGGATAATCGATCAAATCGATGTTACTTGTTTGATTTTCGAAGATTCACGTTTGATCAGTCACATTATTGATTCTGTAGGGAATTTATAGTTATTTGATTTTTATTTGATTCCGCAAAGTTTGATTTTTTTCATCGGCATGAAACTGATCAGGAAGAATTAATCTTTTTTTTTCCATGGTCAAGTGTTTGGTGGAAACAAAGACCGAGAGACAGAGATATCGGTAGCCCTCATTTTTTTTTTTTTTTGAGATATATTTTTTGCACCCTTTCTCGAGCTAATTAGCATCGAACAATTAGCACGTCTTGTTCGTCGAGGCCCAAGACGTTTGCGTCTTTATAAAGATTATTGGTAAAAGGTCGTTATACCGGCCAGTGGGCCATTTTTTGTTTCTTTGTGAAAAAGAAATGAGGTATTTTAAAGCACTTTTGATTATTTCGTAAAATTAAAATTTTTAAATGATTGACAATATTTTTTTTTTATTGAGTAAGAAGGTAAAAAATAGAGTAGGCAGTAAAAAATAAAAAAAAAACGTTCTTTGCCTTTTTTTTCGCAAAGTGACAAATTTAGAATCGTTTTTTTATTTTTCGTGGATTTTTTTGGGTTAGTTTGGGTACAATGATTATTGATTATAAGTCTACTGGACTACTTGTAATTTTTTGTAAAATAAACTTTAAATACTTTTTATTTGATTTTTTTCATAAAATTAAGAATCATTTTCTATTTTTGTGCAAAATAAAAAATTCTATTCTTTTTTGGCAAATGAAAAATTTCAATAATTTTGCATTTCTTTGCAACAAAATTAACGAAATTGTAATAATTTTTTATTCCGTTTAAAAAAAAAAATATTTAGTCTTTTTTTTAATATTGAATCCTACGAGCCCTATTAATATAAAAATAATGACAATAATAATAAAATAATAATAATTTTTTAATAATAAAATAAACAGCCCTTTTTCGAATCGTTCAAAAGTATGCAAAAGAATTTGAAGCGCGAACAAAAAGATCGAGATTCATGCAGATTTATACATCTCCTTGTGCGCATTAAGAAGGCCACGATTTACAAAAAGTTCGATAGTCGATGCACCTCGATAGATGTTAATACTCGAAGATACAAAATTTATCTTTTGTATTATTCCGTTGTTCTTTCGTAGGTGGACAAGTCCCGCCGGTTTTACAACGGAATGGTGTAGGCGAGGCCAGCATCGCGAATAAACGTTTCGACGTTATATTTCATTCGCTGTGTCCGGACATATCTTTGTACATCAGCATACTTTTCGATACGTATCCTCGTGTATAAGACACTCTCGCAATCATGGACCATTTTATTCGCACTTTATGCCCAATCAAAACGATCCACAGAACAATTACCGAAATCCATTATTTTTAAATTACAGCCAACATTTATAAAATTAACTTCTAAATTTTTTGAATTTCTAAAAAAGTTTCGGAAGAATTTAACATCTCTACAAATTTGTTTATGAAATTAAAACTTCTGAAATTAATTTTCAAATTTTCGAGATCGCTAAAAAACGTATAAAATATTTTTAAACTTTTGTTTGTGCAATCAAAAATTGTAAAACTATTTCCTAACTTAAAAAATTCGAATAATGGAAAATTCCTATATTTCTAAAAGTAATTTCTAAATTTAATAGGTTTCAAAAAAATGTCATTAAAAAATTCTAAACTTTTATTTGTGTAATCATAATTTCTAAAATTATTTCCTAAAACTTCAAAAATTTACAAAAAATAAAAAAATAATTGTCTGTGAGGGAAAACCAATCCTTTTTTTTTTTTTTGTAAATGCCGTAATTTTGTAATTTTCGAAATTTAATTAATTAAAAAAAACGATTTTAAGAAACTAGTTATAGGAAATAATGTAAATCGTTCGATTTTAGCGATAATTAATTATTGATTTAGCATTAATTCGATTCAGCATTAATTAATTAATTACGAAAAAGTTATCGACAATTATAACCTCAACAAATATTAATACCGAATTCCCTCCAAATTGTTCATCACGTAAAAAAAAAAAAAAAAATTCGACGTAAAAAATAAAATGTTAGTAATTTAGTACGTGGTCCGAATTTCCACGGTTCCTTGTCGCCCCCATCCTCCCTCGCAAGCCCTCCTTCTCTTTCGCCGTTAAATCGAATGTCGCCAGATTTCGAGACGGTGTTCGAGTTCACGGGCGGTCCTATTATACATTCTCGCGCGGCGATTATACGTTAGCACATACCTGTTCTCTTGTTGTTTTGTCTGTCGCGCGAGAAACACGATCCCGATACGGTATTAATAACAATGATGAATAATACCGCGAATATTGTACAAGTACAAGCTCGCGAGGCTCAACGAAACGCTCTTGTGTCTGTTGAAATAAAAAATAAAAAAAAAAACAAAAACAAACGAACAAACAAAAGTAGCACGTAGAAAACTCGAATAATTCCGAAAACGAAAAAATAAAAAATAACAAAATATCGTTCAGAGTGAACAATAATAGACTGAAGAACAATATTGTGCAATACATTTTTACTTTGATAACGTTAGCTTTGAAAATTATGCAGTTATTCGTTTTGTCCAAAAAAAAACAGATTATAATTAAATAATTACAAAAATAATATATAAACAATTGTAAATGAATTTTAAAAACTGAAATTAGAAATTTTTCTTTTCCTTGCGTGAAATTAAGTTTGATTTTCTTGAAATGATTTAATGTGAATTTAAATCGAATGAGATTAATGAAATTATTATTGAATTAATTTAATATTTATTATTGAATTGTTAATTGAATTTAATAATTATCATTAAATTATTAAATCAATGATTATTTTTAATCAAATTATCCAAACTAGTAATAACTTGATTTTTAATTTCCACATTGATAACATTATCTTTGAAAAATCTTTAGAAATTTGTTTCGTCTTAAAAAAGTGTAAAACTATAAACAAACAATTACAAATATAATTACATGCATTAATTTAACTATAATGAATAATAAAAATAAATAACACATATAAATTACACGGCACAAACAATTACATAAATCAATTCCATAATGATTGTTAATTCTTAAATTAATACATATCTTATTTGTCATTGTTGCAATTATTGGTTGATAATTCGACATTTTTTTAAGCCAAAATAAATTCCTAAAGATTTTTCAAATATAATATTATCAATGTGAAAATAAAAAATCAAATAATTCATAGTTTTAATGTTTCAATGTATTCACGAAAAAAAAAAAATTATCAAATTGAGAGTGAAGAGTTCCGATTGAGAGAGAATATAGGCGAACGCACGCGCCCATGTTATACATGATACACAATATTGGTTTTACGTGTTTATTATTCTCCTGGTTGTTCCGGTGGGACGTATCATTACGGTCGTTATCGTTAACATGCAAATGTGTGGCCGCGGTCTAATGGTGTCTTAATTGAGTCGACCATTAGAGCGACCCACGCGCTCCTCTCGCGAGAGCCCCCGGACCCGCGGCCCCAGTCGACGCGACACACGAGCCCATCCGTACCACGCTCACATCCGAGCTCCCCGGAATACCCCGCCCTCTTATACGCGTACCTTTCTGTGTGTCTTCGAACGATCATCACATCGGGATATCGAGAGATTCCTCCGTACAATTCTCGTTCGATCAATGATTACGAAAAATCAATTCTGCTGTTTGAAATTTCGTTCGAATTAATGTAGAATTCTTTCACGTTTTGTTTTTTTTTTTGTTTCCCCACAACGTTTTGGTTTGAGAGTGTTGTCTGGATTTGAGAATTTAGTTGCGTATACTTGGAAAATTGTAAAGGCTGGGGACGAATCGTTTTGATTGGGTTTGTTTGGGTATAGCTATTTTTAGCTTTGGATTTTGGTTTGTTTGGGTTCGATAGAGTTTTTTTTTGGTTTGCGTTTGTTTGGATTTGGGGTTGCTTGGGTTTTTTTGATTGGGTTTTGATATGCTTGAGATTTTTGTTTTTTTCTTTGGGTTTGTTTGATTTTAGGATCGTTTCAGTTTCCTTTTATTTGTGTTTAGGTTCGTTTGAGTTTTTTTTTTCTCTAGGTTTGGGTTCGTTTCATTTCAGTATCCTTTTGTTTGGGTTTTGGCTTGGAATTCGTTTTGGTTTCGGTTCGACTTTGGTTTAATTCACGGATTTTCGGATTTAGGCTTGGATTGGCGTTCATTTGAGTTTAGATCGAAGTTCGTTTGGGTTCAATTTGACATTTGTTTGGGTTCGTTTGGGTTGAGGTATTTCGACGCGGAAAAGAGAGGGAGGAAAGAGGGTGCAGAGATGCAAGAGATTCAAGACGGAAGGACTCGACGATGAACGAGAAAGAGATCGCCCGGTCGTGTAGTAACAAGTAGCTCGGGAGAGCTTGATAGAGCCATAAATAGCACTATAGCTCATTGATCCGCATAATCGCATGCATTACCGCGGTCTTCTCCCGCGGCGTCGGCGGGCCGCGGCGAGGATCGCGGTTTTCGCTTTTCGACCCGCCGGCTGTGTGCCGCCCGTGTATTATTATTCTCTCCCCTTGTATACACACACGTATACCCTCCTTCCGTACACCTATATCATCCACGCATGTATCGGGATGTAACCGATCACAAGTTGCCCGATATTTTCGCGGATCCATTCATCCGCATTTCCAAATAAAAACCCGGGCAACTCTGAGTCGGACTCGAATACCGAGGATTCCGTACAAAATTGTAGGTACGTTTCTTTTATATTGAATATTTTGATATTTTTATTAATTTTTTTATTTTTATATTGAATATTTTGATATTTATTTATTTTCATATTGAATATTTTGATATTTTTATACATTTTTTTCTTTTTATATTGAAGTTTTTATTATTCATTATTGATATTATTGTTTTTTATGGATTATATTTTATTTACGCCCCATTTATTTTTCACGATCGGTCTGTTATTCAGCATGATAAAACAATAATAGAAACCCGGAAAAGTCCGAGTCGGATTCGACCACCCAGAGTTCCGTACAAATTTGTAGGTACATATTGTAAAAAGTTCAAAAATCCAGTCTCGCAGTTTTTTCCGAATTTTTTTTTCAAAGATTTAATTACAATTCTATAGTTTTTAAATTTTCCCCTATACTTGTAGTACAAGACGTTATTCCCTGTCAAATTTCATAGTTCTAGGTCAACGGAAAATAGCCTATAAATTTTCATTCCCTTGAGAGTTCAAACATACGTTTGTATTTACAGCTATAAAGGGTCTTGGCGGACAAACAGACGGACGATTAACAAAGTGATCCTATAAGAATATCGTTTTTTCTTTTTAAGGTACAAAACCCTAAAAATCAATAAAAATTGGCGATGGAAGGTAGAATTCTAGACACGACAAAAAAAAAAGAAAGAAAAGGGCTGCGCAGTTGATGACGCGACGTGGTAATCCAAGTTGGAGCTAGATAAAGAGAGCATCAAGAAAGTGGGCTGAAAAGTGGCCTTTCGGTGTTCCCTATATATCGCCTCAAGACCATGCGTCGCCTCATTCCTCGGTCTTCGGTGATGGCAAAAGGGCCAAACCTCGCGGGGGCAAACCTGAGTCCACGACGTCCCGCGGGGGCGGCCGCTTTGACCTGGTAATGGCGTGCCGAGAAGAATGGGAAATGTCACCAGGGGGCTCTGGGAAGGCTCGCGCGCGCCCACGGTAACCCAGAACCGCCTCCATCCACCACAGACGCCGCCGCAGTCAACCTGCCCTTTTTTTTCCTCTCTCTTCTTCATCGACTATTTTGTCTTTTTTTTTGCTCTCTGGGGGCGGGGGGGAGGGGAGGGGTCCACTATTTTGTCTTTTTTCTTGCTCTCTAAGAAGGGCGAGGGGCAGGGGGTAAGGGGGGGGGGGGGGGTAGACAATCCCATAGCGTTGGATCATTCATGCAACAGTCATTAGTCTACTACGACCTCGCTACTCCCCTACTCCCCACTCACGATCACAAAAGAATCGACAACGTTTAGTTTTTCCTCGTATTTTTAAAATCTAACCTATCGATCGGTTTGTTACATCGAGCCAAATCGGTCGAGATAATTTTAGAGTATTTTTCATTCACCGATTTACGAAAAGTCCGGTCTACATGATTTTGAAATAAAAATAAACAAAGGATTTCAAATTTGAAATAATGAATTGAATTTGTAATTATTAAGATATATAAATGAAGAAAAATAAAATCAGTAAATTAAATTTAAAAGTAGAACATTTTGAATAAATTAAGAATTTTTTTTCATATGGCATGGTATAACATCGAGGCAAACCGATCTTCCACAATTTTTATTTATCGATTTACGATAAGCCTGAACAATAAGATATTGAAAGAAATCAAAACTGTTAAACATTATAATTGAACGAATAACGGAATAACAATACTTTTATTAAATTTAAAAGTATAAATTAAATTTATAATAATTTAAAAGAATAAAAATAATGAGTTGAGAGAAATAAATGAAGAAAAATAAAATCAATAAATTAAATTTAAAAGAATAAAATTTAACATCCATTGAGGAAAAATATTTTCAAATAGCATAAAATTCACTGTCACATCTGACACAAATTCTGAAATTTAAATGTTATAAAATCCCCCTCCCCAAGCTGCAATTTTTATAATATTCCGATTGAATTATTCCATTTAGAAAATCGATGTAAAATTTGATACCCGATTTTGACAAGGAAGAATAATTGGTACGTATGAAATCTGAAGGTCGAAAATCTTGGAGTTTCCATGGGCATGGAAACTGGAGTTTTCACCGGGAGTTGACCTAATAGCCTTGGTTGATGGTAACGGCTCTGAGAAACCCTCGTAAAAAGTCCCGGCATGTCAATGAGCGGCATAATCGGGGTTCCTCTCTGAAGTCGTTTCTCTCTGAGTTACATAGGCATCACCGAGAACGGCCTACCTTCGCTCTGCGAGCGTCTGCCTCTCTCCGTCTCTCTCTCTCTCGGTCACTCTCCCTCCTTCCATCTGACGATAGGAAATCTCGACAAATGATCGTGACCGACGATCGACTTTGAATAATCGATGCTTCAACCGCAGACACGATGGGCGTGTTCACGAATCTTTCTTTAAAGCTCTCCACCATAGCGATGATTCCTTTTCCCCATTGTTTTCCTTCTGTGTATACCTTCCTCTTCTACTGCCGAAAAAAAACGAATCGATTAAGCGTCGTCGATCGGCGACAATTCCTTTTTGTATTATTTATTTTAAATTGTTTTTTTTATTGTTATTTATTTTGAGGAATATTTATTTATTTTTCATATTATTTTATGTATAGTATATACACATATATACATATATAATATTTGAATTTGCTGTATAATATCATATTACAAGTTTGTTATGTCTTTTATATTTTATATTTAATTAAGTTAATTTAAATATATTTTTTTAAATACTTATTTTAAAATCACTCCATCGGTTGGAAACAAGATCGACCTTTGACCTTTGGGATTTTTATAAAAGATATTGTATTTTTTATTAGATTTTATTTGAATTTTCTATATAATATAATATTATAAGTTTGCTATGTATATTATATATAAATATATATATATATATATATATATAATACTTGTATTAATTTTAATTTAAATATTTTTATTTTCATGAGTTTGCCCGGATTGTTAAGCTTATTTGAAGGTCACTCTACCGCCGAGAAAGAAGACCGAAAATCTCACAATACCGTAACTCCAAAAAAATGTTTATTCGAATTCCAGATTTGTCATTAAGTTTTTTTTTTTTTTTTCTATCGACAAGATTCGAAACGGGATTTCCCGATGGATAACCATAGGAGGAACACTTTCGATATTCAGTCTGCTCGATAATTCATTTTTCACTGTCATTCATCGAGCTTCATTGTAAGGGCCGATGCTTTGACGATAAAACGATTAAAAAAAAGGGACCAAGACAGCCTATAACCCGAAGGTAAAAAATCCATTCTCGCAGGACCTTCGTTCTCCTTTCAAGGGCCCACAAAGTCCTGGCGAAGATTAAAGGGGAAACAAGAGCAAAAAAGAAAAATGCGTTTAAAAATAGGGGGAGGGGAGAGGCGCGAGGACGGTGAGGGGGGGGGGGGATGGAAGAGAAGATCACCGCCAGTGGGAACGGTTGATACTGACACGAGGAAAGAAACAAAGCGAGGATTTTTTTTTTTTTTTCAAGGAGTGTGTGCGTGAAGAGGAACCTGAATATAAAGAGGTGGACGAGGTGAGATGAAACGAGCGGGAGGAGAAAACGAAAGCGTTTATATATAGCGCTGAGGTCTAAAAGCCAATCAAAGAATGACAGTCCCGAGACCCGCCTCGCAACCTTCAAAAGGGCTCTGCCCGGGGGCTGCTGCCGTTTGCTGGTGGAGAAACTCGAAATTCGACACAGAGAGACTACTGCATATTGATGAGTGAATACCCGAGCGCCACGCATACACCCAACTTAACCTGTCTTACATTATCACTCTGAGGGGGGGGGGGGGACCCTCCACCTGACACTAGACTCGTTTTAAAGTGGGTCTAATTAATGTGACTATTTTCGACCATCGTTTTAAGATTACTTGACTTCCCTGACTTGGTACTTGTTTGGGTCTGTTTGGGTTTGTTTCGGTTCGAAAAGTCTTTTCGGAAATCATGGAGGACTTGAATTATTATATTTTTTTGTTTTAGGGATCAATATCGATGATGACGTTTTACCTTGATAAACGGTGTAATCATTGTTTTTTTTATGGGTTAAAAATAATAACAATAAGCTGGTTCGAACTTATACAATGTCATTTATTTTGATTTTTAGTTTTTATTGTTTGTAGTGTTTATCCAGTTTTAACGAATTTCTGAAAATTCTATTTTTTTAATTATTTCGTTTGGGTTTGTTTGGGTTTGTTTGATCATATAGATCTTTTGAAATTAAATAGACCTTGAAAGATCTATTTTCATTTGTTTCGTTTGGGTTTGTTTAGGTTTGTTTGATCTAATAGATCTTTCAAGATTAAATACACCTTGAAAAATCGATTTATCAATTATATCGTTTGGGTTCGTTTGATCAAATAGATCTTTCAAGATCAAAGAGACCTTGAAAAATCTATTTTTCAATTATATCGTTTGGGTTTGTTTGATCAAATAGATCTTTGAAGATCAAAGAGACCTTGAAAAATCTATTTTTCAATTATTTCGTTTGGGTTTGTTTCGTCGATATTTTGCAATTATTTGGTGTGGATGTTCCCGGATTATGGTGGCTTTTCGTGGCGAGAAAGATCGCGAGTACGCCCAGTGACGGAAGTTGCACACAGGCGCTTGGATACGTCACGATGAACTCGGACTCGTCGTCGTTGTCGTCGGCTTCCCATGAGCAAATAGACATCGTAATAAATCGACGATAAGCATGTACAAAGGATACAGTGTGTTGAATCCGGTCGTCTTACTCGGAGCTCGCGCGTGTGCGATGACGATGCCGCGTACCATCTTGAAGCTCCGTTTTCATGCGCTGGTACAAGCGCCTTTTGCCCTGGGTTGCCAATATCAATATCATTTATACATCGACAGAAAAGTTTATGCCAATTATAATTGGATTTCGATATGAAAAAATATCAACAATTACAATTCAAATTTTGCTTTTAATTATTTCGAAAATTTGCCTCCTATTGAAAAATCATGTCCAAAAGTAACGGTGATGGTGGTGTGAATTTTCGAGGTTTTTTCAGAATTTCTGAGAATTTCATTGAATTTTATTTCGTTTAAAAGAATTTCAGAGAATTTCAGGGAATTTTTGGCAATTCTAGCTATTCTTGCAGAATTTTCTGAAATTCTAGCTAATTTTAGATTATTCGAGCCATTTTTTGAGAATTATTGATAACTGCAGAGAATTTTAGAGAATTTTAGAGGATCCTGGAATATTTCGGGGAATTTTAGAAAATTTCAACGAAGATCAAATCACAAAGACTATTTAATATTTCAGTGATATATCACAAATAAGATTTTCGTTCTCCTCTTCAGAAATTTCTCTGTACGTTTTACACCCGACAGTGGCACTTCAGGGATTTTTGACATTTAAGGGGTTAAAAATTGTATTTTTCCTTTATTACTAAAAATACTAAAAATAAGGAAATAGATTTTTTTTCATTGGAAATTTCTATGTACGTCTTATACCAGATAGTGGCACTTAAGGGAGTTTTGACAATTAAGGGGTTAAAAACTATATTTTCTTTTTATCACTACAAATAACGAAATATATATATATATATATATATACATATACATATTTAGGAAATGGGTAATAAAGATTACGGTTTCATGTGGTTCGTTGAGTATTGACAGCGAGTCCCGTTGGTCGGCCATCAAGATCGCACTAAAAATTTAATCGTGGACACCCGGTCGTTCGTAGTGACATGGACGTACGTCGACTCGAGAAAAGACATAGACGAGGGCATACGACATGCGCATGGGCATAAAATTTTCTGCATTCCTCGTGCAGAGCTCATTTTATTTAATATATCGAGATCCCGGTGTACGGCTCGCTCGTAAGTTTATCACCGAGGTTATCCAACAAGACAAAACTGACCACATGTCGTATTGTCGGCCTCTTTCTCCCGCTGTGCTCGGTGGTGCAGCCTCGAGATAGTAGATGGAGCCTGCGGGACGAAATGATTGGTAGGGAGTATCGCGTCAACAGTATGCCATCGTGTCATCGTTTATCGTTTATGGCTGGTTAATTAGCCAGTTCCCAAGCTTCATTGCTAACCACTACCAATCCGGTATCTCTCATTCTCTCTCTCTTTATTTTTTACGTCTTCGGTAAATTAGTTTATGTTTTTTAAGTTTTGTTATTATTTTTATTAAGTGTTGTTATTATTATTATTATTAGTAAATTAATATCATTAGTTATTATTATTGGTTTATATTTTGTAAGTTTCATTATTATTATTAGTTAGTTGTTATTATTATTAGTTTTTTTTTAATTCTGTTATTACTTTTGTTAAGACTCTGTTCCTAGATTGACATTATTCCTTAATTTTCAGCATTTTATTGTTTTTAGTTTTTATTTTATTTGTAAGTTCATTCTTCAGTTATGAGTTAATTCATCTTCAGTTAATTGTCCTAAGACTGAATATTTTTTGAACATTTTTACGTTTTTTAAAAATTATTTTTTAGTGAAATTCCGTTTTTTGGTATTTTTGTTGTAATATTGGTGAATTGTTATTTTGCTAAACTCTATATTTTCATTTTATAATCATTTGTGGTATATTTTAAATTGTTATTGAGAATTTCTCCTCAAGAATGTTTCATATTTATGTTCAATCAAAATCATCATTGGCAGTTGTTCAGAAATGAGCAGAGGACGTCACACAGAGGCGGAAACAACAATTCCTTAATGAGGCCCAATACGGCCGTCATAAAAGCTGAGGTATGACAGGACGAGTGTGATTTTCTGATCAAATTCATCCTTTATGATTAAATAGACCTTGAAAGATCAAGTTTTGAATAATTTCATTTAGGTTTGTTTGGGTTTGTTTGATCAAAATTGTTAGGTCTTTCACCTTGTGAAAGTCACAATATTACGTCACAGGAACGCCTGAAACAGCCATCCCAGATACTCCTTTCTCTGTCTCTTCTTTTCTCGTCAAAAGACCTTCGTCACAGAATCTACCATTCGAGGCTACATTCTGGTATTCCTCGTTGTCACGTCCGCGAAGTCCATCAGCTACTTTTTCACCCTCCTCTTCCCCAGCGATCGCTCTTTATCAAAGAGAACAACCTTCCATCAAGATTTCTTAAACTAATGTTGGCTCATCAAACGGTCTGGACCGGAGAAGCCGGTGGAGGCCTCGAGGTTGAAAACAGCACATTTGTTACACCGCTTCCCGTTGTGATTCGTATAGCCACCTACACCATCACAGATTGGACATCCACACATAGGCTGACCAGAAAAGTGACGTCCAATGCTTATGGCATCCAAACTCAAACAAACTCAAATCAACCTTATTCATTTGCCTCATTTTTAATCCTTCGAGTGCATACCAGGTCCTCTTATTGCTAATTACATTGCAATGAAAGGTTCTGTTATTAATTTTATTGCTAATTACATTGATGGTTCGATGATTTGGATGATTCGACGATGAATTGCATAAGACGTTGATACTCCACAATAGAAAGTATCCAAATTTTCAAACCCAAACACACCCAAACGGACCCACATTTCACCTTAGGACTCACCCCCTTCTCATGCCTGCACGTATATCAATACGATATATCCAAACCCATCTGTGTACCCATTAGGTGTAGTGAAAAGAAATCCATTATTTTCTGAAGTACCAACCAATATCACAAACTGCAAATCAGTTGCTAAAGTTTTTTTTACGACAAAATCTCATATTTCCAACTTTATCTGTAACCCAATCGGACGTAACGCTAAACACAGCTAACTAAAGCCATCTATCAGAAACATCATAGATCTCTTTTTACTACACCCAATACATAACTATATATTCAGTTTCCAACCATTCCATCTGACCCCCCCCCCCCCGCTCACAAACTTCTTCCCTAGTCCGTTAAATCGTTACGAAAAGCGTGATGGAACATCCGAAAGATGGTCGGCTGATCGGAGGACTCATGGTCCTACAGGCAATTCCAAGACTGAGAATGAAGCCCGTAGAAAAGAGACCCGCTGCTGGAGAGGTCCTATAGAAACGATTGAGAAAAACAAAAGGAAATGGTGAACGGGAAGAGCGATGCGAGACGGATAAATCAAGACTAACCAGCCACGAAGCCTTTAATTCGGACGCGTGGGACTGATCTTACCGGCGGCGCTCCGGCTTGATGCTTTATATATAAATGTATATATGTATATACATGGACTGTACAAAACCGAACTGTAAGATACATGTATAGAACCAATGAGGTCTTTCCTTGGGGGCTAACAATGAGGGTCTATCAAGCAACCGAGTCGTCTTTGATAATGAGGGATCGAGATCGTCCACGAAGGGCACAAGCCTCATATTCTGTTTGGATGGGTCTTCGCGCCTCTCATCCCGAGGCTGTAGAAGTCTCGGCCAGTTTCAAGCCTCATTTTCGACCATGGTATACGATTACACGTAATTCCCGGGCTGACTGTGATCTTTGACAGATTTTTTTTATTTTTCTTCCTCTCGAGAATGGAACGGAAAGACGTTGGAGTAATGATGATTTATGTGGATCGCTGGACGACAATGCCGATCGATGAACCACGTGGGATATTTACGTTTGCTCCGACTCCACTCTGGTTGGAGGGTTCAACAGTGAGGATTCTGTAATGAGTGTTCTTGGAATTTATTGTCAGTTGGCGTCTAATGGGTTCAGCTTTAGGAAAAGAAGTTTCGAGATTATCTGATGCAGGATTTGTATTGGGTTGGTTGATTTTCTATTTGAGGATCATGGTTTGATCTTGGACAATCTGTTTTGGACAGTTGAGATTTGGGGTTATGGATGATCAGATAGGCAGATAGGCAAATGAATTCTTGGTGGACTGTCGTTATCAAATTATTATTAAGTCTTTATCAAATAAACTGGATTCTAAAATGTCGATTCCTATGCACCACGTATCCATCAGATCCTAATTAACTCTCTAATGAATCAATTAGACTCCCTACTAATTTGTAGTCAACCCAATTGGATTCGAAGCACTTTGAGGTTATCACTGTTTATCTGGTAGATAGGTAAATGGATTCTTGATGGATTGGCTTTATCGAATGCTCATCACGTCTTTATAAAATAAACTGGCTTTCAAAATGTTCATCCCCGTTCACCACGTATCCATAAAATCCTTCTGAAATTCTCATTGAGTAAATTCCACTCCCTACTAAATTCCAGTCGAATCAATTGGATATTCTGTTGAAATTCTATTCTATCGATTGGATTCCAATAATCCCTAGGCCTCACTTATCAAATCCCCAATATCTTTTTTTTTATCGAAACGTATGTGTCATCAATGACAGCTTGTGGTTCTTCTAGTGGAATATCAGGTGGGAAAAGTGTTGGAAATGATACTTTTGATGACGTATCCCCAGGAGGATGCCCACAGAATGGTGGACCCGAAGAGCTATCGAGAAAGAGATTGCACGTGTGAACTTATAGCTTGAGCCTCGCGGGCAGAGAACTCACGATCGAGTTTAATCGTTGACCGCCCAACGAACGTGTGTAATTACATTAACGGGAGTAATTAGCAGTAACGAGAAGTTACGCGACAGACCGCGAGAGAACTCAACCATTATATACCTTCTCGTATACATTATTATTCTCGATCGTGTTCATCCTTTTTTTGTTTTTTGTTTTTTTTTTTGTTTTAACGGCTACGTTCCACGCGTATGTGTGGCCTCTTTGGCAATTTCTCGTCGAAACGTCCGGTACTTTTTCTCTTATTAAGGTGATCGGTAATTATAGGAATTCCAGGAGGGAGAAGATGATCGAACGGTAGCGGACTATTGAATGTATACATTTACAGTGGAATCTTGATTATCCCCATTTTGAGGTTATCCAAAAGCATTTCTTTATCCTGAAAGAACCCAATTATGAGCTTTTATCATCGAGTTATCGCCCTAAAATATCCTCTTTCCTTATTTTAATGAAATATTTGAAAATTAAATTTGCCTACGTGGATAACTTTATAAATTATATTCTTTCTTTTGTTTTTGTAAAGTGTTTAAAATGAAATTTGCCTACGTTTATAACTTTGTCAAATATACGCTTTCTTTTGTTAAACAAAATTTGCATAAGTGTTTTGTAAAATATCGTATTGCTTATTTTTTATAAAATTTTTAAAATAAAATTCGCCTATCTTAGATAATCGTTAATTATTAAAGAATCCAAACAAATCCAAATAAACCCAAACAAAATGCTTGTTTCAAGCGAAACATTTTCTTTACATAAAATATGATTAATTAATCATGAATTATTAATCAACCCAAACAAACCCAAATAAACCCAAACAAAACAGTGATATCCAACAAACCCGTTTGTATCCAAAAAAATGAATAAATAATAATTAATGATTAAACAACCCAAATAAACCCAAACAAACCCAAACAAAAATCTCGTTTCAAAAACAAACTCAATTGTTTACATAAAAATAATTAAACAACTGTAACGTAATCCGAACTCGTTTGGATAATCGATGTTTAACTGTATTTTTTCACGTTGTGGTCATTCATATATGGGCTCGTCCGTGTTCGCGTGTGTGGTTTTTAAGTTCTACCCGGGGATGGTGGAGGCTCAATTAATTATTGAAATTCGACGCCGCCCGCGCGAGGGAAGGATCGGAGCCGGGACGTATTACGCGATAGGAGGACGAGAAAGCCGATCCTTGGAGCATCGGGAGATGCGGTAGCAAAATATGAGAGAACGCTAAGTACCCGAACATGCGCGTGCGAAGATCGAATGAGAACGTATGACGTGCGAGCCTGTATTAAGGGGGAACGTTTGTAGGTGTAGGTGTTCCGAGGCGTGCGGACCTCTATACACACGTGCGTTTAACATCTCCGAGCACATGGTGCCCGGTAGCAATTTATTCATTGCGCGCGCTAACTGGCCCCAGCCATTGAAAACCCCGCCACGGTAATCTGCATTCATTTGAATAAATAACCGATCAATAACCAATAATAAGTTGGGCAATCGCTGGTTTGTCATCTTAGCAAACCACCCGGTTGATAAACTGCCCCTGTCGATGAACACGTATACGTGTATGTTGGGTTGAGGCAAGAGGATGAGAGGAAGAGGAGGGTGGTCTTGGGGGGGAGGGGGGGGGGCAATGAAGATCAGGAGCATACCAGGTGCATTTGTTTCTTCGCGGGTATGAGTCTGGGAAAATAACTCGAACGTGACGATTAATTGCGTCAATAAAGAGAAACCAGATTGAAGCTGAACTGGACACGGATATTGGAACGTTATGAAATGTGGGAAAGTGAAGGGAAAGGGAATTCCTAGACTCGGTAGGTACGGGTTCGGTTTGGGCTCGTTTGGATTCGGATTTTTTTTTGGGTTTGGATTTGTTTGGGTTTGGGTATCTTTGGGTTTGGGTTCGATTAGGTTGGACTGGATACGAGGATTGAATAGTTATGAAATGGAAAGTGAATGGAAAGGGTGGGGTCTAGACTCGGTGGGGTTTTCTCGTGATCGTGGGTTTCCAGTTGTCTTTCAAAAAGTTTGTTTTTTCTGTATTTGAAAATGTATTAATTAAATTTAATATTTGGATATTACAATAAATTTAATATGAGGCATCAAGATTAATATTTTTGCCAGACAGTTGGAAGGGTCCCTGATAATGTTTCAATTTTCTTATCATATCAGTAGTTTTGCAGTTAAATAAATTGTCAAAAAATTAAAACTATCTAAAAATTAATATTTTTAAAATTGCTTGTATATAATTTCTTAGTATATTATTTTTTTACAATTTTTTAACTTATTTTATCAGTTTTCGTTTGGGTTTATAATGTTTATAATTATTATAATTTATTATAGTTTAGAATTTTGTAATATTTCTATTTATAATTGAAAAAAAATATATTTTTCTATTTAATTTTTACAAATTAAAAAAAGTCAACCCTTTTCTAGGTTTTACAGTCGATCATCGAAACGTGGTAAATTCACAAAACCAATAATCGAAAAAAAGCGTCATTTTCCAGTCAAAAAAAAAAAAGAAATCCAGTTCAATTGGTAAGCACTCAAGAATCTCTTGTCAAAAATATCGTAAAGGCTGAAGAATTCCTCGTGGTCGCGAGAACACAAAACGATTGTTCCTCCTCGACTTGATTCTACTTGGGGCTGATCTCCCCCTGGGTTCGTGAGTCCGCACAAGGTGGGTCTCCCAAAAACCAATTTGTGACCGACGAGGCGATTGGTAATAAGCAACGGGGACTCAAATTGCTTGAGTTTTTCTGCGGTCGTTCATTGGGTGTTGTCGTCGAGAGAGAAAGAGAAAAAGAGAGAGAGAGCGAGAGAGAGAGATCCCTCTCTCCCGAGAGTGCGAGCCCTAGCCTCTTTTCGTGTCTTTTTTGGGTTCCCAATTTTTTTTCTTTTTTTTCCAGTCTCGTTCTGCCTCTCGTCGTATTTTTTTTCGTCCTCCTTTTGCTCCGCGGGCACGTCCGCGATGCTTGCACACACGGTCGTATCAGCCCCCCCCCCCCCGCCCCGTGGTAACAACTCTTCCGAAGAGTGAAAGACGAAAAAGGGTTGCAAAGGACAGGGGAGGAGAGAATCGCTATGGAGAGGGTGGGAGGGGGAGGGAAGACAACGATGAAGGACAACGAAGAAAGATAGAGATGGAAGCTATGCGCCGATCCGCGCGGCGATCCCATTAACCGAACCCCGTTCTTCTTTGGGGGCCCCCCGAGGCGCCTCTGCAACCCCTCCTCCGTGTAACCCTCTCCGATCTGGGGATTTCGGACTGGCCGTCAAATTTATGTCCTCTTGTCTCCTCGTTCACTCTACACTTTTGTCTCTCCTATCAATGAGGAGTGCGCTCTCATTATTTGGGAATTCCTGGTTCAATTATGATTTGGGTTTGTCCAAGCGGTTAGAAGTGTTTTTTTTTTTCAGGTTTTATTTTAATCAGTAACGACGCCGATTGTTCATTTTCGCACTATTGAGGCTGGTCAGTAGATTCGTGATTGGTTATGTTGATGGTCTTTGAATTATTAAGAATTTTGGTAATTTGTTAATGTGGATTTATTAATACCGTGATAGATGGTCGTTATGTATATATTTCAAATAACCTTATTTAGTACCTAGGTTCATATGTACCCTTTGACCCCTTCAATTTGGTATGATAACTGATGACGGCCCGATGGGACTATAAGTCAATCGGCGAACGAGAAATCGAAGCAAGCGAGCTTAACCAAAACCAAACAAGCTTAAACAAACGAAAATAGGCTTAATCGAACCCAAACAACCCCAAACGATTTCAAGGAAACCCAAAAAGTTAAAGTCGATCCAAAAAAGTTCAAGCAACCCCAAAATATCTCAAAGAAACCTAAAAAAGCCCAAGCAATCCCCGTAAAAACTCAAGCAAACCCAACAAAATTCAAGCAAATCGAAACAAATTCAAGTAAACCCACAAAAGCTCAATCAACCCCAAAAAAATTTCAAGCAAACCCCAAAAAGCTCAAACAACCCCAAACAATCTTAAGCAACTCCAAAAAAGTCAAAACAATCTCAAAAAACTCAAGCAAACCCAAACAAGTTCAAGTGAATACGAAAAAACCTCAAGCAGCCCCAAAAAAAGCTCGAGTAACCCCAAAAAAAGTCAAGCAACCCCAGCCAAGCTCAAGCGAACCCAAAAATCTCAATCAAACCCAAAAACGTTCGGCACGAAAAATCGTAAGCGGCGCAAGTGGGACCCCGAAGCCTCGTCGATTGTTGTTCCTCGGCTATTCCGGGAGGTAGAGCTCGTTGCACTTTTCGAATCTTAGCGAGATTGGAGCGGCTCGATTACTACCGCGGCAACGGCATGAAAGACGATACGAGAAAAAAGGACGGGCCGATTCGGAATGAAAGATAGAGATAGGTTGGCGAGGGAGCGAACGAGCCCAGAGTCTGGGGCATCAAAAGAGGTGGAGAAGAACAAGAGATAGGGAGAGAAGAGGAAGAGGATGAGGAAGCAAAGAAGGTATATACAACCGGCAGGAGCCGAATGCCGCCTGGTACACCTTGTATTATAAGCAGCCATCCGAACGTGTTGTAATCTTCTCGAGACAATGCGTCCCACCGACTGTGGCTTGGACTTTATCCCAGTGGCAACCAAGAGAAGCAGAAGCATCATCAAGTAGAGCGAGAAAGGTTCACCTCACCGAGGTATCCCCCCCCTCCCTGGGAGGGAGAGACCGATCAGGACTTTGAGAAAAGTTAAAAGAGCAACAAGGACACGCGAGTGGCCGATAATAGCCGCGACGTCGGCGTCGATTCCTCACCGAGGCTTCATTACATTTTTTCCCTCTTATTTTATCTCTCACTCTGACTCGTCAACTTTACGTACGCACCTGCAATGAGGAATGTTTCCTTGATTGTTCCAACCTTTTCCTACTTTGATTATAAGTAGCCCAAACAATCTCAAGCAATTCCAAAAAGGTTCAAGTAAATCCACTCAAAAAAAGCCCAAAAGACTACAAAAAAACTCAAGCAGCCCCAAAAAATCTCAAGCAATCCCAAAAATCTCGAGCAAACCCAAACAAGGGTCGAGTAAACACAAAAAAGCTCAAGCAACCCCCAAAAAAACGCATCTCCAAAAATTCGCAAGCAAACCCAAAAATCGCAATCTCAAACAATCACAACTTGATCCTCAAGTACCCGAGACGCAATTATCAACCTGGTGGATGAAGCATAATCAGGTTATATTGGCTTTTCGAGTGTCGCCTTGTTAGAAATCAGCTAACTTGACTTGATATGGATAAATCTATCTCTTACCTCCATACACATGGATGAAGACAAGGCTCGTACAGAAATAGTTGGAATCCAATTAGATCTGATTCTAGTCCCTATATCATGATTGCAATCAAATAACTATTGATGGATCTCCATCTCGAATCGTCACGGTCGTACGTTTTCATTGGGATTTCCTAGTAGAATCCAAAACGATTATTGACGCATCCTTATTCCACATGCACTAAAATGATATTCAGCAACCTAAGAAATCTCTATTAGCATCAATGACGAAACAGTGCAAAACCTAAATGTCGTCCAATACGTATTCAATAACTAAAGCGTCTCCATCGAATCCCTCTAAACATACGTTCAGGAACTAGAGGATCCCTAACGTCTCCTCTGGGTGCCCTCAAAGAGAAGGAAAGAGGAATGTCAGGATCGTCGTAAAGCGATAAAAGCTGCAGGACAGTCGAAAGAAAGAAAGAGGGCCGAGGGGGGAGGAGAGGCGCGACCGTCTTGAGTGGAGAATTCACGAGTGTCTTCTTGGAAGCCTCAGGGCTAATTGGTCCACGAGGTGTATACGTATAAATATGTCTGCACACTTATATACAAATATACACACACATATGAATATATATATATATATATATATATTCATATGTGGTATGGAAAAAAGACACTGGCCCAGAGTGAAAGATGAAAAGGAAGCGAGAGGGAAACGGCACGCAGGACCATAAACTGTCGCCTGCGTTAGATCGGTGGAACTCGCGACCCCGAGACGTACCAAGCCCCGGGGCAGATCGGACGGGATCTGGATGAACACGCGAATAAGAAGGTGGAAACAAGGGCACCTCTATCCTCATCCTCCTCCTCATCTCTGACGGAGGAGTTAGTTCGGTCCACCAGGATCATCCGCGACGCGAACGAAAGACAAAGACAAAGAGAGATCAGCCCCCAACCAAAGTCTCTGTCCCTCACCACCACCACCAACCACCACCCCTCTCCTCATCCTGGACCACGCGAGTTCTAGCCGGAGCGTCTCGGCGCGAGGATCTTCTCAGTTTTATAAGGACCTGGAAGTATAGCTCCAGGCGCGTTGCTTTCCACGAGAGCGTTGGAAGAGAGGTAGAGGGGCGGAGGGAAGAGGAGGGGTTGAGGAGGAGTGAGTCCAGGTGAGTAAGAAAGGGAGGGGGGAGGGGAGGAGGGCATCGTGTACGAATTTACATTTAGAAAATATAATGAAGCAGCGTGAAGCGACCATTAGTCGTTCGGAGATGACAGACGGTTTCGGACCCCCGCAGGTCTTTCTCTCTTTCGGTGCTCCGCGCAAGATCACCACGCATATGCATTCGCAGCTGCACGCACATACACACACACACACGCCGAGAATTCCGCTTGCGATCCGTTGCGCACCGCTCCCACCGGCCCCCCGATCTCCTCGAATGAGTTTCTTGAGCCCCCCCCCCCCTCCCCGGCCGCTCAACGGAACAACATCGGTCACGAGAAACAACGGGTGTTGCTCGCGCAATGTTCAACGAGAGCGAACGCCACGCTGGAGAACGCTGGAGAAGATTGAACGTTGTTGACATCGTCCGATTCCTCGTTTCGACATCGCGGTAGCCTTTAACACTGAAGCACATCGAAAGTCTCTTTGAATCAATGTGAAATGGTTTTACTCTTGAAGGTTAACCCGAACAAACCCAAACGACTGTAAAACAGTTGATGTTTAACGGTTCGCTTGGATTTGGGAACTAGATATCTCGAAAATGTTCAACCCTAGGGTTCTTGAGGTGTTTGGGTTTGTTTGGATTTGTTTGGACTGGGGCTTTGAGGATTTAAGGTTTTTAGGGTGTTTGTTTCGGTCTCGGGAATACCGTTAACTGATATTTTAAGTTTTTTGGGTTTGTTTCGGTTTGGGTTTAGGCATGGGAGAGTCGAAAAAGCAACGCAAAAATTCTTAGTTTTTTAGGGTTTTTAAGATGTTTGGGTTTATTTGGGTATCTTTAGGGGTTAAAGAGTTTCAAGGTATTTTTGATGGCACTAAACCCAAACGAAACTTTAGTCCTAAATGATTTTCATGGCGTTTGGGTTTGTTTGGATTTGGGGGCCGAACAAACACTTCAGAAACTCTGAAGCCTTGAGGATTTTTGAGGTGTCCCAATAATGAGACTGGTATCATCAGCCTTCGACGACCCCGTCGAAACATCGTTAGGGTTCGATTACTTTCTGAATTCGGGGATATTTTTTCCTGTCATCCGTTCGGCCGCGCATTAATCTCGATGCAGCCTCTTTGTCTATGTCCGAGATTCTTGGGGCAAACGTTTCGTCGCGACGATCGTACCTGCGCTGGTAAAAAACTACGTCGAGCGAGGAAACAAGGGGAAAAAATCGTGGCCGCGTTCATCCATCTCGCACGGCAAGGAGGCGTGCCCTCTAATTATTATAATTATTCCGGATGAGCGACGGTAGACACTGGAGCGAGGCCGTAATTAACGCGGCTACGGAGCTCGACGGCACACGGGACATCTTGACAGATCCAAATTGTACGTAATGATAAAAAAAATGCGGCGGGACGATTCCCAGGAGAATCTTGAGGGTGAAGAGAGATGAGAACGCGATTATCAACGCGGAAGAATCCTCTTAAACGCTTTCCGTCATGATCACTTGACAGTTTCGGTATTCACGTTTCAATACTCTGGCAAAACGATTTTCTCACAGAACTTCAAGTTTGGTTTGGGTTTGAGTTTATTTGGGTTTGAATTTGTTTGGGCTAGGGTTTGTTTGAGTTTTGGTTTGTTTGGGCATGGATTTTTTTTAGTTTAGGTTTGTTTTTTACGAAAAAACGAGCACCAGGCTCTGCAGAATTCATAGACCCAGAAGTTTCTGTTTTTACTTTACGTTAAAAATTATTCATCTTAACTCTTCGTGGTCACATGTTCTAGAAATTCAAAAACATTAAGTATTAATTGAGCAAACTTCGTTAATAATAAGTAATACATTTAATTAATGAAATTAATAGGAATATCTATTATTAATTAAATAACCGGCTTCTTAAATCATTAAAGAACATTAATTTAATGAATACTCTGTGCGTTATTTTGTAATGCTTTCCATTTTCGAACCACTTTTTTTCAGACAAAGACAAGTTTTATTTTTTTATAGCAAGAACCAGGTTCTAGAGGCTTTATAGACGGAGGGCCTGACGTTTTTATTTGACACTAAACGTGATTCAACTTCGAGAAAGTTACGATTGACCGTTTTTCCGAAGTCGGAAATGCGTCGAATCCAATTGAGTTCTCATACTTGTCCGTACTTTCTGATCGGAAAAGCAAGAAGTTTCTAAGATTCCTTTTTTTATCAAGATTTCCTAAAATGTCACGAAACGTCACATCCTAAAAATCGAAACGGAAACAAACCCAAACAAGTCCAATGGTTTTCCTCATTAGATCCATATCTTTCAGCACAATCTGATCCAATTGGTATTCTATACGGTACGAAAAATAGTCATCACGAAGTCTAAATCTAGTTTCAATAAAGTCTAAGCTTTTCGGGGGTGATAATGGTTCCAGGGGGGTATCGGGGGGACCCGTATAATAGCCGTCGATCGATAATTAAATCAGGGAATTATTCCCGTCACGCGCCGCGCAATTATAATTAAGGATTTATTAGCGGGTCCGAGGGAGCCCCGGGGCCGAAGACCACAGAAACGCCTTCTCCGCCGCCTCCTCATCCTCGACATCCTCCCACGGCGAGTCTAACAGGGCCAAAACTGCTTAAAGACCGTTCGAGAGGTACCAGGGGCCACCAGCCAAACCTCGCCATCACCGTTGCATCCTCCACAGCTTCAGTCCCCGAGTCCAAGAATCACCATCACCCCATCATACCGGACCGGGGTACCCTCGACCCAACGCGCCCTTCTTACACTCTCTAAGGCAGAAGCAAATTAAAAACTGTCCCAGAGGCCGTAAATAAAATCTTGGCTGGCATTCCGCCCATCTATGCCTTCGTGTATGTGAAAAAGGCCTCTAGACACGCACCTAACACGCGATCTAACGGGTGGTGGAAATGGACACCCAATTTCGCGAAACTCATAATCATCGGATTCCTTAAATTCGAACGATCAGCGGAAATCAAACGAAATCAAATTTATGATTGAATCAAACGAAATCCAATTGGTGATTGAATCAAACGAAATCAAATTGATGATTGAAAGTGGAAATGGACAGCTAATTTTGTGAAATTCATAATAATCGTATTCCTTCAATTCGAGCAATGAACGGAAATCAAACGAAGTCAAATTAATGATCGAATCAAACGAAATGAAATTGATGATTGAAAGTGGAAAAATAATTTTGGGGACTAAGGTACTGTGACGATCCGAAAATTAGGATAATTTAAAAATCAAATTTCGAGGGATATTATCAATGATAGAATCATCTTTTGGACATCCATTTGTAGGCACATTAACGTATATTAATGTAGACACGTTAATTTATGTTCTTTAATTATTTAAGAAGCTGGTTATTTAATTAATAATAGATATTCTTATTTATTTCATTAATCAAATTGATTATTCATTATTCATTAAATTTGCTTAATTAATACTTAATGAATGTCTTTGATTTTAATTCCATTTCCATTTCAATCGCCTCGAACGCAGGGCGAGTTTTATTTTCACGGTAACTTAAATCCTCAAATTTGAATAACCCAGAGTTAAACTAAAGAATATCGATAATGAAGAATCATCGTATTTTCCTGCTGAGCCATATTATGAAAAATGCCATTGATTCGAGATTAACATTATTGTTTTTTTGTCATTTTCTTTTACGTAATTTTATTTTTTACGTAATCTTATTTTTTAAATCATTTTTTATCGACGTTATTTGTTAACTGTCGGTTTTACTGTTGATTGTTTTAACCGAATAGCCAATCTTCCCAAGCGACAGCGTTTCTTGATATCCAGTTCGACCATTCAACGAAGAAATGGCATTCCTTTAGGTCGAATATCACTTTCATTCCGGATACATAATTTCCATTGCTGTCAACATGACTAGACGGTCACCCGGTAGAAATGGATATATATGAAGAAGGGGGCGGAGTTCTTATAGAGCGTGGTCAACGCGGCGTTTTAGTAGAAGGATGAGTTACTGGGTCCCTGGCGCCGCAACGCGTTTCAAAATAATGACACTCGGGGTCCGTAGAACGAGGACGGTATAGGTAGTTTGCCGGTCCCGAGAGAAGTTCCTCGCTCCCACAACCTCATCGTGGGGGGAACTTTTAATTACAAACTGATGACCGAGCCAGACCCGAAAATATTGTCTTCCTTGCAGGACCTTGCGGACACCGCGAGGGAATCCTGAAGAGTCGGCCTCTTACCCCAGACTCGAATGCATTAACGGGAGGGAAAAAAAAGAGAGCGGAGGGATCAATTTCGCGAGTGATGACCGACCCTAGCTTTTTTTATGTCCTCCTCTCTCCTTCCACATTGGTTTCTCAGATATCCATGGATATTCGGTCATCAGAGTCCATTTCTACACTTGACACTTTGGGTGACGGGCGTTTAACGAATTTGCTCAAAAGATAATAGGTACCTGTCACATAAACCCAAAGAAACCTAAACAAATCCAAGCAGACCCAAACAAACTCGACCCTTTTGAACTCCAATTGATAGTATTCGATTTCATTAAAATGACCCCTGGAATTACCTCTTTGAACATGTCGAATTACACATCCAATCTGTACACCTTGTTGCACGTTGATTTCGTAACATCAACTGTATCAGACAATCAGTAGGAAAACATTATTTGACCGGAATCATCCAGCGCTAATTTAAGGGAAAGACGTAGATAGAGACCAAACGCCCATAGGTGAAGATTAAACCTCGGCCTGAACCCTAAACGGGCTCTAAACAAGGCTTTTCGGTTGATTAAATCGTACGTCCGTTTCTCAGTAACCACTGATAAATCGAATGATCCTGGCACGGTTTGGATGGAAGAGAACAAACAGCCACACATAAACAGACACATACACACACATATATACATATACACGCAGTGGTCCCAGCGTGCCACCAATGATTAAGGTACCAGGTGAAATCGACTTGCACCGTGTCTAATCCCATCCAATCCTCCCACATGCCAGATACATATAAATCAGAGTTTAGGATATGATCGCGCAGCCTCGGTTCAACTAGAAGGAAAGTGTTCGGTGTCAGCGACGCCACCAGTGGTTTCGATTTCAGAACCTTCCATCTCTTCGTTCCTCCCTCATTCCCCTCCCTACCTCCCACCCTACTCCTTTCTCCATACAGTTGTTCCTCCTCAAAGCAATTCCAACTTTGGCTCGTAAGCCGAGAAACGAGATCGAACAGAACTGATGATAGAGTATATGGGAATAGGGTTCGAGTCAGGGTCGCCACAACGTAACTTCTGATGCCACGGCAATCCAACTCGGAATCACCGTTCGCTGAATTATCGTGAGGCTACCTATCTACCTACCCCCCCGATCCCTCGTCGATCCAACTCTTCGTAAGCTGCGTGCAGCCGTTCCCCGGATTGCGGCAATTACCCCGGGGAAGAACGCGGTCGCCACCGCGTGCTGGGTAATTATCGAGAACGCTCTGGAAGTAGACCCAATCCGAGAGAGTCTTGTTTAATCTGGTGATCTGCTGCCGCTCGTCGTGGCTATATGCGCTAATGCCTCAACCGACCAAGTTGATCCTGGAAGCAGAACGGGGCCCCTGTTGGGCCCCTGTCTTCACCGATTACGTCAGACCCCCGAGGGCTGGCCCGGTGTGAGCGAAACCCCGCGGCCTACCCCTCCCACCACTCTCCCTCAACGCCACCTTCCAACTCTTCTGGTCTTACCTCGCGGATCTCCACCTTTTGCTGGCAACACGATCACCGCGAGATCATCGACGCTGTACGGTATCAACTGGCTCGTGATTTTTGCAATCCTGCGTTTCGTGGTCTGGTTTGGTGATTCGAACGAACTACGAAACTCGATAAGCTGGACACTCCCGGCTGCCAAGTGGTAACTTTGTTTCTGATGTTCCGGATTATCTGGAATCACTTTTTTCTAGGCTCATTTAAAATCTGTCGAGAAACTGGAGTGAAGCTTGGTCACGACCCAGGTTGAACTAGGTATGGTATCCTTCTATGGGAGGAATTTTGTTCAGGGTGAAAGAGACAAGGATCTCATACGTTCTGGAATATTTGTTTGATGGAAGTGATAAAAAATGAGGTTGATATCGAATAATCATTAGATACATCGTACCGATCGTGACGCAGATCTAATTATATTCTCCAGAGTCCAACACATAGGATTCTGGATCATTTGGACTATTGACCAATCAGAATGCAAATTCTACTGATCTGGAATATCGCAGAGAATCAAGTGTGTTGTATATTTTCCAAAAATGTGGATAGGGACACTTCAGACTAATTGAAAGACAATTTTATATCAACTTCGTCATCAACATCAACACAGATTCTAAGAACGTAATTTCGACCAATGTCAACCAGGTCCATCAAACTTCCAGCTGTAACTTTCACTCCCAATCGGATTAATCTCCAGGGAGAGTAAAATCTTAGTTTCCTTGAGTACACGTGATCAGAAGGTATGGATGTTGGAGAAGTGTTGGATTCCGTTTATTAGACTTTCCCATACCTGGAGAATGGATAATCTTGGCGTCCAGTGGAGGAGATTACCACGTGCATAAACGAACTCGTATCATTCTATCGCTTCAGCCTTTATTTAAGTTACCCAGTGGATCATGAAGAGCCAGATCCCAAGTTTTTGTTTGGGTTTGTTTGGGTTGGAAGTGGAAAAAGAGAGGGATCCAATGGTGACCGATGGAAAGAGAGGAGGAGGTAAAAAGCCGAAGAAGAACCTACCAACCAAAGAAGAGGTACCTATCAGCTCTTCTTGGTGGATTGCCCTGCTTGTGTCGGGGACGATACACTCGGGCGTATACGAGCCGCGGGTGGGCTCAACGTGTAATCTCCTTCGCGACTGCTTCATGTATGCCCTAGAAGCATTAAAGTCTCGACGTCATCCTTGCCAACCTGCGAATCCAACATCCTAGCTCTAACGCACGAATAGAGTGGAATCTCCTAATGGAAAGTGTTGGAGACGATAAAGAGAAAAAAAAACGGTATTAAATCAGGAAAAACATTTACAAGCTCGAAAATTATGTGTTTCTTATGGTTTTTTATTTTCATGTAAGGAATACACATAGAAATTTTAATATTTAAATATGTTTTTCTTTTTCATATTTTAATTGTTTTAAAAAAATATATACACGTTCTTTCACTCAAATTGCTCATCGTCTACATTAATGTATAAAAGAACATTTTTTAAAAATTGCCCCACTGCTCGCGTTCTCCCTCACGCTGTAATTATCGGAAATAAAAAAATCAAAATACCAATACGCTGTTGGCGAACGCGGATTTTTGAAAAACGTGCAAAATTCAGCAAATGGCAGATTGATAAAGTCGATTTTGCGATTTTTCATGAAAATATTGTTATGTTTGGAGGCAACAGTAGGTTTTATTTTTGGAATTCAAAGTAATATCGAGGTTCACCAACAAACTGCTGATGTAACCAAGATGTGTTAAAAATTTCATCGACACAAGTGGAACAATTTCGGAGTAATCACTCCAGCGGTTGGTAAACTCTCCAACAATTCTTGGAATTTCGCTATAAACGTTGACCCCAATATTCTTAAGAAATTAAACTGTCAATTTATGGAAAAAAAGATCGATGTTTTGAAATTTGTAAATAGTGTTCCTGCATTAAAGATGGGTAGGGGGAAAGGAAGGAAGCTGGAAAGAAATGAGCTCAGTGAGGATCACACGAGTCGAGTCGAGGGTAAGAATGGTGTCCATTCGCATCAGGGTCGAAAGTGGACAAGTGGAGAGAGTTGGAATCGTGAAAAATCAAGAGAGAAGTAGAATAGCATGGATACCTGTAGGGAAGAGGGAACTGAGTGAAGGCACATGGAAGAAGATGAAGAAGAAGAAGAAGAAGAAGAAAGAGAGGAGGGCCGGGAGCTATGCGTGCTCCGCCCCGCCCACGCTTTCAGAGACCCAGGACTCAAGTTGTCCACCTTCTTTGCGATGTACAGCCAGGGGCAAGAGTAACGACCACCCTGATGCATTTCCCTCTACGGATTCGCATCGTTCCCTCAGAACCTCGATGTATCTCTCCTACGTTTGCCCATCTCGAAGTATCGTGACTCGTGGAAGCTTTTGGAGAGTTCGGTTCTGTCGATACACCATATTAGACCAGGAGAAATCAACCTATGCGTTGTGGGGTGTGGACTGGGACTCGAGATTTTATTTTGGTCATGATCCCGATACTTCCAATGTTACCGGAATGTACTGTCATCAGGAAGTCCAATACGACCTGAACCTCTACTCTACATTGGGTACATTTGGATTAGCGTTTGGGAGTGTGGAGTAGCGAGAAGAAGACAACTGTATCTGAAATTAGGAAGCTTTTCATTCGCTCCCAGACCCGGTCCCCAGAAAGACCAAAATCGAATAATGGATCAATTTGATTTCAATAAAAACGTCGATAAAAAGTACCAAACTACCAACTGGATTCAATGATTCACAAAACCCAAACAAACTACCAACTGGATTTAATACTTCCCAAAGCCCCAATAAACCAACAACTGGATTCATTAATTCTCAAAACCCAAATGAACCCAAACAAACTACCAATTGGATTCAATGATTTCTAAAACCCAAACAAATTACTAACTGGATTAAATAAATCCATTACATATTTCGTGAATCGCATAATCTATATCATCAAGAATTCCAAATTAAACAATGATTATCAACAAAACCAGTTTTCAAGGGTCCATAAAGCACCTTTCTCCAACGAAAGCTGACTAGACCAGTGGTCCTTATGTCCACAGGTATTTTTGTTTCTCCCCCATTCCTATATGCACATACATGTATGAATACACAGAGAGGCTTCATCATCGCAATCCATGAAGGACTAGAGAAAAATTCATGGAGTTCCTTCTTTTGAGGCTGAACGTACCTATATGGCGCTGGACTCTTTGAGGCCCGGAGGCGCCATCTCCTCGAACTCTTGCATCCAATCTCTGACCAAGCACCAAGAGGATGGAGAATTACACACGACCTGACGAATATACATGAATACATGTACATACGTGTATATACAGGGTGTGGCGTAAATAGTGGTCCACTATTAAGAATTAAATTAACCAAATAGTTAACTACAACATATTATAATTTTAACCATTTGTATCTAATTACTTAAAAAAAACATTATTTTTGACGAATTTATAATCTTTGTTACAAATTTGACTGTATTTTCAACAATAACTATTATTTTTTCATTTTTATTTCTGTTCTATGCTGATGAATAATAGACCAATCGTGAAAAATGTGTTACCTAAATTAATTACAATCCATAAAAGGACAATCATTTCTAAAGACATTTTTTTTATACCCTTGAATAAAAATGGTTAAAATAATAATTTGTTGTAGTTAACTATTTGGTATATCGAATCCTTAATAGTGGATCACCGTTTACACCACACCCTGTATAGATATATATTTTCATATGCACAAGTTCGCCTTGTCCTTCGCCAGTCTACAGCACGCATTACCATAGTGAGCCCGCGAGCGGCAGGCCCGTCTGGTGGCCGGTACTACGTTCCGGCCATTCGAGACAAGCGACTTCTCGCGGGCTTCAGGGGTTATGAACGCGGCGGAAAAAACGAACTTGTTGGGGTGGGTGGGGGGTGGGGGGTAGGGAATAGGGAGCCAATGAACAAGATCCATGGAATAATATTCTCCTGACGAAAAAAAGGTTCACATACTCGCATTATGCATACTTTGAATGTAGGATGATGAAGGCACCGCAAGGGGGATCAGCGTTAAATGCCCGGTTCTTCGGTTGCGGTTGTGGCCGGTCCTCGATACCCGATGGTCCATTTCGGTCGATTTAGTAAACGCTCAGCTACACGCCGGATGTTGATCCGCGTCGTTTAGGGTCGATGATCATCCTGGTCGTGATCATGAATGAACACCACCAGGCGTCATTGTTGTTTGGGTTTGTTTGGGTTCCAGGGATCAGTTTTATTTATCATGGATGTTGGACATTGAATGACTAGGGCGTTGGATGTTGAATATTGAATGACTTGGGAGGTATTTGATACTCGAGGTCATTCATCAGGACCTTGAGTATCAAATAGGCAATTCATCATGATCTTGAGTATTAAATAGGTCATTCGTCATGACCTTGAGTACAAAATAGGTCATTCATCGTGACCTTGAATATCAAATAGGTAATTCATCATGACCTTCAGTATCAAATCGTTCTTTAATCATGACCTTGAGTGTCAAATAAAAAACAGTAATCAGATTACTAGATACGATAATTCGATTCCTGTCGCATTACCGTTTTGATACAGAGGTCGTGCAGAGGTAATCCTCGTTGTGTGCTCAATGAAATTGAGATGAAAGGTCAACGATGATCACTCCAATGTCGTTCGCGAAATCGTGTCATTTTTTCAGATGCTCATCAAAGGGAAACTCGTTGAAAGAATCAACGCCCTTTGCAGGTCGGTTCGATCGCGAAACGAGCAGGCGTCCTGGAAAATGAGCTGTTGAACGCGCACGCCAAGAGTCGCGAAGCAATGAACGTGAGGGTCCCAGAGAGTATGCGCCATCGAATGCGCGAACCAGCAGGTGATAAGCGAGCTAGGGTGAATGTGGATTATTAGTTCTTTGCGCCAGAAAATTATGCTCACCGTGATCCCGCGTACGTGTGAAAGGCCCAAACCCAAACAAACCCAAACGTATCCAAGAGAAACCCAAACGAATCCAAAAGAAACCCAAACAAATCCACCTAATCAAAAAGAAATTCAAACAAACCCAAAGCAGTCCAAACTCAATCGAACCCAAACCATTCCAAAAGGAATCCAAACAAACCCAAATAAACCAATTGCCCAATGACCTATGGAAAAATCGACTACGATTGTTACGGTTATACACAAAGAAGGTTCGATGAATCTTCGATCATAGTAAGGGGGCAAAAGTGTCATTTACCATTTGCGAGAAAAGTGATTTCGTTTGTGAGTTTGTTTGGGTTTGTACGAAAATGGATAATTTGCGAGAAAAGTGGGTTTGAAAGTCACGATTTTCCACCGATCTCTGATTCGCGCACACTTGCCCCAAATGTCTAAATCCCTGGTCCGGTCTCTCCAATCACTAGAGTGAAAATTGCAAAAACGCCTTCACCCAATTCACTCCGGTTTGGAGGCATCCGATGAGGCCTATCGAAAATGATTCAACGACAGGGTCGTCTCGACGAGTTATTAACCGAGGTTCCACGTCATACGAGAATCAATCAAAGACACGCTGAGCTCTGAGTATACCGGTTCGATGAAGCGGAGCTCCTCTCGCGTCATCATTTTTAAAGCGATCCCAAGTGAAAGAAAAACATCAAAGAGGCATCGGACGTGCTGGGATCGTATCTTTCTCGCAAGGGACGGAAATATGTATGAAGAATTGATTAATAGTTCGCCAAGTTGTACGTTAAACGCGCCGTACGAGACGATCGAGACTCTCACGATTCTCGCTCTAGGGTATGAAAATTGAAGGGGCCATACACACTTGTACATACATACCGATAGAGGGATAATATCACGCGATCGTTGTGCCATTCGTCAGACCTTTTACGAAAGTGTACGTCGTGTATATTTATACTGATCGCACTGTCCCGGCAAAACAATTTATACGGCGCCTCCACAGGAGACGTATTGTCTCCGAAGCAACACGCCGACGCATTTCTACCTATTCAAAAATCCCTCCCCTCGCTTTTCTTCAATCACCTACCGAGGACATAACCTCTAAAACTTTCTTCAAACCTTACGCCAGGCTACGATCGTTCATCATTCAGGCTTGTCATTAAAACAAACCCAAACCTATCTAAAATAAAGACAAAAAACCAAAATCGATCGAACAGAAACCCAATCAAACCTAAACGAATCCAAAAGAATCCCAAACAAATCCAAACCAATTCAAGAGAAACGAAAACAAACCGAAGCCAACCCAAAAGAAACCTAAACAAACCCAAACAAACTCAACGAAACACAATCCTTACATCAACCTCCCTTCGTCAAGGTCAAATAATATTCAGGATAAGTTACATCCAATAGGAAATTCCAAATCGTTGTGGGACTTTCTAGAAACTTCTGGAACCTCGTAGAAAAAACCGAAACATTCACAGTGAAAATTCCTACAATCCACGCCCATCCAATACCATCAAACCCTACCAAACTTGATGGGGATCTGCCGCTGAAACTGTAGGTTGACCGTTGTAGGATGAAAACTGAAAATTAACAAAAACACCTTTCTACATTTATACACATATTGATTTTTCTCTTCGAGATATGCTCTCGACCGTGATAAGGTAGAAAAGCATAAAAGAATGTTAGGCCTCTGTTTCCACATGAGTCTTACCAGGAGTTTCCGCCTACTTTCTTCGGAAGTTGGTAGAGTTCTTCGAGCTTGTGCTATTTCGAATACATTTGTTCAGTGTGTCTGGTTGGGCGCTGGTTTTTGACAGTCTCGAGGGAGATTCGAGCCAGTCGTTGGACCCAAAGACCGGAGGTCCTGAAGTGGTCCCATCTCGTGGGCAGTTCGTGAATCCTATGGTTATTCGAACGGACACAAGTGGCCAACCAGAGAGGTCTTTTGGTCGCGAGAGAACGCTTAATCCCTTCGGGATAGTGATGCTTCCTACAGCCCAGACTGGCGAAGAGGATCCTCGAGGATCCTCTTCGAGACGTAACTCTCCAACACTCTTGCGTATGCGGACACGTACACCCAATTATACAGTGGTATATACGAACCCAAGAGACAACGTGTTTATGTTTGTCTCTCCTCTCTCGGAGGCCCTGGCGGCCTGAAGTTTCAACTGCAGTTTGCTTCCCGTAGCACAAAGAGGGTTCTATAGTCTGCGGACTCCCACCCGCGTTCACGGATCACGCTGGAATTACGTTCCCTCGTCAGCATCCCAGGCTGTCGTTGCCTTCTCCCGATCCGACCAGACCGCCAACCCGAGGCGACAAAACATCACAAAGCGGCCCTTGTTGATACCCGAACCGGCGTGACCTCCGGCGCAACGTTGGATTCATCATCAGCATCATGATCATCGTCATCATCATCGCTGTAATCATCAGCGCCTTCCTCAACTATTTCAAACGAAAGTCCGAAATAGCTAACGATGATGCTTATTTCCGGACTTTTGGATCCCGAATCACCAGAAATTACGATTTTGGGTCTTTAATTCTTTTTTTTTATCATTTTCGATCATTTTCAGAATTTTTCGGACCCGATTGGGTTTTCGTTTTGCTTGGTTTGGGTTAAAGTCGAGGGAAGTGAAGATTTCTTCTCAAGGCTCAAATAGCTGTAGGTTTGAGTTTGTTTGGGTTACTTACCTCCAAGATATTCCAACAATTCAAACTCAAGCTATTTTTTTAACTTGTTTGGGTTCGTTTGGGTTTAAGAGAAGGAACATTCATATTTTTTCATGGGGTTCCAATTGGCTTTACGTTTGGATTCGTTTAAGTCTCCTCCTCTTCAACTCAAAACATCGCAACAAATCAAGTTTTTAATTTGAGTTTGTTTGGGTTTGATTTCCCTACTTACGTCTTTATAAAATTTCTACCGGAATAGAATATTATCCAAAATGAAATTTCCTTTCAATATATCATTTCGATTTGGGTTAGTCTCTTTCGCGACATCGTAATCAAAATTCCACATGGACACGACACGATCCGAAGTCTCCCCAACATATTCCTTTTCAATTTTTTGTTTGGGTTTGTTTTGTCTCCACATCCCTCGTTAGCGATCTTCCACTTCTCCGATGGGAGATCCAAGCAAACCCAAACAAACCGACGTTTCAAGTGTTCGAGTTATTGTTTTCACTTAGAATTCACAGAATTTGTTTGGGTTTGTTTGGGTTATAGTTATTGTTTGTCGATTTATTTATTTCCCTTGGAATTCACGGAATTCGCGATAAAATTCAACTTTCAATATCGCAGACATCACGAAAGCAAATAGGAAAGTGGCGAATATTGGAATCTGTTAACCAGCTTCTCTACAGCGTAAAAGTTTCACGATCATCCGCGAAATGTCTTCGTGACATTTATTCCCTCTCGTTCGTACGTGACAAAGGAGATGTTGTCCCGGTATGGATGCCCACATCAGAAGAAACGTTATTCCTGGGTGTGACGTTCGTCACTCGCTCATTTGTTTATACTCCGTAGGACCGAAATACAAGTGTATTGCCGACCGCGAATGAACGGAGGCTTGCAACCAAGACGCGAAACATATGTCGCGGTAAACCATTCTCGTCACGATGTAAACCCCGTCCGACGCTATTTTCGAACGACCGCTGCGAACTTCGAACCGCCCGAGTATACAACGAGTTGACAACGTTCAACGAATCGACCGTAGGCCGACTGTTAAGTTTGACCCAAACCGTCGTTTTACCATTTTCCATCAACTGTTTTTTTTTTTTCAATTTTGTTTTCAGAATATAGAATCCACGGTATGGCAGAGTATTTGTGAATTGACACTGGAATATAAATGTTAATCTTGAAGAACTCGAATCTGTTTTTTATAAAAGAAGAAATTGACTGATTGGTCGGGGAAAATCGGACCTGAACGGATCCGATTTGAAGTTGAAGTTTATGTAAAAATCAATTGTAAAATTAACTTCAAAATGCTATGTTTTGGTTGGTGGAAATTAAACTCAAAAGTGGGTAAAATTTAGAGAAATTTTGCATAGGCGTTTTTATTAAAAGTCATTTAAATTTCTACTCGATAAACTTAACCCAATAAATTCAACACCGCGATAAGCCAACCCAATAAATTCAATATCGCGATAAACCCAAACCAATAAATTCAACTCGAATTCAATGAACCCAATAAATTCAACTCGATAAACCCAACCCACTACATTCCACATGAAATATTCCAGCCTTCGAGAAAACCCCTCCTTAAGTGCTTATAAAGTACACACTAAAAACAGCAACAAAAAAAAAAAAAAACAATATCGATCGCCGGGAACGAAAGTGCGAAAGTGTTTCGAAGAATATTTTAATCCTCTCTTCGCAATCGTCAGTCATCATACCACCTCGGCCATCCCATTTAATTTTATCCGTACATGTGTCAGTGTATCAAGGCCATCGAATCGTAAGTTGAATCAGCGCCCCTCAACATTCCACCATAACTTTCCTCATTATTTACACTTTTTCATCTCAATATTCATTTTCAAAGACAACAATCACCATTCCTCAACATTTTAGCCGTAGGCTCGTCATAATAGTTCTTCATCTCGTTTTCACCGTTTAACGAAACGTCTCCATCATTATCGACGTGACGTCCCAACTTGCGCAATTACAGAAACTCACGGGAACAGAAAACAGTCGAATCAGTCTTATTATCAGGTCTCCATGGTCGGATACTGGACTCTACCGAATTGCAGACCAAGGAATATGTACTTATGTCCCAATGAGCCGAGATTGATACTTTCTCAGTATATCGATCTCGATAATTTTGCTTCTCGGTTGTCCCGATTATATTCAAGTCTGGATTGTTCACTGAGGTATAATACGAAATTCCCTCCCTCCTCTCCCTCCTCCTTTCCCCTGCTCCAGCGATGTCGAGAGTCAAAGCTGGACTTTGGTATTGGAAGATGAAGAATCTCGACTGATACTATTCCTTTTTTTATTTCCACCTTTCCAAACCCCCCGCCCCCTTGCTCTTCTGGTCCAGTCTCACGTCCAACTGATACTACATTTATCTCCGTGTACTTTACCAGGAACATTCGGCTCCGTGGAATCCGGATCCCCTGTAACCGATCGTTACCCAAAGTGTCGCCTGGCGGGCTTGCGTGCAAGAATGCGCGAGAGAGAGAGAGAGAGAGAAAGAGAGAAAGAGTGAGAGGGATAGGGGGAGGGGTGGGGGAAGACAAGAGATAAAGGAGGACGAAAAAGATTGGATAACATGGTATTATCCAGGTCTGTGTCACCCGGGGAGGGTAATTTAGTCGAAAGTTCGTCCCGACCATGAGACAAGGACAACAACGATTTCAAAGAGTTCCCTTTTTATTTCTTGGTTCGAGAAATAATAATAATGATAATAATAACAATAATATAAAAAGAGATAAAAAAAATAGCGTTGAATCAACACGCCTCACGGGCTTATTGTTTATGTTTTTTTTTTGTGGCCTCAAGAAGACGAGTACCTGCTTTATGACGTTCCGTATACTTTGCGGTCGCCGCGACGCGAAGGGAAACTACTTTTGTCGTTTTTGTTTTTTTTTTTTGGCAGCCTCCGGACAAAAGGGACTCGTTTTGCGAAAGTTTACGTGACACCTGTGTGTTTGATGTATTTTCCCATTTACGGACACCCTCGAACTCGCACGTTTATCGGACACTCGGTGAAACCGGTAATTGTGGTTTTCGTTGTTGTTATTTGTTTCGTTGAATGGTTTTTTTTTCTTAGTCCCGGTGTACAGAGCCAGCTTGGTCATCACTGAGTTACGCAATTTCGAAATATATCTTTTATTCGGCAAATTGAATCGACTGGAGCAAGTCTAACATCCGTTCATGGAGTGTGTACATGGTGATGAAGAAAACCTCATCCGGGGGTTGACTTCCTTCACTTTCTTGTGCAAACCCGTTTCTCCTACGTTTCTCGTTTCGTCATGTCGTTCCGCTGTAAAAAAAAAGCTTTTTTTATTATTTTTTATTTCGTTTACTTTGTATTTCGTTTACTCGCAAAGCCAATAATGATCGTACCGAGGCTCCGGAATGTGCGTGCTGGAAAGACAACGAGAGGATCCGCACGCACGACAGGTTTCATTCAATTTCGAAACTTCAATGATGGTACTGACATACGAAAGAGAGATGCCCGCTGTGTACATCTGGGAGGCTTTGTGTACACAGCTACATATGGCTTTGCAGTATCGAGTAATATGGTATCAGGCAACAAAAAATCGAAGGATGTACGTGCAGAATTGGAATCTTACCCAATTGAGTTTTTGTTTGGGTTTGTTTGGGTTAAAGAGAAGGGATGTGGAGATTTGTTTGTGAGGCCCTATTGGCTTTTCGCTTGGGTTTGTTTGGGTTAGTTTGGGTTACTTACCTCATATCTTAATCCCAAGAGATTGCAACAAATCAATTTCAATCTATGATTCATTCTTGTTTGGGTTGGTTTGGGTTACTTATCTTCTCTTAATCCCAAGATGTTCCAACGAATTAATTTCAATTTATGATTTGGTCTTGTTTGGGTTTGTTTGGGTTACCTAGCTCCTCTTAATCCCGAAATTCCATTCCAACCAATAAATTTCAAATTATCGTTTGGATTCGTTTGGGTTTGATATCCCCACCTACGTCTTTATAAAATCTCCACAGAAATAGAATATGATCCAAGATGAAATTTCTTATCAATTTATCATTTCGATTCGTGTTAATCTCTCTCCCGAAGTCGCAATGAAAACCCCACACGAATATGACAAGAACCGAGGTTATCCCCAGCGAATTCCTATTCATTCAATCGTTTGGGTTTGTCTTCACCTCCCTCGCTAAAAAAGACCAACATCGCTACCCCACTTCTCCTCAAGACTTCTTATGACTTTTCATGAGTTATTGTTTGCACTTGCCCTGTCGTCATCCTCAGAACTTTCTTACGTCCTCAGAACAAGAGCTATGGCGAAGGTGCATCAGGACAGTGACGACGGGAAACCCATTATATTACAAATGAGATATAGGACTGGAACGAAAGAAAAAGAAATCGAATCGATACAAATTGGGTAGTCGATGACGTTGCGGATTTTCGTCACACGCCTCCCTACCCCCCAACCCAACCTTTCTTCTCCCGGCCATCATTCTTCCGTAAAAAAAAAACCATCGGTGTCGGCATTGGCTGAAAGATAGCCAAAACTCGAAAGAATAATGACAAGTAGGAACCAGCCTCTGTTTCTATCCCTCTTTCGTTCCTATTAGGGTACTGGTTTCGCATGATCTTTCGGGGTGTCCATTCGTGCAATCTTCCAAAACGGACGATTCGGGAAGCCAGAAGGGCCGGAAGGATCGTTAGGGAAAGCTTGCGGTCGCGGGAGAAACAATTGACACCGTTGCGGGGGTGTCCATCCAACGGTTGGATGACGGCTATTGGGGCTTGTACATTGATGACCCCGTGAAACCCGCGCGGCACGTTTACCCACGTAATTTCGTTGGGCAGGGCCGTAACGAAAAACGAACTGGGCGTGGCTCACTCACACCTTTCACCTTCACCAGGCGCGATTTTCTTCACTAGTACCGATCCAACCGATTTTCATCCTCTAAGTCATCAACTGGTCGACAGACACCTACCTAGGCTTTTCCTTTTTGCGAACGTGTTGTTTTTGCTGGAAAAAAAATGTTCGCGTCATTCCTCACCTCTTCGAGGAGAAGGGAGAGGAAGGTCAGGGTGAGAAGAACGGAATTAAGGAAACCAGACTTGTCAGGATGGTTTGGGCTGGAAATGTAGGCAGGGAAATACAATCGGATTTTTTATTGGATGTATTTTTAAATGGGATGTTTAATTGGAAGTATTTTAATATGAGATGTTTAATTAAACGGGATGTTTATTTTGAATAATGATGTCTGACTGAATAGGATGTTCAATTATAAGTATTTTAAAACAGGTCGTTTAATTGAACAGGTTGTTTATTTGGAAGTATCTTAAAATAGGATATTTAATTAGAAGTACTTTAAAATATGATTTATAATTGTGACGATATATTTGAACATGACAACCAATGAGGAACACGTTCATTGTAGAACGAGAATACAATCTTCTGGGATCTTAATTTTGAATAAAATCTTTATTTCCTTTTTATATAAATGTAGATTTTTTGTATCGAAAGAAAATGTATTATTTCCATATTAAATTGTAACTTTCGTCGTATGCAACAAAAATATTTATATTTGAATTGTTCCACTTCATCTTCAAAAAAAAATCTTTGTTAAAAAAAACTGTAAATATGTATTTTTAAAAAATTCTCTTGGAAACCTAGACGACTAGTGAACAAAAAATATTTTATTAAATATTAAAAATACAAAAATAAAAAAGAAATCCTAGCTGTGCAATGATGCGACCAGTATTATTCGGAACCATAAATCCGGACGATTTCGTTAGTCTAGCGTAGGTTTGGATACACCAAGAGTACAAAAGAACCGTGGTCCCCTTCGGACGTGATTTTCGACTATGAAAATTGCAGTTCATTAAAATAACCGTATTGGAATGAAGTCGGTAAAGCAAAACCTTCGACGAACTGAAAATCCAGTTTGGTTTTCGATCGTCCATTGTTCCAACTGTTTGCGAAGCGTGCAGGTCGATCGCCGGGAAGAAAAATCGTTCGGTTTTCGTTCGAGATTCCGTGTCAGCTCGGAAGGTTCTGGGATCGGGTGATCATCAGGTGCAGATGCTGCCGAGTCGGTCCCATAGTTCGTCACGCTCGCTGGTTCGTCTCGACAAGGGGTCCGGCGGGAGGAGGGGGGGGCAGTTGTTATTACCAGAGCCGCCATTGTCCTCCTGTCAACAATTAGTATGGATGATGCTTCAACTTTTTGGTACTCTCCTGTCGTTGCGTGCATCTTTAATGCCACCAGAAGAAAATACAAAAAATGATGATTGCGTACTGAAACAGTTTTTCTTGTCGAATTCTGATTTTAAAAACGAAGTCTTTTTTCAAGTTTGTTCGTTTGGGTTTGATTGGGCTCGAATGGAATTCTGATTTCCAAAATGAAGTCTTCGAGTTTGTTTGGGTTTGTTTGGGTTTGGGTCGAATTCTGATTTAAAAACTGAAATCTTTCTTCTAGTCTGTTTCTTTCCGTTCGTTTGTGTTTTCTTCGATTTATGACTTTCAGAACAAAGTCTTTCTTCAATCTTTGCCGAAAAACAAAAATTCCCAAACGAACCCAACCCGACAAAAGAAATCCTCAATCACATTTATTCTCCAACTTCCGATTCCTAGCTATCCCATATTACGTACCACCTCAAGCTTCCAAACATTCCCTCAATAACATATTCGCTTTCTTTCTTTTGTGCCATTCATTCGCCACTCCAAAGCATCCTCCAAAATCACAATTCTCAGGTCCCATGGCCCCCTATATGGGGTAACCAGGATATAAAAAAAGGTTGGAGCATTTCGCATCCCCGTTCCGGAGCAGGGCGCGTCTTCAAACGACAAAGGACACGAAGAGGTACCTATGTGGTAGGATTTTGAAGACGAGCTTCCCTCCCCCTAGCCCTTGGCCCCATTTACCCCCTTTTACCCCCACCCCTTTCACCCCCAGTTTCCTTTAACTCGCCCCCCTCCCCCATAGTCGAAAACTGCTCTTCTCGGCTTCACTGTCTAGTAAGGATGATACAAAATATTAATATCTCGCGTCCCTCATAACTCACGGACGGCTGGTCGCGTTACGCACGCTCCACGGAGCCTTCCCACTCTACGTCCCGAGGGAAAAGCTTGGGGCTGCTGCGATGGCAGTGAGGGGTGTTAAGGGGACGAGTGAGGGGAGGGAAAAGGGGGATAAGCAGGATACGAGTGTCTTTGTGTGCTCCAGGATCACAAACGGCGCAGAGCCATCACGAAACGTTATTCGGTCTCTAAGGTTTGTCGAGAAAGAGGAAAGAGAACGATGCTGGGGCCCCATTGTGTCCCATCGAATTACACGGGATACTTTGGAGCATGTGTTTAGGATGCAGCTGAATGCACATTTATGCTGGACCGACGAACGAATGGCGTATTTTTTTTTTTTTTTTAGCTTACCATTATGCTGACATAACTCGTCAAAAATATTGTGATTGGTGGACATTGAATATGACGTTACCTGAAGGACCTAGTTTTTTCTTTTTTTCGTTTTTTGGGGGGGAAGCTCTTTTTCTTCAGTATATTTTTTGGTACTCTTCGAGAGATACGAAGGATCGACCCAAGTATAAAGAGTATAGGGGAGGGGGTCATTGTAGAGAGAATAGGTACTGGTAAATCTCGACGGGAGTTCTATTGACAGATATAATGGGATATCTTCGATGAGCCAATGTGAAACGAAAGGAAACGATACACGTTTACCTAACGATCCGTACTGGTGCCTCATCATCCGGCTAAATTTACTTATGTTCTTGGTACTTTTCAAAATTTTTGATATTTTTTTTTATTTGTTTGTTTCTTTTTTTCTTTTTTTGGTTCCGGACTCCGATACGCTAGGGGAACTCGATATTATATTTCTATGGTGTACTGTCCTCCGGGTTATGAGAATTCTACGATTCCATAGACTAATGTATGGAATCGTAGAATTATTTATTATTACAAAATATTAAATAATATTGACGGAAAATAACGTCCGATTGGGCTGCCGTTTTTTGTAAATAATTTAACTTCTGATCACCCGGCTAGGTTGGAAAAAAAATATTTTTCTGCTACTTTTTGAATATCAGTTTTTAGCAAATGATACATTTTTTTGATCGTTTTTAATAATTTAATAACCAAATTTTATTTTCATAGTTTTAATATCAGTTTTTTATAACCCAAACAAATGACGCTAAATTTTCATTGAACAAATTATAAAATTACCGAATTATTTAAAATAATTTAGTAACCAAGTTTTATTTTCACATTTTTAATATCAGGTTTATATAATCCAAACAAACGACGATAAATTTTCATAAAAAAATGATTAAATTATTGAATTACTTTTAATATTTTTTTTTTTAAAGATTGAGGCTCGCTATTGTTCTTCTTTCAGTTTATTCCTGCACGAATAAACAAAACGAAAATGATTAGCGACAAAAAATTCGACAATATGAAAACTGGGGTGCTCGTCGAAAAACTGGGGAAAAAAAGAGGAGCGAAGTGGCGAGTCTGCGAACTCATGAATTACGTCGTTGTCTCCTGGGAGATTCGAGCGTAGCCATCGAGGTCGAAGGTCTCCGGGGCTTAATTGCCTTCCATCTTGCTACCCGCGGGGCCGGTGCTCTCGCGCTCTTTACGCGTAATTGGCCAATCGTCTCGATTGGTACGAGTTATTTTGGCCGAGGAGATCTCCGGGCTGGACGCGCGCGAACGCCTTAAAAGAAGGTGTGCGCGGGTATATAATCCAAGGACTGGTCACTCGTTTTTTCACTCGCCTTCCATCGTCGTTCGTGTCCTCGGCCGAAGATGAGAACGGTATGGAAGAGACAAGAGAGGGACCGCGATAAGCAAAAATAATAAAAAAATAAATAAATAAAAAATGGAAAATAAAAAAAATAAAAAATGAAGAAACGCGAACGAATCATCAAACTCTGTTCTCGGGGAGTCATTAAATCGCAATTTTAAATCGCATCTCTCCCACGTACTCCTTCTGCGGTATTACTGCTTCGTTGGATCGTCTCATTCTCTCCCTCTCTCGCTCTTTTTGTCTCTCTCTCTCTCTCTCTTTCTTTTTTTGCCTCCTCCTCTCTCTAATTTTTCCTCTCTCAGTCTTTCTCTTCGTATATTACCGTAACAGCGCAACTCTCTTTATTTTATTTTATTTTTATTCCCTCGACAAATTTACAGGACCAATCTCGTTTTTTCTTTCTTTTTCCTCCTCGGTTCTCATTGGCTCCGAGATTTTATTTTTTTTTTAATTTTCATCTCTTCTTTTTATCGTTGTCGTTTCGCCGATGAAAATTCTAGAGTTTGCTATGGATCGTGCAGAAATTCTTGTAGGAATACGATTGGACCCATCCAGTCATCATTGTCACTGTATGATTACGACTCATTGGAATCCAAACCCAATTCGAAGCCTATACAATGCTGATACTATTCAGCAAAAGCCTGGAACGATTTTTGATCAATCTTATGGCACTGTCTACGTTGAATTTCCTAAACAGTCTTTAAAAAGTCTTTAAAAGCCCACATCTTATATGGACAAAAGTATGAAACATTAGAAAAACTGCATCTTAATAATCAAATTGTCTCCTATCATAATTTCCTCATTATTTTCCTCCCACTTTTATTTTTAAAAGAACAACCAGTATACCAGTAGTTAATTCAGACGCCAGTTTAACCGAAAATAGTTCGATCAAATGAAAACCCATCCATTAATGACTTCCAATTCACGAGTCACCCTGCTCCAGCAGTCTGAAATCCAACCCATTAAGAAATAGCACCAAATCCAATCGGGTTCCATCTTAGACTCCTAATACCCGTTTCTACAAAACTCTTCCATGAATAATCCAACCCAACCAAACCCAAATCCACAGTCCGAATTTTTGTTCAATCAACCAATCCCCAGACTGATGACCCTAAACCCCACCGTAGTAATTAAATCCCTAGGCATACCAGTAAGTCCAGATATCTCCAACAATGAAGCATCTCCTCATCAATGGTAGAACTTACCATCAGTTACCATGGAAGGTACGACTTGTATCCTACCTTACGTAAGTATTCCATCTGTGCAAACCCGGTATAACAGAGAGTAAAGGCTTCCCGGTTCAAAGAGTCGAAAGGGGCTGGATATGGCTTTGGCCCAACCTCGAGTCAAACTGCTCCGTGGTATCTAACGACCCGTCGTATCCCAGGATACAGTACTACTCTCAAGTTGAGAGTAACCGAGAGTAAAGAGAGGACCAACCGAGGGAGATAAGCGTACCTGCTTCAACCCAGGAAACCCTTGACGCTTTGGGCCCCAACCCTTCGTCCCATTCCAAACCCCGTTTCACTCCCCCTCCAAAACCTCCCCCTTCCCCACCCCGCGGAGGGTTTCTCTATGCTTCGGGGGTTGCCGCGATGATGTTGCAAATTTAATCATCTGCATACTTGGCGATTACACGGACCACCGATCACAGAGGTCCTCCTATCCACGGTACCACGACCCTGCGGCGTTAAGCCGTCCGAAACTCCGCAATGTACAAACTGCCCCCTCCCCCCTGCTCTCTTCGTCAAACGTGTGTATACTGCGTGGATTGCAACCCACCCCCCCCCCCCCTTAAAGCCTTCCATCGCTTCTACTAGCCGTGAACGCACTCGGTAATCGCTGCCACGAACAATCTAGTGTCCTAATCGTCCTTTGGCCATTTAGCGTAGATTTGACGAGACGTGTTAGGTCTTCGTTGATCCCGGTTGTTCAATCGATCGTAACCACGGATTCAAACGGATACAATGGAACCGCAATCCAACGAATGAATTATGCTGAGGTGGGAAGAGAGAGAAATCTAGCTTGATGCGCTGTTGTTGTTGGTTGTCTTTTTGAAGATCCAGGGAAATTAGTAATATATTAGGGGCTTATGGAGATATTGGGATGATGACACTCGCGACTTGTAGAATTGAAAGGTTTTGGAAGGGGAGGGTTTAAGGTTATACTTGATCGGATTTGTTTTGATTGAAATGTTAAAGTTGAAAGTTTGTTTAACTGCAAAGTATCTGAAACTCTCCTGCTATACGTCTAAAAATAAACTTCTGTCGACACAGATTCAGGATTGAATGATTTATTCAGCTAAGTTTGGCAGTCAATTTATGAAACAATTAATGATTTATTTTAACGACGAATCAGTCAGCAATTAATTTAAAAGTTGAGAAATATATTTGTCGCTCGGTTGGAAAAGTTGTACTATCACTAACGAAACACTTAAAGAAATAACATATTTTTATACATTTTTAGAAACACATAGAAACATATTTCTTATATTTTTATATATAGTTGAAATTAGTTAATTATTGAAAACTATACAAAATATGAAAAGTAATGTTTTTTTTACTAGTTAAATTAATGTGAACAGCCAAATTTGTTTAACTATATATAGTTATGCAATTTTAACATACAGTTAACTACATACATATCCACACAGTTAAAAATCGTTAAAATAATAATAAAATTTCACACCAATATTCAGAACTTTTTTCGTTTCCTTCATTACCCATAAAAATATATCGCAGTATCAGGAATCACACGTGGGATAACCGAATAAAATAACGAATTTACTCAAGCGTGTGAATCAAGATCAGAAGCGCTTTTGTATCCATTTACGGAATGAAAACTTAACGAGATTTGTAGAGTTGCGAGTGTGTTGGATTTGACGAACGTGAATGCCACGCGTGTTTCCTATGTCTCTTCTCTCGAAAATTTTTTTTTCTGCAACCCCCCCCCACCAAGCCGACACATGTAACGCCCTGTCGTCTCCATACCAGTTTTTCCCCCCAAGGATTCGTGTGTGCTTCAAAGAGTGACACGTGGCACGACTAGACTCGCCCCATTTGACATCGGATCACATTTCGATGGAATAACAACCCAGGCTGGTTTCTGGGTTTGGTCTTCGAGGGTTTGCTGGAATCGGCAAAAGTCTCGGTGATCCTGGTATCCCGAGCATTTCTCATTGGCGTCTCACGAAATATCCTCTCGAAAGATCTCCGATAACAATCGACAGAAGCATTCCCGAGTAATTGGTTTTTATGTAATGTTAAACAGGGAATCGTACGATCAGGGTACAATCGAAAGCTTATTTGCTTTTCCATTTAGCGACTGCTCGGCAATCCAGCATCGATCCTAACGGAACCTTTCGAACCTTCGAGGGGTTTGGTTCAGGGTTGGGAAGCTTCAAAGCTGATGCAGGATAGAGACCGAGAGAATACGGTAAATTAATTGCAAGTCGAGCTTCAGGCTACTTCGTGATCCCTATCGGAGTTTTCCTTGAAAAAACTGACTTTCGCCTTTGAGGATTACATTAATTTCGGTACTGAGGAAAATTAACGATTAGTTTTTTCGTCGAACTCGGTAATCGAAAATACTTCGTTTTACACTTGTATTCTTTGTATGCCTAGAGTCACGGAGAATTGTTTTTTTTTCTTCTTTTTTTAAACGTATACTTTTTTTTAAAGGAAGAATGTAAGTTGACGCTCGTTCAGACATTGGGCCAGGAATTGGATTTCTAGGTTTGTTTGGATTTCCTGATTATGGGAGGAGATGCCTGTTTTATCTAGTCTGAAATGCTTCTCGATGGATCGTTGATGGATATTAATATAACAAAACGAGTCTATTTTTGGAAATATAAATATTTTGAGGTGCATAAGTAATTAAGAATATAAAAAATAATAAATACTTAAGAATACTTGAAATGATAGTTTAGCAAGCATTAATTATTAAGGACGAAGAAGTATTATTCAGGAAGTAAAAATGTAGGAATATATGATGAATTGTTTAAATTAGTTAAATTAATAATTATCAAGGAATTTAGCTAATTAAGTACCAGAAATATTCATTCATTAATAAGTACTAGGAATTGAAATTAATTAATACGTACTTTTTATTAATTAAGAAGTACAACGAAGAAGTATAAATAAGGAAGTAAAAACATAGAAATACGATTCGATCGACCTGATTCAAACCTGTTAAGAAATCTCTATCAGGGTTCATCAGTAAACAATGCCAAAGGAATTGGATTCCAATATAGGCTTCGGGTTGAAAGTGTTCCTATCAAACCCATATAAGTATTCTGCAGCATCGAAACAAACCCAAACATATTTCTACCCAGAAGACAACTTTTGGACGTTGGATATGTAAATCGATTCGACTATGTGTTTCGTTAATAGATACTTAAATGGAACTTCAAAAATACGAATAAACCGCGATAAGATGAAAATCGTATAGGTAATCTCGGAAGTAGCGAGGGCGTTTATCGGTTTCAAGAGGAGACCGGGTTGATCCTCGAATATCCGGAGGATAAAAGTGGCCTTAGGTGGTGGTAGAAAAAAAAAGCAGGAAGGACGTTAAGAGAGTGGGACGATAAAATTCTATTCTGTCGCCGGCAGCAGAAACATTTAAGCTTCCCTTGTCTGCTCCCTTCCGCCGGTAATTGCGTCCTCAGGTTCTCCTTTTTCTTCGCCCTTTTTGTTCTCCCTATCGCCGTTTCTTTTTATTTTTTTCAGGTTGAGTTTGCTGGTTGGTGTTCTCTCGTTTTCTTTTTTTCCACGCGATGGTAAAGCCCCATAGAGCGGCTTGTTGTCACGAGAGCCTTTATTAGGATTGTGCGATCCCCCCGCGACTCCTTCGTCGCTTCCCATTCATTCGTGTTTGGGGGTTGAAAAAAAGTGGAAGAAAATACGAGGGTGACTTTTTTATTTCCTCGACTTGACATCACCGCGATCCTTTTTTTTCTCTTTCTCTGTCCCCTCTCTCCTCTTCTCTCCACCTTACTCCGCAGGACTTCGAAAAGTCCTCCCCCTTAGGGTCCACTTGTTGCTGCTGTGACTCGACGATCACCCTCCCACCAACGAAAGAGCAACCCCTTGTTTTCTTTGCTCCCTGCGTCAACTCTGCCAGGGGTCACCCAAGGAATTCCATTGGCATTGATACGACTCATCAAAACTCCGATCAACTACCCACAAACGGTATACTGGTATTTTTATGGATTCCAGTATTTGTTTGAGTTTGTTTGAGTTTATTTTCGGTTCGTTTGAATTCGTTCAAGCTAGTCTTTTTTTTGTTTTTCTGATTTTTTGCGAATTTTTTTGGGTTCGTCTGATTCGGTTTGGGAAGCGATTTACTGTATTTGTGTTTTTTTCGAGTTTGTTTGTATTTATATAAATTTATTTGTGATCGTCGTAGTTTATTTTGGGTTTATCTCATTTATTTTGGGTTTATCGAGCTCGTCTGAATTATTTTAGGTTATGTGAACTTTTTTTTATTCATTTCAGTTTTTCCAATTCGGTTTTAGGAGCGTTTGGATTTATTACGGTTTTCCGAGTTTATTTGGATTTATCGAAATTTCTCTTTTCTAAATATTATTGGACAATTTATTTGCCTGTGATTGTAAGGCTTTGTTTGGGTTCGTTTGGGTTAGTTTAGATTGTTTATTTGCTTTGAGATTATCCAAGCTTTTCTCCACCCATCTATTGGACGCACGTACACGTACTCCTGGTATCATAAATCAGGCGTCTTGTTGATGTGATCCATCATACGAGATGTACATGATTGACGGTACACAAGCGGGTGATAATTAATCATTCGGAACGATTTTTGTTAATTTCCAAAGGATACTCCTTTCCTCGAGTCCCAGGATAAACGCTGCGCTGGATATTTCCTAATAAAGAGAATATCGTATACCCGGGAGAAATACCAATGAGTTTGTTTGGTTTTGTTTGGGTTTGTCTGGGTCGAACGGAGTCATGAAAAGAAGTTGGGGTTGTTTGGGTTTGTTGCACTACTTGCTTCCTCCAACATAGGTCTACTTGAGTTGCTCTGATGGATATTTCCTAATCAAGAGCATATAGTATACCGAGGAGAAATAGCGATGAGGAATAAAGAGGGATGAGAGAATCGACAGGAGTGCGGAATAGGTATATAGAAATGGCAACGAGAGTGGCTCGCGAAGTATGCGAACGGTAGTCACGTCCATTCCGAATCTCATTCTCCTCATCCTTTCGTCTCTGCTCTCTTCTTCCACACCACCCCCCTCCTCCCGCCCCTCCTCTTCGCCCTCTTCGTTTCTCTCTTTCGACTGCTGCAAATTCGAGAAGCGCCGCGAATTCGTGCCAGCTCTGGAAGCTCCAATACCAACCAACGAATCCACGATGGTAGGGATCCGAATTGTTACACCAGCGTATACGGGAAAAGGAGATGCCGATAGGATATCGCGCTCTCGACAAGCTTGAAGAATGCTCGATGCCCGAATAAGTCAGCCACTGCGAGCCCGGACTCCAGCCGGAATCATAATAATGCTCTTTCTATTATCCACCGTGTGGCTGAACCTGTCGATCCTTCTCGCCAACCCAATGGAAACCTGGCCAGAAATTTGTCAGGTCTTGACTCCGTTCACCGAAACAACTCCAACTCCGGCGTTCTTCACCACGTTCAATCCAAACAAACCCAAACAAACCCATACAGACCAAAACAGACTCATGATGGAGCAACCCATGTAGAAGCATGCAACAAACCCAAAAAACCCCTAACTCCTTCTTGACTACGTTCAATCCAAATAAACCCAAACAAACCCATGCAGGCCCATGCTGGAGCAATCCAAGTAGAAGCAAGTCCATGATGCAAGTCCATGAATCATTTTGAATTTTTCCTAATTAACGCTGATTGGCAGATCAAAAATTACTAATGACTGATGCATATTAGGCACCCAATACAGCAATCCATACCCATTGCATCAGGAATCGCAATACCAATAGATTTACAATGGTTTAGTCGTTTCTAAACTGGCGCCTGGATTGACCATGGTCTTATAGGGATTTCATGAGAACAAAGTCAAGGAGTCCTCAAGGAGTCCACTGAAATCCTTTGGAACCGAATTGAATTCTGCTCTCCTTCTTCATTAGAGTTATTGGAGGAGTAAAAATGACTGACGTCCATCAAATCGAGTCTTCATAAATACTTTAAAAAAAATTTATTTGTACGTACTGTGAAAGAGATTCTATGATTCTCATCAGGTCCCTACATTGGACTCCAATAAGGAATCCTAATTAGCATCGTGCGTACAATTGTGACGTTTTAGGATCAAACCCAATTGTCCCAAAGATATTCAGAAAGTGATTGGGATTAAATAACGTAATTGAATTTTAGTACCAAGTTCTAGAATTCTGGACTTCTGCACATGGAATATGTTCAGCATTCCAGGAAGCCCGAAATTGGGAGATACGGCGGCGAGAAAACCGGGACGAGACGCCCGAGATTTCAAGTTACACCGATTCATCCATGTTAGCATTCGAAGACTGTGTGCACACTCTTTTGTACGAACGAGCGTACGTGTGGATGAAAACCGCAAACCACAGTCCGATATAATGAGATTTAAATTACTGTGGGACTGTGACAAGGTGTTCGGTTTCTTCGGCGAGCTCTCATTATTACACGGCGATGCTAATCATCTTCCGACTACTCGGACGCTCTCTCGAGGGAATCCCTGATGGAAATCCAATTGGAATCGCGACTCGCGAAATTGACGATGCGAAGGGAACCGAATAAACATTGAGGAGATAGAAAAAGAGACAAAGAGAGGAAGAGAGAAATGAATTTATTCATATTTGGCTTTCCTCTGTGTACCCGATAAAAAATTACTCCGGCCCTCATCGGAGGGTTGATGGATCAGCATAAAAAATCAATTTGTCACCAGCCAGTATCACGGATCTGGGTCAGTATGACGTTGTTTGGGTTTGTTTCGGTTTGTTCGACCAGCATCAAAAATCAGTTTGTCACCAGCCAGAATCACGGAGCTAGATTGGCGCGAGTTTGTTTGGGTTCGTTTGGCCAGCGTCCAAAATCAATTTGTCACCAGCCAGAATCACGGCGCTAGGTTGGCGCGAGTTTGTTTGGGTTTGCTTGAGTCTGTTTGGGATTTTTTGGGTTCGTTTCAAATTGTTTAGGTTTCTTTGAGATTGTTCGGGTTTGTTTGAGCGATATCAATGTGGCACCAGCCAGGATCACGGAGCTGGGTCAGCGCAAGTTCGTTTCGGTTTGTTTGATCGTTCTCGGGTTTGTTTGCGTTTTTTTTACCAGCATCAAAAGTCAATTTGTCACCAGCTAGGATCACGGAGCTAGGTCAGCGTGAGTTCAGCTTTGAAAAATGCCGAGGGACGATCCGATGAGGCCAATAGATAGGATTCTACAAAAGTATCCAACCGCCTGGTACACCTTGTAAAATCAACGAAATTCTTACCGTGAAGAAAATCACAACAACTACGACTTCGTACTCAAATAGAGGATTTGATCATCCCTCGCCTTTTTTCTAGCTCGAAGCCACTTGGTTTTTTTTCGATGATTAATCAAGCCCCGGCTAAACGTATATTCGAAACGTATGAGGCTTTGAACGGTGTGACGTTCCTCGCATTATTGTCGCGTTCCTAAGCTCCTCGGAGCATTGTGGGATCTTGGATTCCAGACCACACTGCACATCCCGATTCTTGGACCGGGCCATTCCAGCTTCAGTCATGAAAGACACTCCCGAATAAACGTTTATTTCACGGACACGCAGTAAATTGAGATTAGTCAGGAGCTTCATCAGAAACAGTTTTTTCTTTGATAATGGGATCAGTCATGTTGATGGTAACGTTTACGACACATTACTACTATTTATTACTATTCATTAAATGATGCACGTAGGCACTGTGCCTTGAATGAATCACGACTGATTTTCTATAGATTGATTCTACAGCGAATTGATTGATGGTTGAAGAGCAAAAGTTGAAATTGTGGCAGCTTGTCTGGTGATGAGTTACGTTCTAATGAGTGGCTCAATTGAGCTCGTACGAATTTACTAATGGAGGATCGTTTCAAAGCTTACAACATTGGATTCCAAACCCCCAGACGGTTGACTTTGGCTTCTATATTTTTTTTTAGTTTGTATACTATACAGATATTCCAAAAACGAAATTTGCACTAAAACTATCAAGGTGAGGGCAAAAATAAAATGTATAAATAATGGTTAGTATTATTTATTCTATTTGTAACAAAATAATATCAAGTTGCATATAATAATAAATAATAAATCAACAGAAATAAATAATAGTATTTTACTATATTTCAATTATTAGTAAAAATAGTTAAAAATTAGTTAAGAATTTTACTTATGCGTAGAAAACAAAAGTTAGTGTTTTTATGAAAATGGGAACTTCAGCGTGTTGATAAAAATAAAATGCATAAATAAAGGTTAGTATTCTTTAAACTATCAGTAATAAAATAATGCATAGTGAAATTTAATAATAAATACTAAATAAATAAATAAATATTAGAATATATACATAAATACATATAAAATTAATAAATAATATATAATTACTGATATTAAAAACCGTCAAGATTTCGGTGCCAGCGTTGAATTATTATTTATTAACAATTACATTTATTATACGTAAGCCTAAGTAAGTATACGACACTACAAAAAATTCTAAATCCAAATTTTCATACCTACGCTTGTGATACCTTAACCTAAATCGTACTTTGCATTCAATAAATAAAAAGCTGGATATCTCTATGGATCTCGGTAACAATGTAAACTTTAGGGACTGCAGAGAAACAAACAAAAAAATATATACATATAAAAAAATATAAAAACTCGGGTATAAAAAAAACGAAACAAATAAAATATATCTCCATTGGTTTCGTGAGGTCGGTGATCACGAACGCGGGCGTGCGGGACTCATGAAATTATTGTTTGGCGTATCGCAATCGTTATTTAATAGGAGGCGCGAGCGAGGATTTAATCCAAGAATTATCAGATTATCGGGTGCTCGTGAACACGTTACGAGAGGTGGAATTTTTTTATTTATTCATTTTTACATTATTATCATTATTATTATTATTATCATTGGCGCGTTCGATGATCCGAGAGAGGTGTTCGTTCACCGAGATCCGATCGTAAATTCATCGCAAAGTGAGAGCAGTTACAACATCACGGGGTAGCACCGAGGGTGAAGAACTCTCCTGGACGATCAGCCAAGAGGTTTTTTCGGTCCACTCGTGCACCGAGGAATCTCCCGTGGACCAGGTATTCCTCTCGAATGGTGAAAACCATCAGTGAAGACGCAAGATTCGAACTCCAGATCCGAGACCAGTTGAAAACCTTCTCTTCACGACTCCTCCCCCGCTTCGAGAGCCTACAAAATTTCGACTCCGAGAGTATAAGAGAGAGGAAGAGAGATAGACCGGATTCCAACTATCTCCACGGGGTATCGCGCCCGATTACCACCGCCAAAGAACCCTGTGCCCCCTTCCATATTGATTTCGATGGCTATCGCGTTGGGCCCCAGAAAACTTGCGAATCCCCCCCCCGCCCCCACACACGTTTCATCCTTCGATCGTGATTGATCCCTTCGCCGCCGTTCAAAATTCGTAGTAAATCATTTGTTTGGGTTTGTTTGGGTCTGTTTCGATTTGTTTGGATTTGTTTTCGTCTGTCTCGGTTTGTTTGGGTTCTTTTCAGGTTTGTTCAGATTTGTTTGGGTTTGTTCGAGTTTGGTTGCTTGAATTGTTTGGGTTTGTTTGGGTTGTTCGAGTTTTCTTGGGTTGTTTGGGTTTGTTTTGGTATCCTGCGAATTTTTATTTCACGAGAATTGCCACCGTTTATAGATATTATTTTCAATACACGTAAATAAATAAAATATTTTCGAAACTACTGTTCAGGGATTAAAGTCCTCAGGGGCAAGTCCAACGAGTAGAAAGAAAAAAAAAAAGAAATCCGAAGCACATAATTAATTTTATAATTGCTCCGCGAACGGCAAAATTCACGAACCGTTTCTTTTTTCGTTGCGAAATACGGCGAGAGAAATATGATTGTACGAGTAGCGTATACGATGGTACACTGTTAATTAGCGTGAGGTTTTGCGGTAATTAAAATAGGCCAGTAGCTACCGGCGAGCGGCGTCCAGAAGCCGAAATACTTCATGGATAACGGAAGGGTTTTTTTTTCGTTTCGTTTTGTTTAAATTCTCAGGTGAAAAGAGAACACGGTGCTCTTACAAAGTGTCCTTGTCACGGTCTCTGTCTCTCTTTCTCATGACTGATTATCCCTCGCTCACCGCGCACTAATGATGACCAAAAAACGTTTTTTTTTTTTTCGTTCTTTTTAATTTTTTTTTTTTTTTGCATTCTCGTCTCTATGAAGTTTCAGTGCTCTTTGAATCGTCATTTTTCTACCGGATTCGTTCGGCCGCGAAAAAGAGACTTGCTACCAACCGTGTTAACCGGACAAACCGGACGCGTCAAAAATTTTGGATCGACAAAGCTAGCTTGTCACGACACTCTCACCTCGTTTCGATTAATTGGCCACCGGTGCTGCTTCCTCTCTCGACATTCAACGAATGGATGTACCACTCGGCCACTAAATTCCTTACTGGAACTTGGAACTTTCAGATCTCTACTTTTTCACGTACTTGGTGTCACCTGCTGGAATAAATTATGGCGAATGTTGATCCATTGTCGCAAGTGTCGTTGCGAGCATGCAGGTGTCACGACTCGATGCTTTCAATCAACTGGTAGGGGAGTTCAGTTACGTCATATTTAAAATGACTTTTGTTCAGGTACCTTCATCTTAGATTTATATTTCATTGGCTTAAGTTTCATTAGGAATATTCTATCAGAAATGATTTTTTTATTTTCGCAGATTAAAAATCGTGATACCCAGGAAATTAAAATTGAATTCGGTTTTGTTTGGATTCGTTTAGTAGAAAATGAAAATTGAATTTGTTTTTCGTAAGGTACAAATTCGGAAATTAAAATGACGACTGTTACATAAGGAGTTATTTATAATTTGTATTGGCAAAAAATTAAAAAGTAAAAAAGAAAAAAGAAATTAAATGTTTATAATTCAGGATACAAATCACGATAAAAAATAATAAATAAAAGAATACATAAATAAAAACAAATAAAAAATAAACAAATAAACCAATTCTTAAAAAAAAATGATAATAATTTAAAAAAACGTAATTTAATGAATATATTAAATTTAATAAATAAATAAAAACTCTTGACATTCGAATCGAGAATTCTTTGCGAAACATTTGCAATCCAAGTGATTCCAAGGCGTACAGAAATTGCTCGAGATGGGGGAAAAAAAAATGAAAAATGTCGTGAGTGTCGAGAAGGCAACGATGACGGATAGTTGGATAGTGTACTTACAGAGGGAATGATGGACCTCGGGCGTGTATGATTCGGATAAGTAGATAGGAGGCTGAGCTCTTAGCATCTTCAGCCTGTGATCTGCCCCCCCCTGGCCCCTCCCCATCGCCCCCAACTTCATTCTCAGGCTGCTCTCTCTCTCTCTCACTCTCTCTCGGTTCCTCACACACAATACTATCGCTTCATGCGGATACTTGCTACTTATGATTGCAAAGTGGCGAAAGACGTCGCCTGGTACTCCAGCGTTAAAACAACGCGTTGTATTATACCTACTCGGATCAGCTATTGCTGCTAAACATACCGTATTGCGATATCTGGACGTGCATGAGGTTTTCGACGACGGGGCTTGTGAAACACGCGCCATAAACGTATACAGGGTGTCGTAACGATGACGCCATTGGGTCATACGTCACGAAATTTCGAAGCAGTGTCACGGAGATATGATGAAAAGACGATGGATGAACGACGAAGATAAATATTTTTCTGACATCGAAGAATTTTTGACAATAGATCTGGCAGTGCACGTGGCCAATACTCGGAGCGGTGACCGCCTTAATATTAAAGAAAAACGGAACGTGGTTCGTTTGGTATCGATTGGACAAAATGAGTCTTTTGGGAAATTAAGTTACAATCAATCAACGTAAAATCGATTTAGTGATAATTGAAGCTTGCTTGCTTGAATATTTTAAATACTTATAAATGTTATTGACATTTTGTTCATGGACTTATAAACCTTGTTTGGACATTGATTTACGATATTCGTATTATTTTTTAGTATAATTGTTTATGTAATGCTTATATAATATCATTATGTGATTAATACAATAATTCATTAGTTAATTCGTAATTATAATAATTTATAAATCATTGTTCATGTTATTTAATAATTATCGTATAATTATTTATATGGCTTATGTTTATTTATATTTTTTTTACTATATATATATATATATATATATGATATTTATTTGAACAATAAATTATAGATATTATTTAAAAAACTGTAGGAAAACGGAAAATGACCAAAATATTTTCTTAATTGTTTTTCAACGACCTGTAGACAGATAAACAATTCGCGTCGAAAAGGGACACCCTCTATAATACGTACTTTTCCTCCCCCTCTGGATTCGAGTTCTACCACTCTTTCCCCCTCACGCTGCCTCAAAGACACTTCGTATGGCCGTATTACAAAGTACTATTTGCATAATGACAGTGATACAAGCCACAGGACTTGTACACTCCTATAATGCACATTCAGGCATATTCACAGAGAGGGCTAAGTGTCCGATCTTTTTTCATCTACCTCTGAAATCCTCTGTTGCATGGACTTCCTGGTCCCTTCACGCAATACGATTAACCATTATCAGCGACCAGGAAGTATGCCTTATCTTGGTTTCGTGGGGGCTCACGTTTATTCCAGACAATAATACCTATGAATATCGGCAATTGTTATGATAATGGAATTAAATTGACTGCCCATGCATGGGACTTTGCGACATCACGATACGTACCTTCCCATCGATAATTTCATCGAACTTTAATCCAACCTATCAATAATTGAATCCAACTTTAACCCTCTGATAAAATCAATTCTATTTCATTTCATTTCATTCAATTTAAATTTATTTAATTTTATGTAATTTCATTTAATTTTATGTCATTTAATTTAATTTATCTGAACAATCAAACATCGTTATCTCGTAAATTGAACGAAACCGTTTAATCATGAGGTAATTCATTAATTTTTTAATTAAAGAAATCATTCTATCTACGAAGAAATTTAATAGACGTAGTCTAAATGAATCATCCATTGATCTTCTTTATTAAGATTTTTAACGATAATTAGAATATTTTTAATTAATTAATATTTATTTATTCTATGATTACATTATTTATATTATATCAATTCATAATAACTAATTATTATTATTACAATAAATATATTATTATCTAACAATATAAATATCAAGACGTCCAAATAATCAAATAATGGACGATCATTAAGTTAGAAAAAAAACCATAATTACTATTTATTAAATAAATCGCCAACGAAATATCGGAATAAAAATCCAAAAAAATTCATTGTTTGTCCAAAAAGAAAAATTATATTGACACAAGTGCCACCGATTTAGAGGCAGGTTGTTACGTCCCTCGGCGACTTGACATTTCCACAACTCCGGATAATCCGATTTTCCTGTTGCGACACAATGTGGACGAGATTTGCTCGGGATTGTCGATGACGAAGGGTACCTTTGGTCGTTCAACTGGAGCGACTTGGCGACTTTTACGGGTCAACGTATAAAAGCCCTCGTAATGGTCTATTTTTCGGGGACATTGAAAACGCACAAAGGGGCGGGGTGGAGGGGGGGAGGGGGGACGAAGTGAAGAAAGGGATCGAAAGAGCAGCGAGTGCGTGCCTGACGGAAAATGTCACGGCTTGTCACCTGTCGCAGGTAAAGAAAAACGCCCACCGATCGTCATCGTGCCGGGAGATCTTCGAGTGGTGTACCCTTACAACCACCACTCAACACTCACCGTTCGGTTCAAAGTACGACCCACCTAATAATACGACCATTTTCATGCCAGAGTATAATCCTATACACAGGGTGTCCCGCTTCTCGATCATACGAAATAAGTCTGATCACTGAATTAATATGGTGTCTGAATGAATAATGAATTATTAATTAATTATTAATGAAATGATCAATGAATTTTAAAAAGTTTGATCAATTAACTGATACGGTGTCGACTATACAAATAAGTCTGATCCATGAATTAATATGGTGTCGAATGAATTATGAATTATTAATGAATTATGATTCATGAATGAAATTATCAATGAATTTGAAAACATCTGATGTATGATTAATATGGTATTCCAAAAATTCTTTCGCTTAATTTCGAAGAAAACTATAAAATAAAACATTGGACATTTCTTTTTTTATTAACTTAAAATTATCATTAAAATTAAATGTCCATTATTTAAAAAATGATTTTAATGAATCTGAGTGATAAAATGATATTTAAAAAAATGATTAAAGTTTACTTACAACGGTGATAAAAATTAAATAAAAAGAATTTGAAAAATGATTTATTAAATTGACTTAAGATAACGAAAACTGGGTTCAGTCAAACCTTTGGTTTTCCAAACCTAAATCTATGGACAATGAAAACGATGGAACGTTACCTTAAAACAAACCCAAATACATTAAAACGAAAAAAAGAAACATTTGGCAACGAAAAAATTAGTTTTCGTCTATAAACAAGCTATAAACCAGCACGATGATGTTGGGCTTTATCAATCGTAAAGATTATTGCAGATCGGTCATTAAATTTCGAGACACCGTGTAGACGTTTTACATGAGAAAAAGAAAAAGAAGAAAAAAAAAATATTACGTCGTTCATCGTGATGACACTTCGTTTTTGTGGCCAGGCATGAACACGAGACAGAATAACAAAACCGCAAAACCACTGTGCGCGCGACTATTGTGCGACCCCTCCACTGACCACACGAAAAGATAGCGTTTCTCTATTCCGATCTTTTTTCGTTTTTTTTTTGTCAATTTAATTTTTCTCCCATTTATTGTTCAGACGTTGCTTTTTTTCGTCGCATTTTTTGTAGGATCTCGCGTGACGTCTGAATACAGTTTAAATCGAAGTCACTCCAATGGGATTGTATCTTGGTGCCATTATGGCCATTTCGAAGTCCGATTTCGTCCATCGATTTTCGCTAGAAAAATTCGTCCCGTATTTCTCAATGGAACGATTATTTTAATTATACGTTATACCTTCTTTTTCTCTGTTGCAGGTAAGCATCGAGTGTCTCCCTCGAGAATTTTGGGACGAGTGTTTTTGTCCCATTTTTTTTTCCTCGCCCTCTTTCCTTCGTCTTTTCGACCATTGGTCCTCACATTGGTCATTCATTTTCGGTAAGTTAAGGAAATAGAAAAAAAGATCGAACGAAATTGAATTTTTTTATAAATTGTTTTATTCGGATAGTCATTTGACCTATCGAAATTCCATGTACTCTTAACTACTATACTGCGCACACTTACCCCTACATTCAGTAAAATGTACGAATTTTAATTAATATATTTTTATTTATTTCTATAAACACTTAATACTTTTTTTTCATTTTCAACTAATAAATGTTTTAATAATTCGGTTTTGTTGAATTTTAATATCAATTACTTTATAATTAGGATATTACTGAATTTAAACTTTTGATATTCATATATTTATAATTACTGAATTATTCGTTAAAAAATGTTGAAAGATTTTTTGAAACAATAACCCAAACGAAACCTAACAAATGTACAAATTTTTACTACCATGTTTTTATTTACTGCTAGAAATGCATGGCACAATGTTATTTTGTTTTTTACATTTGTAACTAATAAATATTTAAATAATTCTCTTTCGTTTAATTGTGTAATCACCGACATTACAATTCAGACATTACTGAATTCGACTCAGCGAAATTTATATACTCACAATTACCAAATTATTAGTTTAAAAAATTTGAAATAATTCATGAATCATTATACCACTAAGATCTTCAATTCCCTAAATTTTCCCATTCGGCGACTTATTTTTTATTTAAAAAATCCGTAAAAAAAAAAACAAGTGAATTGCCACTAGGGTGACCCTTGGGTGACCGAGGTTATTTGTCAATCATAAAACCTTCTCGATAGTTGATCTCCCACTTGGTCGGAGGTAGCAATACATCGAAGGAAAAGAGGAGTGAGGATGCCAAAGTCACGCCTCTCCTCAATATCGTATCCAGGTTGGAAACGTAAAAGCGACGGCAGGACGAACGTCGAGTAATTAGCGGCGTTGGCTAATGCATTCTTTTATCTGTTCGCCGAGAGAGGGTTATCTTGATTTCCACTCTCCTGACCCGCCGCATCTTCCTCATCTTTTTTTTTTCTTTTTTCTCTATCCATCTTTATCCCTCCTCGAAGTATTTCGTCTCGCGTATAAGCATCACTCGCTTCGCGCGACTGACCAGTCGGTAAAATCGAGATAAGACCATCCGACAATCGTTTTCGACCCTCCTTCCCCCTTAAAACTTTCCCCTTAAAGAGAGAGAGATGGAAAATTAGGAAACGGGGGCGGGGGCGCCGGGGAAGTGGGGGGAGGAGGAGGAACGAAGATTTCGAAAAGGTTTTTGCGGCGTCCATCAACGTGGCGCAATACCATCCATGGTCGCTTCGGGCGACGGAAATCTCGACACCGCGATCGTCACTCACCAGATTCCTTACTTGCGAGAGGGGGGGGGGACCTTCTTTTACTCTTCTCCAGTGCCTCTCCTCCCGTCCCACTTTTTTGTTCTTTCTTTCTTCCTTTCTTTATTTCTTTGCGAAAGAGCTCGCACTGAGAACGACCACTTAACTATTCTTTCCCACTATCAGACCTATTCGATCGAAAGATCGCGACTCCCGACCGCTGAAGGATACAGGCGTGTGTACTAATCAGGCTGCGAAGTCCTGTCCGAAAGGCGTTCAAGCGTTCCGAACGGTCACTGGAAGTGGTAGCAAAGGTCGTTCGGTCGTTAGGACTACCGGTGACAGTGTAAGGAAACGAAGTTGGGTATTGGAACGTCGGCTGGAGAAGGGAGTCGAAGGTGAGATTGCAATGTCGAAATTGGTCTTGAAACTGGAAAAACGAACTGGAGGAACCTGGAAGAATCTGGAAGATTGGAAGTGGAATGTCTAACCAGAGGAATCTCGAGAAACCTGGAGGATTGATACTGGAATGTCGAACCTAGAATAGAAAGTGGAGGAAACTGGAGGATCGAAACTGAAAAGTCGATCTAAGAGTAAAAAATAAAGGAGCCTGGAGAAACCTGGAAAATCAAAAGTGGAATGTTGAACCTGGAATAAAAACTGGAAGAACCTGGAGGATCGAAACTGAAATCCAAGTTCGAGTCGATATCGACTGACTGAAGGATCGTAACTGAACGATCAAATTACAAATAACTAGCTAGTCGAATATGGAGTACAATTTGGAAAATCAAACTTGGTGTTGAAATTCAAGGACCAAAGTGTAGAAAGTCATATCTAGAATCGAATCTAGAAGGCCGTATGTAGTTCCCAGACCCAATCATGTCTTTATAAGAATTTAATAGCGAAGCCAATCGATCCCAATCAATCAAAAACAACAATGGATTTTCATTTACGCTTCTTTCATCATTTTCTAAATAGATACGCTTTTTCCATACATTTTAAAACTTTGTTAAAATAAAGTTTATACTTTTGAAACATCGACTCGTATATCTATACATCCTATACACCCTGTAGGTATCTTTACGTCCTGTATATGGAATTCAACTTACACAGCGCGTTCGGAAGCAGCTCAAACCGTTCAGGATGCTGCTCGATCATGTGAGATTCCTCTGGGATTCAAATTGAGTTCGTACATTGGATTCCAATGTGGAATTCCAATTAGAAACCAGTGAACGATCGTGACGTTTCGGTACAATGATCTAACGCAATGACCCATTGGATTCCTATCATGACATAGAGACAGGAAATATACAAATCCAATTGAAATCCAATTTTTGACGAGTTGAAACTGATAATTGAAATTAAACTAAAAACTAAAATTTTGAAGAGAAAAAATTGAGTACAAAATTGCAGTTTTGAAGTAAAAAAATAGAACTCAAAATTGAACTCAAAATTTTAACTTTGAATTGAAAAAAAGCATTTTTGCTTTTATAAAAAAAAGCATTTTTGATTATCTTGAATACCCATGACTTTCTTGATTTCGTATATTCCTTTTAAATATCGAAATCGTGATAAAATTGAAACTCAGTTTCTAAAAAATCGAAAAAATTGTCCCAAAATCAATAGCCATTGCGTTATCAAAGGAAATGCTAAATACAATTATTCCACATTCAGGAATTTTCAAAATCTACCATTTTTTCTGCATCACGTTTTCGAGAAAGCCTCATTTTGTTAAAAATAATAATTATTCATAACTGAACAAGGAGATGACTGTTTATCATTAAATTTTGTCAAAAACGGATTTGGGTTTGTTTGGGTTTGTCCAATTATGTTAAAAACGATGTTTTTTTGGAAATAGAGTTGAAAAATGGTTGCAGTTGTTGATGAATGAAGATAAGCCTTCATTGTTAGATTTCACATTGGAAATCGTGCGTTTGCACACCTCAGTGACCTCGGATTTTCTTGACGAACTAATATTAATGACTACCTCTTGATCGCGGGACAATCAAGTGTAATTATCCAATTGTGGCTGCCCCCAGTGATACCGATTGATCGTATAACATTGATGCAAATCGTGCGCAAAGACATAAACAAAAAAAAGAAGAATAGTCACGCGGCTGCGACGTAATTGCAACTACTTCTCAGTGATTTTATTTCATCCGGTGGGAAAACGTTGGATACGTATTGGATTTCGTTTCAACAGACGTGACTTCAGTACGTCCGAGAACGAGACAAACCAACATAACAGAATTGTCTGCGTCGCAATTCTCGATTTAGAAAATTGAATGATTTGAACAATTTAAGGGGTTAGGCTACTGTAACAACCGAAATCAGGGTTAATATTTTTTAATGTATTTTTTTATTTATTAATTTTTTTAATATCAGCATTATTCATAGAAATTCATTAATATTCTTTCCGCATAAACATATATAAAATTATAATATATAAATTGAATTTTATATTTAATTGAAAAATAAATTATAATATATGAATATTCATGTTATTGAATTTATATAAATAAATGTTCAGTCCTAAGCAATAACACGAAGAAAAATTGAACCTTGACACAATTAATTAATAAGCTCAATCATATAATTGATAATTGAATAATTCATTAATTGAAAATAATTAAAATATACAATACATAATGACTCTTTTCTCAAAATAAAATAAAACGACTAAACGATCTTATCAAAAGATTGAATCGAACTTTTTAAAACGTGTTTGTGGAATAAAAATAATCGGTCGTTTTTTTTTTTTTCGAAGAAAAGTGACGTTATTATCGTGAATAACTAATGAATGAAAAAAGGAAAAACGAAAAAGGTATCTTTGAATATCTCAAAACTGAAAAATGAGAACGATAAATATATGGGCATGGTAAATATTTGACAACCATTACCCTGAATGAATGTATTAAATGTTACGTCAAGTCAATTTGGAAAAAGACAATTTTAAGTAAAAATCGTTAAAAATGATATTTTTTACTCCAGCAATTCCATCCATTTGATAACCACTTTGAACTGGAATTTTTCTTCCGTTTGCATTGACCAAAAAAGCCATCTGTCCATTAAATCGCCTCTAACTAATTTTTTGTGTAATTATTTTTTAAAATAATTATCACAATAAATAACCCAAGAAATAATTATTTTTGATAATTATTATTTCGAGCAATGATTCTTCTTCGAATTAATAATTGGGTGAGAAATTACTAATTAATTACTATTTTAAAAAATAATAATTATACAAAGAAATAATCATTTCAAATAATAATTATGTTAAAAAATAATTATTATTTTCACCTCGAGGCAGTATCGAAGTACCAAGTATTCCGCTCGTTCCCGACTCTTTTGCAATGAAAATTCGTGATAAACGTCGACGGAGGGAAAACCAGGAAAGATTTGTCGCGTAGTCTGTAGAAAGAGGATTATCGATAAAGCCTGAAGTAGGTAAACGTGATTGACACCGATAGTTATCGTTCGTCAATTATTCAAGATTATACCCACATTCAACAACATCCGTCAACTGATGGATATAGATACACATAAACGTACATAAACCGAGGCTCACACGGATGCGCATGCGCACAAATTGACAAACCGATCAGCGATCAATACCGATGAAAAATAGGATAAAATAATGCATCTGTCTAATGTATTTTCTAGGGAAAAATCAATCCCCCGATAAATATGTACGAATCCAGTATTTCCAATCAATTAGTCACAATCATACTCGTCGATTTTATGGATAATCGTCGTCGTGTGAGGCTACGGATAGAGAGGCCATCTCTGATCTCCCTCTCATCCTCGTGCCTCCTATCATTCTAGAAACTATAATAAATTCAATAGAACATCGTCTTTCGCCATATCTCATCGCTCTTTTTTTCCTTACCACTGGAACACTGTCCCTGTTTCTTTCTCCCTTTCTCTCTCTCTTTCATTCTCCCTCTCTCTGATTCGCTATATTACGAGGTGTTGAAACTTTTCTACATTTTTTTTCATATTACTTTATCATTGCTTCTACTTTCGTTATGGATTTTCACATTTAATAATTTAAACACTTCCATCATATAATTATTAATAAATGCTATTATTGCTCTGTATTTTTCATTTTTTAATTGTGTATTTTTTATTTATATTACGTTTTTTATTCATATTACATTTTTTTGGTTTTTATTGCATTTTCTGTTTTTTTTTCACCTTTTTTGATATTTTTTATTAGATTTTTATTTAGTTATTATTTAGTTAATTTTTCATACTTTATTCCGCTGTAATTTTTGTTGTTTCCTAATTGCCCGAAAGTTCTTTACTGGGGCATAATAAAATTTATCATCATCATCATCTTCATCATCTCGTTCTCTCTCTCTCGTGATGTCGCACTTCGAAAGCCATTAACTAGTCATCGTGCATTAATTCATCGGACAATCGTGCGACGATCCTGTTCAAGAATAGTCGAAGAGGATGACAATGAAGGGGCCGGGGGGGGGGGGGCTGGGAAAACCGGTTCAGAAGAGTCGAAGGTCGTTCCATGGTTTTTGTCGTCCTCCGACTGCTGGCTATTACACCTTTTATTTATCGCTCTAAAAGAGAACAATGGTTGAAAAAAAAATATATAAAAAAGTTATCATTTCGAACAATAGTTCGAAATCGTCCAAATGTCAAACATCATTACTGTTTTTTTCTTGTTTTTCGTTTGTCGAAATTTCGCGAGTATACGGATTAGCTATTGTTTTTTTTTTTTTTTTTTCATTTTTTAATCCTAAAATGCAAGGAACGCTTTGGTGACTCGTCGATGTGTCGTACTCGATTATCGCTCGAAGCCAATTTAAATGGCTTTGGTCATCTGCCATCAGGATGGGATCGTAATAATTTTTTTACGTTATATGTTACAATATTTCACAATTATTATTATTATTATTATTATATTTAATATTATATTATCATATTGAACGATTACTATTTTTGATAATTTATAAAAAATACCAAAAACGATAATAATATTAATAATAATAATAATATACAATTCCATAAATAATTGTTTCACTTTGTTCAATCATTTACTTCATTATTCATACAATCATCGCAAATATTGTTATGTTGCTTGAGTATTATTTTAGTGATTATAATTGTATGAAATAATAAAAATAATAGATTGAAAAAAAAAAAGGAATCGGTGAGTCAATCGAGCTTGGAGAAGCGTGCGTGACGCGCGTATAGGCCAAGTATTTACGTGTCATTCGAATAGTATTCGAATGACCAAAGAAGTGTCTTTGGAGGAGCCGGGTTTTACAATATAAATTTCCATGTACGGGTGAAGGCATTAATTTTTTATAGATCACGACAGGCTTTCGTGCACTCGTCGAGACTCGAACGAGCATTTGTGTGTCGCGTCACACTCCGGCGCATCGTTAAATGGTCGACGATAATTATTGTATGCCGTGAGATTGTACACGGCGGAAAAAGTAACTGCAGCACCCTCAGCCGTATACCGAACGGGAGGCATTATCGTCTTCGAACCTCTGTCGCGTCATATATATCGTTAATGCCGCTCGACGTCCTGGTATTATGCAAATCACCCGTCTTTCGTCGTGAATGTCGTTTTTTTTCTTTTTTCCTTCTTTTATTCCTTTTTTTCTCTGTTTTTTTTTTTTATTCCCAAGCTGTTTATTTTTTCCGTTTCAATCCAACGTTTGAATCTTTGCCAATAATTCTAGCGAATCGTTCCGGACCGAGACGTACGACGTTGCCGCACGAACTGGTGCGAATTTGGACCACTCGTCAATGTCGAAATATGTTTTTTTTTTGTGGCCTTGGATAAATATGGAACCTCGAATTTTTTTTTATAACGATTTTTTGGTATATTTAATTTTTTTATATTTTTAGATATATTTTTTTTTTGCATTTTTTTAAATTGAATGTTTTTATATTTTTAAATTGATTATTTTTTTTTAATTTAATATTTTCACATTTTTATATATATTTTGTTTATATAGAATTTTTTTCGTCGAGACGACACTCTGTAGATGCATTACGAAAAATGTGAATGAATTTCACGAATGTATTGGAAAAGATGCCATTGATTATTTTTTTATGGGGCTTCGATAGCATTCGTATTGAGATAATGAATTTCAAGAATTTAAGGAAGAATTGTACAGTACTGGAAACCTCGTGCAGTGTAATAAAAAATTTTTATGTACGCATGTTCTTTTTTTTAATTACATTTATCAACGAATAATAATAATTCAATTATTTATAAATTATTAGAATTTATGAATTATTACTTAGAATTTATAAATTATTACTCAACTAGGGTATCGATCGCTTTAGTAATTATTTTTTCGTGTTATATATGTGTTTTTTTTTCCGAAAGCAACAATGGTGTTATCAAAAATTTCAACTCAAATTCATAAGTTGAACGTTTATTTTTGTTTCGACGAAGTTTGAAGTCTCATTAAATATCATACTGACAAAATTTATCCTGTTGATTATTATTCACGATTTAAATCGTGTACACCTTGAATCAATTGGGAGCAAAAAAATGATGGTCCAAATTCACACCAATTTTATTTATCGAACGTCAAGCTGAACGAATCGACGAGAAACGTGGAGACGAAGTAATTTAGTACTGCAAACGTTGTAAAATACGATTCTGAGACTCTGAAAGTCTGTTTTAAGAAAAGTTAACAAATTCTCAAACCCAAACGAATTCTTTATTCAATTCGATTGAAAATATGATCAGGAGGTACTGTATGTGATTTCAATATGAAAATTCATCGTCTTCGAATAAATTTTTAAATTTTTCAGAAAAATCTATTTTCCATCGATTTTAGTTAAATATCTCGACACTGTGACACGATAGATCGGAATGATCGTTTCGATAAATGATTTCCCATTCTCCCACTTCGATCTCGAAGATCGTCGAGAGAGAATGGCTTTTAATTAAACGTTTTCTTCCTCGCGATACGATGCAACGTGTAAATTTACGATTATTGAGGAGTGCATTTTACACAATTCTTCAACCGCAACGATGAACGATAATTGGACTCGCGAATTGACGAGACGATAAAACTCGCGAGGTGAAGAAAAAAAAACGAAATAAATAAAAACAACAACGGGTATTGTCTTGCTCGATCGATGACGATAATCGATAAAGAACGAAAAAAAAAAATACATATTGAAAAATCGAAGATTTGAAAATCGACGTCTGCTCTATGAACATTGGACATTGAAAACCCGGAAAACAATCCGATAATAGCAGGTAAAAATTGAGCCCCTTAAAAAATGTCTCTACTGTTCGTAAAAACTGCTCTGAAATGAATGCTTCAAGAACAATGATAAATTTTTCGATCGTGAGAGAAGCAGAACTTCGAGCAATTGCTTTCTGAAAATTCATGAAAAAAATAAGTGACTAAAAATTAAATACAAAGGTTAAAAATGTTCAATTGATAGTTTTATTATCCAACGAGCAGAATAAACCTAACAATTTTATAAACTTAATATATTATTAATATATTAATAATAATATATAAATATATTAACAAATATATGATCATATATTTATATATTTATTTTTGTAATAATATTTTATTGATATTATATGTTTTATTTTACGTATATTGTTAATATATACATTCGTTACGTATAATAATATATTATATATTATATAACAATATATTAATATATTAACAATATACATTACAAAAATAAATGAACAAATATATGATTATATATTTGTTAAACTTAAACAAAGTTACACTTGAAAGTCTCTTTTCGTTTCGCCATGATATCATCCCTAAACTCTCAATCAAGCGTTAGTCCATGTTTCAAAAAATTCGTTTTTTTTTTTTCGTCGCGAGTCACAGTAGGACCGAAGGAACCCATGATTTTTTTGAAATTGTGAACCGAGACGGATCGAAAGCCCGATCGTACGTATTCCTTTGGAGTACAAGGAACACGATGCTCGTGGTATTTTATCGTGAGAAGAGAGGACGGGGGAGCGCCACTTACACACTCGCGTTACAGGAGAGCTTAAACCGTGCACCGTCATCTCTCGTTCGCGAGACTGCTGTAGATGGATGCTGGATATTAGCATGACAAAGAGACGCTGGGACGCCTTCTCGTCGCTCCTGATGCTTATGGATTTATATATATATATATACAGGGTGTGGCGTAAATAGTGGTCTATCGTTAAGGATTCGATGTACCAGATAGTTAACTGTAACATATTATTTAAACCATTTTTATCCAAGGGTTCCTAAAAAAAAAAGAATTTCGCAAAAAATGATTGTTTTTTAATAGATTATATTTTATTTTCGCCACATTTATTTTTCACGATCGCGTTATTATTCAGCAGAATAGAACAGAAATAAAAATGGAAAAATAATAATTATTGTGGAAAATCCAGCCAAATTTGTAACAAAAAAGATTATAAATTCGTAAAGAAAGTCTTTTTCTTTTTGGAAACCCTTGGATAAAAATGGTTAAAATAATAATAAATAATAATAGTAAAAATAATGATTAAAGTAAGTTGAATCTGGTAAATTGGTAATTGGTAATCTGGCGATCTGATAAATTGAATCCTTGAAGATGGACCACTATTTACGTCGCACCCTGTATATAGAAACGAATGTCAAGGGCTGCTAGCTCGGTTGGGCTTCCGCGGCGATTCCTCGAGGACGACGTCGACGTCGCCACCGCCGGCTCTCAATTCAAATGCGATGGGCGTATGCTATGCTAATATTACCGATCCACCGGCGTTAATGCATTATCAAACGGGGCTAAAGATATCTGTGTATGTACAACACACGTTCATCATAACCACCAACCTCCCGTTACTTCTCTCGGCCTCTCGCTTCGATCGCTTTGGATCTCTCGGGAAATTCGTCAGAATTCGTGAACCCTCGTAAAACGATGTTATCCTCTTTTTTCAAACGATTTTTTCGTACTTGGTTGGATTGGTTTCGTTACATAGTCTTTTCGCCCATTCGTCAATTTCCATACGTCAAAGGTTTTTTTCCTAGGAGTTCCAAAATACCCGAAAATTCGTCAGGATGTCAATGGATCCTCGCTTTTCATTTTTTAGTCTTGTCGATACCTCAGATTTTAATTATTATTTCGTTCTCTCTATTTGGTTTTTCAATTTTGTTTTTGTAGTGGCTTTTAGTGGCTTTTCAATTATTTTATTGCGGGTTAATTGCATTATTGGGAGTTTTGGCGTTTATCACTTTTGTTTAGTGATAAGCTAGTTATAATGACAATAATAATAATAATAATGATAAATTAATTAATTTTATTATTTGTATATCATTGATTTGAATTTTATTGAATCATACATTTTTTGTATTAATTAATTTGATGAATCCACCAACCATCAAGAATTCTCGATTCATCCATTTGGATCCACAAAGAATTCCTGATGAATCCATCAACCATCAAGGATTCTCAATTCATCCGTTTGGATGCCCAACTAATCCTCTATGAATCCACCAACCATCAGAGATCCTTGACTTCATTTTTATCCACCAAGAATCCGTCAAATTGGGTCTAAATTCCAATGAGAAATTCCAATAAGAATCCTTAACGTACTACCGTCACGATGGTGACGTTTCGTCACGAAATATTTTTCCAACAAAACGTCCCATTGGATACAAATCAGGAGATAGGGACATAATGGGAATCCAATTGGATTTTTACGACGATGCCCGGACGAGAGCCAATAGCTGAGCACGTATGTGGAAGTCTCGGAACGCAGTTTCCGTCTGTCCATTCGTTCGGCGATGAGCACGACGCGTACCTCGTGTCGTTAAATTATTCATACCCGTGCGAGTGTCAGTGTCTCCGGAATTTCTGACTTTCCTATTTCCCCCCCCCCCCCGGCCCCACTTCACTTGGAAAATAAAGTAAAACGGATTCCGGGTTTGGAAAGTGAAACGGAGAATGAGGTGGACGAGTTTTATACGTTGATAAAATATGGGGGTTGGTGTGTTTGTCTGTGGAGAAATCCGACGGTGGCGTTCCGACACCCCAACAATGCGAGGCAACGCGGCACACGCTCGCACGATCTTACACAATGGAGGAACGCCAGTTTGCGGTGTCAAAGTTGTGTCAACTGTCAACCCGAGTGTTTCGCGTTGCCCGACGGCTCGGCAGCACTCCGAACGGGAAAGAGACGCCAGGAGGGAGAGAGAAAGAGAGAAAGATCCATGGAAGGGTGCCTCCAAGTGGGAAAGACTCGGCGTGACCAAAAGAAAGAGATTAATGCAACACGAGGGTTAGAACGAGAAAACAGACAAACGGAGTATGACCAAGCACAATACGATACCCTAAAATCAGATGTCTTCTCGACTTCGTGTAAAACTACGAGTTTCTTTTTTTCAAATTTTTAACCATTTTTTGACGTTTTTTTAAATTTTTATATCGTTTTTTACTGTTCATCTTTTTTTTTATTTTTCTTGCGATTTTTATGTTTTTATCATATAATTTTTTTAATCGGTTTTATTAATTTATTATTTTTCATGTTTTTATCGTGTTACATTTTAAATTGGTTTTATTAATTTATTGTTTTTTTTATTTTGTATCGTTTATTATTTTGTATTTTTCTTGATTTATTTATTTATTTATTACTTATCGCGTTGTTTGGGCTGATTTGGGTTAAGTAAACTTTATAATCTTCACCTTATTTACCTTTTCTATAATCGTTTTTATAAGTGCTTCGGGAATACTAGAAAATTGGGCTAAATCTCACCAATATTCAAATCAATCTTTCTCGTAGATGGACATTTTTTTTGACCATCCGTCAAAAAATACAAAAAAAATAAATGATCAGTTAAAAGTAAATAATTAATTAAATTTCCCAAGTAAATAATTGAAATAAAAAAAAAATCTCACAAATAAGTAATCAAACGAAATAATTAATCAACCTTTAATTAACTTTCCCTCAAACCCACAATTTTTTTTTTTGCAAAATCACCGATTAATCCAGTAATCGGTACTAAGTCATAGTACAATTACAAAAATGTTATTCCACCCTTAATATAATCACGATTCTACGTGTCGCTAAAACTCGTTACAAAAATACGTCCATTCGGGTGTACGTGGAAAAAGTGATGGGATATCGGTGGCTCAGTGTGCAACGTTTCTGGATGTTTTCAGAGCGAGAATATCGCGGCCACTGGTTGTCCCCTAAACACCCCATAATCGCAAGGCGGCTTGCTCGCCCTCCGGCATTTAGTGGCGTCGTTAAAATTCTGGAAAAGCCGTAAAACTCGTATGCGCGGAATGAGCGCGGGACGGAGTGGGGGGAGGGGGCAACACGCCGAGCAGAATTGAACGCGATCTCTTCTGTCTCTCTTTTTTTTACTCCTCCCCCCCCTCGCTTATAGATATATCTTCACGAAGAGTTCTGCACCGTTGGTTCCTCTCGCTCTTTCACCTGTCCCTTCACCTGTATCGGAAAACCTGTCGGCCACGGTCGCGCCGCGCCAAACGTGAAAACCGAGTGTTTATGATCGCAAAAAAAAAAAAACAATTACGGCGTATACGAAAGAGATTTTTCAGCTGAATCGAGGGATCCGACGTGCTTTTCCAGCTGAAAAAATAAACTCGGAAAACTTCACGTTTCTTTTTTTTTTTGAGCCGTTTTTTTTGTACCCCTAATAAGAATTGGAATGCACTTGCGAAGCTTCCAACCTTTTCGGCAACGTTCGGTCACCGGAGACGATAAACCGTCGGCGTCGCCTTTGATGCCTTCTTCTTTTTTTATTTTTAATAGAATATATAGTGGATCAACGATAATACTAGTTCGTAACGTGTACTCTCGTCACCATTGATGCACAGTGACACACCGTTCAAGTAGCATGATTTAGAAAATGATTCTTTTGTGCAATATAATTTACGAGACGGCGAGAAAATATTGTTTTTCAATTTTTCTTCGTACAAAGTATTTTTTAAAATTATATTGACTACGTGTTTCGTGTTTATGGATTTTTATGAGTAATTATTATAATTGTATAAATAATCGTTACTTAAATAAAGCTAGATTCATTCAATTTTATATTCATTTTAAATATTATCGATTTTAGGAAAGCTTTTTTCAATTATAGATATATATTTACATTTTTTTTGAACCCATGTATTATATACATTTATATTTATATATATATACGAGTATACGTGGCATTGAAAATCAATGTCAAACATGACCGAAAATATTTCACGCGCAACCCATGATCAAATATATGTATTTACACGTTAACGATTAACGTCGTCTCGAAATATTTATGAAACGATTATTATCCACGTTACTTATTTACGTGCGCGCCGCAGTTTTATCCCGTACGTACATTCTCTCGTCGTTCCAATGTACAGTTATAGCTTCAGTGTACGTATCAAGCAAGAACGTATCGAAGATTAGCGATTAACACGTGGATATAGCGAGTACGATATTTTCACGATTTCACAACCTTTTATCTTTTCCATTGAGCTTCGAATGCAATCGATCCATTCGGTATCGACTCTTCGTGTATAATCCTTGTGTCCTGGGTCAACTTACAATTATCGAGAATCGTAAGACAGAAACGACATTTATATTCATCGGCGAATTTTTTCGATCATATTTCTAAGTCTTTTTTTATGTATCTTTATATATTCATTGCTACTTATGTATTTATTTATTTTATAAATAGTCTTTTAATTATAATTATATAAAGATATCTAATTTTTTTAAAAATATATTAGAACAAAAAACATGACCGGAATTCTCATAATCTTAGAAATAAAAAATCAGCCATCTACGACTTTTTAATTTTAAGATTGCACATTTTGTTTTAATTCCATAATTAATTCGTCAGCCCTCAGAAAAACATGAATTAAATATACAATATGGGCATTTGTAAAATGAATTTGTTTGGGTTCATTTTTTAATGTAAAAAAATGTCTTAAGAAATCATCAAATCGCCAACAACAATACATTATTTATTTACATTCTTTTACGTAGTTTTACATTTTTTTAACGAAAAATAAATTCATTTAAAAAATATCAAAACATCTCAATTTCGATTTCGAGTTGATGAGACTTAATTAAATTTAAATGGACCTTAAATCAACTTTGAATGAATCCTTGTCAATTATTAGGTCGAATAAACGGTCACCCTGTATATATTTAAGGAGTCATCGTCGAGTTTTGATCGGAATTCCAAGGTATTCTCGATACGTGTTCTCATCGACACATAATAGGGATGTGTACGAGTCAAACATCAGAGTACTTTGTGGTGGTACTGCGCTACGAGCTCACCAATCCGCCGGCGTTAATTAATTTATCCGGGTTTATCGTAGCTCGAGAGAATATTCTGGTCTAATTCGATTCCTCCTACGGATCTCCACTTAACTCCAATTAATTAAGCAACGCCAATGTGGCGTTTCAATACATTACTCCTCCTGGAGATAAGCACTCGTTGAAGACGCGCCCTCTATCGTAATGTATCGGCTCTTAATAGGTTATACACATTTACAAATTTCAAAACGACAATTTTTTTTTATTGTGTTTTTGGAATTTTTTTTATTGCGTTTTTAGAATTTTTGAAAATTGCGTTTATGGAGTTTCTTTTTTATTACGTTTTTGGAATGGGTGAATATATTCCCTAAAAATTTGAAACCGAAGAAACCAAAAAAATATTACAGAAAAAACACAAATTTAAAAATCGTTTTTGCCATTCGCTGAGCCACGCGAGAAAGATATTTGTTTCGGTGCTGCAGAATTTGGGGAACGTTTGATCGATCGGCTTTTCAGTGGGGGTAGTTCGAGGCCAATAATTCGTGGCGGGTCAGAAACTTCGTGTTACCGGATAATTGTTTTTTTTTAGCTCTGTAAAATAATGTTATATAAAATTTAACAGCTAAATAAAGTTCCTTTAGATTTAAAAAAAATCTGGAGTTTTAACGATCAATGTTAAGAACTCGATGTTTCCATAATTCGCATTGTTTTGTGGCTCAGAAGTTTTATTGATATTGAAAAATGAACTTCCATTGATAATAGAAAGTTGAGTTTACGAGTAATCAATAATTGATTTCTCTAGATAAAGGAACATTGACTGTGATAATTGAAAGTAAAGTTCCTTAGCTAATAAAAAGATGATTTTTATTAATAACGAAAAGATACATTCCGTCAATTACCAAAAAATGTAAACCGAAACAAACAGCAATAATTTTGTCTTTCATTTTCGTCATATCAATTTTTTCTCAATTTATATTCATCATTTCGTGATCTTTCGATCGTCTACACGAATATTCCAGAGATATATGCCGTACGAAAATTATTAATTAATAATAATAATAAATAATTATAATAAAATAATAATTTCAAAATCCAAAAACAAGGAATCCAACAAAGTGAAAAATACATATTCTTCAAAACAAATTCTAGAAATCCTCTATTGCACAATTACAGTTCTCGATAATGAAAAAAAAAAAAAAAACATTTTCACTTTTCGTTTGATGTGAATTGCCCAGAAGAATGTATAAACAGTGAAAAAGTGTGAAAGGGGCAAAGATAGTGAAATGGGAAGTAAGACTGTTCTAATTCACGAATCGACTGAGCGAATGCAAAACTCGAAGTTGGTGAAAAGGGGGGACTGATACGGATAGCGATTTAACGAGGAGTTTATCGCCGGTCGAGAAGACGGTGCAGAAAACGGTGGTACGAAAGCGAGAAGCTCGGTTATGATACAATGAGAAGTAAAACCGAAGAAAGAGCTGCGATATGTGGCACTTGGAACAACGCGTCGTCGCGTGTTACATAACACTTTTTTTTTCATTTTCTTTTTTTTGCTTCCTGCAGTTGACGAGGAAACGAAGCGTGCAAGAGGCGAAACGGCGGAAGCAATATGGCAGCGGGGGTGGCGCGCAACGTTCGTGACAACGGGAATACAACCCTTCCTCGAATCCACCCAATCTCGTGTCTCCCGGTACTCGTAAATACCCGAGACTCTCACCTTACTTTTTTTAAAAGCGATGGGCAATGCGTGCATTGGCCCAAACCGAAACAAACCCAAATCGAAACAAACCCAAACCCAAACAAATCCAAACTTAATCGAACCCAAACCCAAACAAAAACAAACCCACACAAACGCGAACCCAAACTCCAACACAACTAAGCCCAAACGCGAACCCAAACAAACCCAAACAATCTCGCGTCTCCCGGTACTCGTAAATACTCGAGACTCCCACCCTACTTTCAAAATCCTTGTCCAATGCGTACATTCGAATTCCCAATGTTTTACGATTCATGTGAATCATCGAATGTCTTCGAAAAAAAAGTTAAAAATTTTGGTCATTTAACCCCTTAACATCGACGGAAATTATTGACTTTAAATTCATGGGTACGTATTGAAATTGACCTGCATTTAAAAAAAAATAGAAAAAGGTAATCATGTTTTTAATTTTTTTTGTATTTAAAAAACGATTTCGTATTTTTATTAAATAATTTGTAAAAACCGTTTTGCTTGGGTTTGTTGTATTTAGGTGAAAAATGTTGGGCAAGAAACCCCTTAAAATCGACCGGAATTATTATATGTTAAACTCATGAGTTTGCATTGAAATTTTCCTGGATAAAAAAAATGAATTTAACCCAAACAAAAAAGAAATGGATCGCGTACGATGTGAACAATGTCGAGGATATCTTCGATCAAAAATCTTGGCACGAAATTTCACATAACTCTCGGTCGGAAATGTCGATTCGCAGAAGAAAACAAATAAAGTTAATAATAATGCTCGGGACACCATATCAATGTCTTTCATCGTAGGTGTATATCCCATGACATTACGAATGTTCCATGGCAGTAAATAACGCAATTAAAGAATCTTTATGAATGCTCGATATGCAAGAGCTCGAGGGGAAATTTAACGAGGTGATAAAATCGAACAAGTGTCACACTTATTTTTAACCCAGTGGTGGAGTGTCCTCGAATTCCCACTGGGAGTTCGCTTCTTTTTCTTTTGTTAGATTTTATCCTGCAGGACATTTCACTGTACAATATTACAATAAAAGTAGTATTCTGTGATATTTCGAAAATCGTTTTTTGTCCTCCTTCATTATTCTTTTTTCATATTATCCATTCGAAACCTTTATACATTCAAAATAATATATTTTTATTAAAATGCAAATATATAAAATTTTATATTATTTACATTAAATTTATTAATATAATATAATATAATGGTATATATATTAATATATTTTTAAATAAATACGAATATATACATTTTTACATTATTTACACGAAATGTATTAATATAAATAATATAATAATATATTCTATTATATATTTCTACTATCTGATATATTAAATAATATATTTAATATTATTATATCCCAAATGATTGAACATGCTAATTCAACGTCACTTTTCCGTAGTCCAAAATGGGAAATTTACGCCTATGACTGATCCTTCCTAATTCGCACCGACATATGCAGAACACTTTCTTTTTTCAATTTTGCAATATTTCTCGATTGACTTTCAACCGAAGTGGAAAACCTTCGGCGGTTGTCCATTTTTCAGACTCGTAATGTCTTTTTATTATTTTTTTTTTTATCGGTAATCCGTTTGGGTTACGCGAAAAGGACACGGACAATCCAGTCTGCATCCTTTTTGAACGGACGTCTCCAATCGATGTCACCATAAGTGAAAAATGGAATTACGAGTGGAAGTACCCGCGAGGATCATACCCACGTCTCGTTTCTCTCACAATTTTCCATCACCCTTAATTCCGAATTCACCCTCGGACTCGTTTTATATACCACGCATTATACTTCATCCACTTTGCTCGATCGTCCGGGATGAGGAGGACATTCGATTCCCCGATGTCCGACCGTACTCTAAACCAGACCTATCACACCCACACCCACGTCATAACTACCTAGGATTCTTAATACCCCCGTATGATCAACGCTTTGCGATTTAAATTTTTGTCCCTCTCGAAATTACGAGCCAAATACGATTTTCCCCTTTACCATTGAACTTCGTGTCATTCGATACCATTTCATGCCTCGTGCCATCTTTTTACTTCTTTTTTTCTTCAATTAAATAAATAATAAATATTACTAAGGTAAAAAAGTAAAAAAATTAATAAAACATTTTGAAAATAAATTTAAAAGATTAAAAATAAATGGAACATTTTTAAAATAAATAAAAGAATTTTAAATAAATTAATTACAAATTTTTATAAATTAAAAAGTAGCTTTGAGTTACCAAGAAACTCGAACGATCTTTTTTACTTCTCAAAAAAAAAAAAAAAAAGAGGAAAAAGACTTCCGGACTGTCCCGGACGAGGCTAATGAACGATCCCGTCGTTTCATTCCCACATTGATATAATTGAGGACGCGAATCATGTTTGATCGAAAAAGAGTATGCATATAGATCATGTTCCTTGTACACGTGGAATTAAGGCCGGATGTCGTGTGTTCTCGTGTGCTAGCCGGACGACATAGGCCACCTTATTATATTCGATAATTATAATCGCATGTGTCTCCAGTCCCCGGCGATTTTAATCAGCGAAACACGGGATCCACCTTATTTCGAATGTGGATACGAAATCCGCGCTTCGTTTCTCTTCCATTCGCGTGTGTCTCGACATTCTCTTACCGAGAAAGGAACAAAAGTATATATTTCTCATATTCAGATATCAAAGTCGAAGTTATTAAATGTCCAAAAGAGATCATCAAATTTATACACTCTTTCGGAATATAAATTACATTATTTATTTTTTTATTATTATTTTTTAATTATAAAATAATAAGTAATGTTATAACAATATATTAATGTAATTATATTACATATGATATTAGATATTAATATATTGATATTAATGATTAAATATTAATATAATTTTCCAGTATATAATAATATATTATGGTAATAAGTATTATAATAATATAATAATAATATAATAGTGTGATATATATATGTCTTATCAAGAAAGGAACAAAAGGATATATTTCTAATATTCAAATATCAAAGTCGACGTTATTAAATGGTTAAAAGCAATAATCAAATGTATACACTGTTTCGGAATATAAATTGCATTATGTATTTGTTCATCATTATGAACATAATGTAATAACAATTTGTGTAATATTGTAAAATATTACGTAATATTATAGTAATATATTATTATAATACCGTAACACAATATTATACGATTACATCAATATACATAATTATAAATACAATATTAATAGTAAATTTCACAGGGATATACATATCGTTTTTTGAATAATTATTTACGATTATTTTTTCATCATAATATAATATATATCATTATATTAATACAATAAAAAAATAATAATATAATAAAGCAACAAAATATTATATCATAATAACGCATATTATCAAAATTATATAACATTTATAATTCCATTCGACTAACAATTATTTTCTCCTTTTTTTTTACACGAAATCTCTTTGGCATGGTAAAGAATAAGTTTTCTCGATGGCTAAACGAGACTGGAAAAAAAAACGTAGAAGGGCTTAACGAATCGCTTTTCTGATCGTGGCGGAACGTTACACCCCTCGCCTCGAAGCGATTTCTTTTTTTCCCCCCTTTTCTCCGGCGGTAAATGCAGAAGGGTAGGAACTCGCCCGATTCATCGTTCTCTGGCGTGTCCTGAGGCGATAAATATCATACGCACGCGGCAAATACGTACATACACGTATCATCGGGATTCGAGAGGGAACCAACCACTCATACAGCCGTGGAATCCCAACTTTAACTTGCTACTGTATTTCGAATAAATATATATATATATAAATATATATATATATCAATTCTGTCAATTGTCAATTCCGGCTGTGGTTGCCCGGGAAATCGAAACCTTTTGAAGTCGCACTCCAGTCCACACATCACATACGTCAGGGGAGGGGTTGATTGTATTTTTCGACAGCATTACACCCGCATCAATTCACTTACGAAACAAATGCCCGATATATACTTTTTTTTTGACTCGGCTCGTGCAAGGCTCGTAAAAAATTAAAAGGGACGATTGAAAGCTGATGCATTTTTGTGGTTGCTTAGAAACTGTATTTTCGGAGCTGGTTTTATCACAAACGTCTTTTTTTTCAACCTGAACGACAATCACTATCACTCGCATTCGCAGCAGGTAACAAAATCTGGATGAAGTTCAAACGAGACCTCAAAATTTGTCACTTTAATTGAACTTCGTAAATGAAACCAAGGTCCTGGTCGTGAAAAGTGCAGGCCCCATGATGGCTTAATCTAACACTATATCCTCATATTCCCGAATATATATATAAAATTTTATTATATTTTATATATATATATTATATTTTATATTATAATATATAAAATAATAATAATATAAAATATATATATATTATATATTATATATTATATATAAATAATATAAAATATAATATATATTATATATTATATTATAATATATAAAATATATTATATTTTATATATATATATATATATATATATATAAAATTCCAAAGGACTCATGCACTGGTACGTATTATTGGAATTCTCCCCCTTGAATTTCAATCTCGTGCCTCTCTCATCCTCAATTTTTGGCAATCAATTATGGGGGTTTATTGCGGCACTCATTGCTCCGTGGATGAGAAATAAAAAAAGAAGGAATGCAACAGAAGGGGGAAGTTCTCGTGTCTCGTCGAAATTAAGGGAGGTGGTTGTACGTTCGAAAGCTAGAAAACGTGTTCATCGTGGACGACGAAAGAGGTCCTACCCCAGTATTCTTTCTCGTTCTCCAGTGTTTCTTTTTTTTTTTCTTTCCTTCCATTTGTCTCGAAAGCTGCTCGGAAGAGGCTTCACCAAGCTGATGGAAAACTACCATTCGGAGCAGACCCTTCGCTTATCGTGCAAACCGGAAACCCGGAATAAAAACGTAGACATATATATATATATCTGGTTGGGCCAATCGTTGGGAGCTGATGTGACCAATGAAAATCCACAATGGAGCTTTGCAATGTTGCATATATACGTGGCTTCGGTATTTCGGTTGATTTCTGGAACCGTTCGAAGGGAAGGTAGAGAGCGGAAAGGGGGGGGGGGTGAACAGAACCAAAGCAAAAATAATGAGTCACCAGACAATCCGCGATGGATACAGCCCAACAATGGTCCAACCCCCTTCCAATCCCCTCCCGAAAGAATATCGACGGAGCTTTATTGCGGAATTTGAATGTGTAAACGTTTTTCAATGGCCATATTGGAACGAAAAATAAAAAACAAGAAAAAAATATCTTCATATTTCATCGCTATACTTTGCGATTGTGCAAGGAATTTCAGTCCGAATCGATCTTCGAGCGGCGAATTATTTTTTCCTTTTTTTTTTAAGCTCAATGGGATTGGGCGACGGGGGAGGGGAGGAAGTATTATTCTGTTCTTTTTTTATGGTAAAGAAATCAATATCGTTCTTCTTCGTATGAAATTTACACTGAACTTTCAGGCGAGTTATAAATCTGGAGAAAATCAGGGTGCTTCTTGAATGCTGTTGCAAAGGAAAGTCGATCGTGAATGTTGAATACATAGTGGGTTCAAGATGGAAGTTCGCTTTTGAAGAATTATCGAATTATTGATCATTTTAATTGATATAATAACTAGAATTGTTCCAGATGGTTTTAGATAATTTTTCATAATTTTAGGTAATTTTAGATAATTCTAGATAATTTAATTTTGGAAATAGTGAAGTGAAAAAAAAGGAAAGCGAATCTCTTCGCATGGAATGCCCGATTTAGAAATGTTCGCGTACACCCCCTGTATTCGCGATTCGATACCTTCCTCCCAATATTCATTCTCATCCACGCCTCGTCCAGGGTCGGTGGTGGATTTCGATTCGGGAGAATGCATCTTCCCTTCAATCAGTGTGGGAAAGGTTCGGTTGAACCACGTAATTCATCTTTGTGTTTTGCTCCTTACCGTTTTCCAAAATTCCAATCAAGGTCGATTGAAAATGTCTCTAAAGGTCATTTGAAAATGGCAATAAAGGTCATTCGAAAATATCAATCAAGGTCATTTGAAAATGTTAATCAAGGTCTTTCGAAAATGTCAATCAAGGTCATTTGATAGTATCAATCAAGGTCATTCGAAAATGTCAATCAAGGTCATTCAAAAATATCAATCAAGGTTATTCAAAAGTATCAATGAAGGACACGTACAAGATCGACACAGCACCATAAATTTTCGAAAATATTTTTCTCCAAAACATTTACAGTTCTTAGAAAAAATCGAATATCAAGCCCTGCAGAATTCATGGAGGAAGATCTCGCTGCTTTTACTTTACATTAAAAACAATAAATCATTGATAAAACTCGATTTTAAAAAATGACCTTAACGCCTTAACCTTAGCGGATTGATGGAAATGAGATTTCCATGCCCTTTTTCGGTTACAAAAAGGACTGTTTGATCTTACCCAACAGAGTTACAATTCTTGAAGTCACTCGAGTTGAATTTCATATCGGATTTAAAAATTTCAAAATTATCCCTCATCCACTCAGTTATTCCCAAATCCCCCTGAATTGACGTTGATATTTTCCTTTTTGCAGTTTTTCACTTTTTCAATCATTAAAGATAACGAAAATCACTGTTTTTCAATCACTACTTAAAAACCCTAAAATCATGTTTACATCCCCATAGGAAAAAAAGTAATCTCAGAATATCGTTGCAAATAGAACCCTAATATCTGCCTTCGAATGTTCTCGAAATCACCAAAGACCCTGTATATCGTTTACACACCCATGGTACGAGTTCTACACCCATGGGGTGGGGTTTAAGGGGGCGTGCCCTTTTTTGTCCACCTCTCGTACACGACACAACCCTTTCATCCCCTTCGTCCGTTGAGTCCTCTGTATTCGTATCCCGTTTGATTTCAGCCATTTAAGGGGGCAAGAAAGCGAAAGCCTCGTCCTTTTTCCCCAGGCTCATTATATCCACCAACGGTACAGGATTGAATACACGTTAGAAGAAAGCCCTCATGAAGACCTCCTCGGTCCTCAAGCGTACCTTTTTCTCGCTCCAGCGCTGGAATCTCCTCCAGTTTACTCTCGGACATTCGATCGAGTACTCGAAACGCGAATCGTGAATTCTTCGCGACAAAAAAAACATTATTTTTTCATTGTTGCATTCCTTATTTTTTGGTATTTAAATCGTGGCGACAAAAATTAATTAAAAAATCGTTTCGATCAAACGAAGAGGGCTTTAAGGCTGGACGATCATTTAAAAAATTGAAAAAATTGATCTTTTTCGCATCAATTGATAAATCAATTTCTTAAGAATATTGTATTCAATTTTTATAACGAAATTCCAAGATTTGTTGGAGTTATCGCAAAAAGACGCCAACCGACGCCAAGTTTTTACCAACTGCTGGAGTGATTACGCTGTAACTATTCCACCGATTTCGATGAAATTTTTCACGAATCTTCGTTACATCAGCAGTTTGTTGGTAAACATTAATATTATTTTCAAATCTAAAAATAAAACCTACTTTTGCCTCCAAACATAGCAAAAATTTCGTGAATAATTGCAAGATCGACTTTATCAAGTTGCCATTTACTGAATTTTGGACGTATTTCAAAAAATCCTGCTTCACCAACATCGTATGGCTATTGCCTTTAAGAATTATTTTGATTTTTCTTTCCGATATTTACAGCGAGTGGGAAGACGCCAGCAGTGGGGCAATTTTTTTGAAATCTTCTTTTAAACATTAATGTAAACGATGGACAATTTGCATGAAAAAAAATATATATATGTTTTTTAAACAATTAAAATATGACACCAAACATATTTAAAAATTCAAATTTTTAGGTGAATTCGTTTCATGAAAAAAAAAATCATAAGAAAACCATCATTTTCGACCTTGCAAATGGTCTTCCTGCCTTAAATCTTTGAGATCAAAGTGACCAAGACAGGTGAAGTGTTTCAATAAAAAAAAAATTTGAAAAAGTGAGGAGTAAAAAAGAGCCAAAAGGGAATTAGGGGTTGAGAGATGGGGGTTAAGGGGGTGAAAAGAGAGCTCATTAAACGTGACAGACGTGTGATTATTTCGCACTCGATGGCGCTTTAAAAGTCAATTAATTTGTTAAATATATATTGTGTCAAGTGTATAAACGCCGGATGATCGCGTATTGAGAAATAATTTTGCGGTAATATTCACAATTAGTCGCGTGTGTCCGGGTGGCGCTGAAGGGTTCTGCCATCGTTCTCTCGATGGCAGATGCGTGCGAGCTCGTCTCCTATAATTTCACGATTAATTGCCGTAACGAGAAAACTTTAATATACGGCTGATGATCTCGTTCGTGGATATCTGTATACGTACGCATGCGCGTAAGTACAGGGTGTCCGGAAAATAGCAAGACACTGTGGGGAAATAGTCAGGTAGTACTGAAATTGCTTATGCGCTTAGGAAAACTTAAGGCTTTGAAAAAAAAAATTAATTTTCTTGTTTGCTATAGTAATATAATTAACTTCAATAGTTAACAACCAAAAAAATGAATGTTTTTTTCTGAGTTTTGTTGTAAAAATGAGAATTTTTCATAATAACAAATATTCAAAAGTAAATTCGTGTATAATAGTTACAAAATAAATAGAGTATACAATTTTTAAGCTATTTTTCATAAATTTACCTTTGAATAGTTCTCAAATTTGAAAATTTATTTAATTCTTCGTAGCAGTAAAAAAAAAAATCGCAGTAACATGATTTTATATTTAATTATTTATGATTTCAATGTTTCATCGATTTTTGTAGATTTGTATTATCTATTAAATTAGTTATTACTTATTACACATTATATTGTCCAGTATTTTATCAAATCATTTTATATAACTGTACATTTTTTAATTTATAATCGTTTAGTTTGCTACTTTTTTGTACTGCAACTGCTTAATTGATTCAATAAAAAATAGTGAAAAAAATAAATTTACACAACGAAATTTCAAAAAAATGAACTGTCAATAGAGAATTTTCAATTTTACCGAAAATCCAATTTTACACGAAAACTCGAAACTAACCAAAACAAACCCAAAAACCCTAATCTCTTCCTGGATGCGCGTTTTGGATATATACTACTTTTTTGGCGAAAGCCATAACCGCTCTTCGATATCTCGTGGCCACCCTGTATACAGCCGAGTCTCTTGACGCATCGAATCACCGCCAATTATCTCGACGTCTGGTGGCTGCAGACTATCGGAGTATCAGCCACATCGTACAAAAATCGGTCCTCCATTTTTTTTATTATTTTTCATTTTGTTCCGGCTGCTTCGAAGATTCGAGTGAATATCAAGTGCGTCAGAGATGAGTGCGACGCAAAGCACGATTTCTTCTTCATAATTTAGCACTTATTAGGAGAGCGGAAGGAAAACGATTATTCATCAAAAATTATAAGGAACAGCGAAGTTATTATCGTGCGGAAGCAACAACGATGAAGAGAGAGGGGGGGGGGGATTAGATGACACTTCCGATAACGAGCCAATTGTTCGTTTCTTCGAGGATTTTTTAAATTTGAATTTTGTTAATATTATGGGTTTGGTTGGCTTTTTTATTTGAATTTTTGTAATATTCTGGTATTTTCTAAATTGGAATTTCTTTATCATTATAGTGTATTTTTATTTGAATTCCTTTCTGTTTTTTTTTTTTTTAATTTCAATTTCTTCAATATTACAGCGGACTTTTTATTTGAATTTTTTTAATACTATCGGTTCTTTTCGGGTTTGTTTGGGTACTGGTAAAGAAAATGGAATAAATGAATTACATATTGTCTAGAATCGTAAAGAAAAATAAAAAATAATTTTGTTTACAATTTCCATATAAAAAAAAATCGTAAAAAAATTATTTTCAAAATTACTTCCATAAAAATAAAATCGTGAAGAATTACATTTTTTAAATAACATTAAAACCGTAAAAAATAAATGTCTTCGTCTTTCTTTCGGTTTAAAACAGAAGCATTCAGTATATCGTAACCCTCCCCTGCGATTCTTCTCTTCGTGCTGTTGTTTCCTTTCGAATGTATTTCTCAGATGCACAATCTGCTATATTCGTGTATGTGCAGTTCCGCGGTCGAAGGTGAAAAGGCGAGAAGGGCTTGACGCGTGTACGAGAGAAAGAAAGATGGAAAGATGGGCACCAGGAGGGGGAAGAAGAGGAGAAAGAGGAAGAGGAGGAGGAGGAGGAACGGTGAACGACGAGAATAAGGCCTTTGCGTGTCACGAGGAGACGTGAAAGCCCCGACGAAAATCTTTCCGAAAGTCGACCCTGCCGCACACGCTAATTGCTCCGCGGTTCCGTGCTATGCATGTTCGCTTTAATTACGGGCGCGTCTCTCACGGCTACCCCCCCCCCCCTGCCTCACTCTTTATCTCCCCCCTCTCGCTCTTTTTCTCTCTCTCTGTCTCTCTTTCTTTCTCTTTCTCTCTCTTTCTCTTTTCCATTCTTCCTCTTTCTCTCTTTATCTCTCTCTCTCTCTCATATTATTTTCGTTATCATTATTTCATTTAATTTGATTTATTATTATTTATTACTATTGTTATGGAGATCGTCACGGTCGTTTGTATTATATCATTATTATTATTATTACTTTAAGTTATGTTAGCGCGATTATTGTTTGCTTTTAGGCTTTCATTAAGCATTGGCTATTATCATGTATTTTTATGGTTATTTTTACTATCCTTAATCGCGATATTCTATTGTTATTCAAATTTTCTTATTTTATTGTATCATTTTCTTGTTCACATCTGTTTGCCCGAAAGTCCGCTGGGGCATAATAAACCATATAAATGAATCAATCAATCTCTCTCTCTCTCTCTCTCTTTCTCTTCACCCCGAAATTACATTCGAGATATCGTCCGGAAATCGCGTACTCGTCGGATTCTTGCGTTTTCTCCTCGCCCTGGTGACATAGCGTTGGACCTTATTTTCAAGGTACAAATCTCACCGCGCGGGTTTAATTCATTTTCTTCAAGTTGAAAGAGCCACAAGCACGTTCAGAGTAATAGCAACCGAAAAAAAAACGTGTACGACACTCGATGCAGTTTGGAGAAACATGTTCAATCGATTAACGAATTTAGGAGACCTTGAAAGGGGGCGAGAGAAACCTCGACGCTGAATTTCGTTAGTTGTTCAACAGTATTACTTATTTATTTATTTATTTAGCTAACATTTGCAGAGGTTTGAAAAATAATAATGATACATTAATTATTTTCGAATTTTTCATTTTTGTATTATTTAATTTGTATTATTTATTTTCATGTAATTTTTTAAATTTAGTTTATTTCTATTTATTTATTTTTGTAATAATATTTGTTAATCTTCTTCTTTTTTCTTATTGTTATCATTATTATTATTATTATTATTATTATCGCATACTATAATCGGTTGAAATTTTCAATCACTTGAATAACTTGGCACGCGAAGTCATTTCACGCGGAGGTACGAAAGGGTAGATAGAGAGAGAGAGGGAGCGAGATCAAAAAAAGAGGAAAGTGCAAGGAGGTGGGCAGAGGTAGAGAGAATGATATTTGTAACCGAAGAGGCTCGAGTGCGATAAAGTGAATCGGTGAAAATAATTCAGACCGAAATTGCCACGGAAATATTACCCCTGGTACGATTTACTGGCGCGACGGATAACACCGAGAGGGAGGGATGGGGGGAATCGGGCGGAAAATTTATACGCTTGCAACATTCCTTAAAATTTATAAAATCATTCCATGAAAAAATGATTTTTCACCTGGAAATGAAAAATAATGAATTTCAAAATATCACAAAAAATTTGTTTCACCTGGAAATTGAAAACAACGAATGAAAAATATTAGAAATATAATATTTCCACTGGAAATAATAAATAAAAATATAACAAAAATTATTGTTCAGCTTGGAATTAAAAACAACGAATAAAAAATATGAGAAAAATTAATTTTCACGTCGAAATAAAAAATAAAAAATATTAGAGACATTTATTATTAACGAAATCAAATTTAACGAAATTTAATGAAACTTAGCAACGAAAATTCATTTTTTGGAAAATTGTTTACGAATAGAAAATATATAATTGCAGAAAATGTTTAAAAAATGAATAATCGTTTTCACCTGCAAAATTTCGGATTTCAGTTAACAATTGAGACGTCAGAGTACTCTCTGGTCCCCAAAATCAAGGATTCGATGTACAATACGTTTGTATTAATGTATAACAGTATCAGTGCCAAATACCTCTCCGATCTTCCACGTTGAAGACAGAAAGGGCTGTATACGGTTAATATCGATCTCGGTCGCGAGGTTACGGAACTAAGAGAGCGCGTTCGCACTTACCCCAAAGCGGCTCCGCGACTTTTCATATCGACGCATCATCTCGATCCTCTCTCGCGCCTCGCAGACTTCTCTCTAACGATCGATTTTCGTTCCCCGGGTTTGCAGCTCGCGCTCGGCCTCCCTATCTCTTCCCTATCTCTCGAGCGAGCACTTTTCTCGCTCTCGAGTTGCTTCGTGGCCAATACCGGAGACTCGATTTACTCCGAAACCTTATATGTATATTCCTTCCATCGAATCAACTTTGACGATCCTCCAACAACCGTGAAACCAAAGTATTTCATTTCGATACGTTCGTGTCACTGAAAAGGTGTTCCTATTGTCACGGATATACGTCAAGTCGTATTTGGGTTTGTTTGGGTTTGATCCAAAAATGTCATTCGATTTTCTTGAAATTCTATATACGTATATTTGTTTTTGACTTTCGATATTTTGTTAAATATCTTTAATACAATCGTAATATTGTATTAAAGATATTTTTTTTAAATATATCAATAATAGATATTTAAAAAAATATCTTTAATACAAAGATATTAAAAATAATATCTTTAATGTAAAGTTGTTTTAGCACTTTTAAGAGATGAGAGTCGTATTTGGGTTTGTTTGCATTCAATCGGAAAATATCATTCGATTTTGTTGAACGTTGATATACGATTTTTTTTGTCACTTTCGATATTTTTTAAACATTTTTTATACAATCAAAATATTTGGTTGGGTTTGTTTGGGTGTTTCCACCCAAACTAACCCAAACAAAATAGTTATTTTTGCACTTCCGGGAGATGAGAGCCATATTTGGGTTTGTTTGGGTTTAATCGGGGTTGTTTGAGTTTATTTGGATTTTTTTGGGTTTGATCCGAAAATATCATTCGATTTTGTTGAACGTCTTTATACGTATATTTGTTTTGCACTTTCGGTATATTTTCAATTATAATAATGATTATTATATTATTTTATAACTATATACATTTATAATTATATGTTTATTATGAATAATTGTCCAGTTATTTGTATATTTCAAATAATTTTAATTTCTTGATAAACACAAAGTAAAATCATAGCACGAGAGAAAAAGAAATAGAAAATTTGATTGAATGTACCTTCGCTACTACTCTTGTACTGGACAACGAATTAAAAATAATTGGATTAATGAATTAATTATATAACAAATACAGTACTAATAAAATTAATAAAAAATCATTTAATCCGCACAAGTATTTATGCATATTTATAAATAATAATATTATATATTATTAATAATTAATATAATCTTTAATTAATAATACTATTCAATCCTTATTAATAACAAGCAACAATAATAAAGTACATAACCCGAACAATCTGTGAAACCAAACCCAAACCTTAAATCGCCATTGCCAATCAGCTTGATATCTTCTTTGGTGCATTAATGGCAAACCGTAAAGATCGCCAATTCCGATCCGATCACAAAACGAATCAATCTTTCGCGGGTACTAAAAAAAAAATCGCGTTTCAACTAGCATAATTACCATCAGTTACCAAAAGCTCAAGGAAGAGTAAAACGACTGGCTGACCTTCATCACCCTACGCCATAGGTGAAGATGGAGCATACGAAAACCAAAAAAAAAAAAAAAAATAAAATAAAATAACATTCCTCATTCTCCATGAAACTCTCATCGGGAATTTTCGAATTAAAAAGAAACGGAGGGGGAAAAAAGTCATTACAACCGACAATATCTCGAGAAACGATCCGAAGATCGTTTCTCGACAGAAGGATCGAAGAAGGGAGCTTTATAGTCCGGGATTTCATCGGGTACCGAGATTTACAATGAGAGAACGAAATATGTGTATGAGGAACGCAACAAAACGTAATCCTTTCGTCGGATCTCTTTTTCTCTCGCTCTCTCTCTCTCTCTCTCTCTCCCTCTGCCCTGTGCGATTCTCCTCTTTCGGAGGAAGGAGGAAGTCCATCGTGGCGTGGGAAGTCCATCAACGAGCTTCCATCTATGATGATCCTTGCCCAGTTTGCAGGACATGAAATGTACAGAAATATATGTATATATATACAAAGTAATATAATATATATTATATATTTGGTTGGTTGGTATTTTTTAATTTAAAGGGAATATTTAAGTAGGTATTATTTTTTCATGTAATTAAAAAATTTTATTTTTATATTTATATATGATATGATATAATTAAATATATCATGTGACCTTATATATAGTTGTTAATAGTTTGTATATATAATGTATTATAATATAATAATGTAATTACTGTCATTGATCGATCGAGAATAGCCAAAGCTCATACTATGCGTGTATAAGCTCACATGATATATATCAATTATATCATATATAAATATTAAAATACCTAAAATAATAATATCATATATATTATTTATTTGGGTGGGTGGTATTTTTTTAATTTCAAGGGAGTATTTAAGTATGGATTATTTTTCGATTTAATAAAAATTTGTAATTTTTTATGTTAGAAGAGAGGAGGAATGTACTTGCTATTTTACATCAGTATTACGTACTGAAATGCTTAGTTCATAAATATAACGACTCTTCACCACGAATTTAGACGGTGAACTGCATTTTAAAAATGCCCTACTTTGTCGTTTTCTCAAACTTCAAAACCTTTAAAATTATTATTATTATTATATTATTATTGTTATAATATTATTATTTTTATAATAATAATAATAATAATAATACTATAATTGTTATTAGAATTATTATAATAATATTATTATTGTTATTAGAATAATAATAATAATAATACTATTATTGTTATTAGAATTATTATAATAATATTATTATTGTTATTATTACTGATTGTGAATACACACGATGAAGAAACGAGTCTACAGTCTACGTCGTGTCGGATGAAGTACACGAGGGTGAGTAACACCATGTAAGATATCAGCCGCGAAACCGCGTGGCTCCGCATCCGAGAGAGAAGAACGTGAGGGGCGGGGGCCGGGAGGGGGGGGGCAGATTTTATGAGCGCTCTTGTAATTATCTTCAATAAATATCTCCGCGGCACGAGAGCGTCTCTCTCTCTCTCTCTCTCTCTTTTTCCGTCGATATCTTTCTCTCCGTGCCCCTCTTTCCGCGAAGCTCAAAAGTGTGCTAGCGTGTGTGCGTTGTGTGCGCAGTCGATATATCGAAATATACTTGACAGGCTGGAACTCGAGCGCGGCGCACGCTGCGGGGTCGTAGGTCAGCCATACTCGCCTTTTTTTTTTGTTTTTTTTTTTTTTGTTTCGATCAACGATTCTTTTTTGGTCCTCTCAAACTCGCTGATAAATTTATAATGTTAAAAGTTGGCAGAGGCGGCTCCGCGCATGCGCGTATGTATGGGTGACTCCTTAATAGGCTTTGGGTGACCACACGCGAAGGATTATTTCGTATTTTTGTTTTCATTTTTTTTTTCACGTGAAACCATGGTCAATTAAGATAGAGAAAAAGATCGGAGCCAATAAATCTTTTAATGACTTCCTATGATACTTTTTACACGCGACGATTCGTTTGTTCTTGGTGTTTTTTGTTTTCTGGTTTTTTGTTTTATTTTTCCTTTTTTTTTTGGTGATTTTTTTTCTTTTTTTTTCTTTTGATAATTTTTGTAATCTTTTTATTACTCGAGACAAGAAATATCTTTTTTTTTTCAATAAAGTTAAGTTGAAATAAATTTATAAAATATTGTTTATCCGGCAATGAAAATTTTGTTTTCAAGGATTGTTGAGGAATGGAAAATACTTGAACCCAAAATTTTGGGGACTTTCGGAAGTCGATTATTTTGGCTATCACTTTTTGCATAATATCGTTGCAGACACGTTGATGAGCTGACACAAATTTGCACCTGTTTTTCTGGTAACGTCGAAATGTCTATCCAGGATAAAAAAAAATCAAATGAGGAATGAATGGTGAATCCAATTTTCGCAATAATAAATTGTACGTGCTATGTTCGACACATCTGTCGATATACATGCGAACGTAGGAGGAATAACCGCGAAGCAACGAGCCAATTTTGCGATTCGAATCTTAATTAGTGTGCATGACCTCGGCTACTCGGCCACCTAAGCAGCTTCTCATCTCTTGATCCTCTCGCATTCTCATTTATCGTTATCCTTTCCTCTGGACCAAACAAGAGCTAGGAACTATAATCGTGTTTCACTGCCTTCAATAATGTTATAGGAATATTCTGTATTTCAGACGAACGACTGTCTTTTTAAGTTGCTGAATTTAAAATTAAAAAAAAACGTATAATGTTCAATCAATTTCAATTTTTTACAGGCTTAAAGTAATTAAATTAATTAATTTTTTTAGATTTGTAGATTTCTTGTAGATTTTGTAGATTTTTAAATTTTTGTCAATTTAGATTAATTTAATCAATTAATTCCAATTTTCATAGACTTACATTAAATTACTTAATTAATTTCAATTTTTATAAATTTAATTTAATAAATTAATTTCGATTTTTATAGACATGATCGTTCTTAGAATTTAAAGTATTCTTTCAACTATGTGCATCATATCAATGCAAATACAGATCCACATATACAGGGTGTATCCTAAGGAATAAATGACCTTTGCTCCTGTAGAATGATCTGCAGACCCTAAGTCCAATTAATACCCCCAATCTACTTAATAAAGCTGTCAAGTTATAGTCTCAAACTGAAAAATGAAAACTGAGGAAAATTCAAACAAAAGTACAAAAATATAAAAAAGTGAGAAATTCCAACGAAGTCTCTAACATTTAATATACATCTGATAGAAACACATTATTAAAATTAACGTTCCATGAAAATCATACAGGAAATATTGCATTATGGATTTTTTTTCCATTTTTTTTCCAAATCTCGAACCATAAAAAACCAATGTTTTAATATAATTTATAACAATATAAGGCCATTTCCAACTAAGCTCCAATCTACCCATCTCCCAATTACTAAAAAAAAAAAAAATACCACATTGAAAGTTCTTAAAGCCCAATCATAACCTAAAACCTAAAAACCTATTATCGTAATTAATATTAAACACCTCAAATTTTAAACCATTTTTAATCAAATTGTACCAAACAAAATAATATCGAAATTTTATTTCTCATCCAATTAGTATCAGGGTAACCCATGATGGACGATCGGTAAACAAGCCCTGTAAACACGCGATCAAATCCACCCAATAGGTGAAGAACCAAGATGGATTCGGTACCGAACTGAGTTTCGACTAATTGTTCGTTCTTATCGGTTCACCGTATCAGCCAAGTGGTCGGAGACGATGGTTTACCGCGGAGGAGTAAAACCCATCAGAGGAATGTTTCTCGTGTGTATCAAGCTGAGCAAATCCGTGATCTCCGTGCTGTATTCCCTCCGGCATAGCACGCGTTAATGTTTTCCAAGCTTGGATGTAAAAAAGGCGTAACTCGAAGTTATTTCGAGTATCAAACCCAACGAAGTGCGCCCTTTGATTACTCCCCCCCCCCTTCCCTCCGCTTCACCATTTTGCCTCGTTAATGAGTACGTATGTGTGGAAAACGCGAGTCTTGGGATAAGCTATCGTGAGCTCACGCTTAAACCGAATCCAACGATGTGTCCGCTCGATTCGCGAGCGTAAGTATCCGGAGCACGCGAACGAGAGAGAGGGAGCCTCCGAAGAAAAAATAAGTGCGAAGAAGCCTCCCTCGTCACCTTTTCACGCACTTTCTTATCTCCTCCACGTCCGCGTCTGTCAAATCCGCATGCAACGTCGTATCCATGCGTAATCGTAAATGTAGAAGTAATGCGTAATGTAGAAAAGGAATATATGTACCAAGCTCCTAATAGCTGACCAAAACAAACCCAAATAAATTGAAATAAACGTAGGAAACGTTGGAACGGAATATATATATATATATATATATCGAAACGATTATATTTATGTAGGTAACCCAAACAAAGCGAAACAAGCTAGAATAAACTCAAACACATCCAATCAAACTAAGAGAAACCTAAACAAAGCCAAAAACACTCGGACAAACTAAAATAAACCTAATCAAACCGAAACAAACTAAAATGAACTTAAACAAACCGAAACAAACTAAAATGAATGTAAACAAGCCGAAGCAAACTAAATTAAACCCAAACAAACTGAAATGAAGCTAAACAAACCGAAAGAAATTAAATTAAACCTAAACAAACTAAATTAAACCCGAGCAAACTAAAACAAACCCAAACAAATCGAACAAACCAAAATAAACCCGAACAAATTAAACTGAATCCAAAAAAAAACCCACATAAACCAAAACTAATCCGAATAAACCTACAAAAACCCAAATAGACCCAAACACACGTAGTCATATATACATATATATATAAATTTAGAAAAGGACTATACAGATCGACCCGTTATATCTATCCAACCTTGATTATCGATACATCCGGCTATTTCGAGGACAGCCCGGAAAAGAATCATTAAATCGTACAGAAGTCGATCATTTAAATGACCTTTACATATATATGCTTATTTCCTACTTCTTCAGTCTTAGACCGCCTTGACGTCATTGGGGTTATCCAATGTTGATCGTGGAGACGATTGGCTAGTGTGGGAATAGTCCTTCAAGTAGCATTCTTCGAAATCATCGTTGTTTTTTTTTCTTTCTTTCTTCTTCATTTTCAATTTTCAATTTTCAATATTTTTCCGCGTAACTTGGACACTTGTCATAAGTTGCTTCACTTTTTCCAAAATTCCTAAACGTTGAAATTTTCGTGAAATTACCTAAATCTTCGAAATATTATAAATTCAAAACCGTATCAATTTAAATCTTCACAAATCCAAGACTTAATTAATTAGAAACCTTTGCCAGTCGATTATTACAAATGGCTGTTGATAAAATCGTATTAGAGTCTCATACGTCAATGGATAATTAATAAATTCCTTTCGTCTCTCCTTCATTTTTTCGATCCGGAAACTCACTTGTAAAATCACTACACAAGTGTGGTCTCCTACCGACATCATACGTGTACCTTCGAGTGTACGTAATTCGTATAACTCTTGCTCGAGTCTCGACACATTGTAATACCTCGCACACCCGTTGCAAAGTTACCTACATGTAAGCCAGTCTCGAGACCAAAGTGCTTACGCACCGTCGATTCCCTATGCAAATACATACGTATATATATATGGGGCATTTCATGTTTTTATGTGATTGTACTATCTCTGAAAAGCACTCGAGATTTTATTTCGTTATTTTTTTCGGAACTATTCGACTTCACAATATTTTTTATAAACAAAAAATTAACGCTCAAATTAAAAAATCGAAAAAAAATCACAAATATCCTGCGTCACATATGAAACACTATAACAATTGAAAAAAAAAGTGGCCGCGCGTTTCGTTTGACCTACAACGCGCCTTTTTCGAAAACAAAAATGAACAAACAATGAAAAAAACGTAAAACAGAAAAAAAATTCCATGACATCGTGTAGAATTGACTAGAATTGTTTCAGATTTTTTAACGAATTTTTGTGTTTTGCGGGCTATTGATTCTATTTGTCAAAATAATCTTTTCCTCCATTTTTTTTTTTCAATCTCGTTGGCGTTTCGCGTTTCGTTTGGCCTACAAACCCAAACGAAACGCGCGAAATTTCTTAAACCCTCACAGTATTTGATACGCGACACAGGACTCTTGCGATTTTTTTCAATTTTTACATTTTAGCGTTAATTTTTTGTTCATAAAAAATATTGTCAAGTCGAATAGTTCCGAAAAAAAATACGAAAAAAAAAATTGTCGAGTGCTTTTCAGAGATAATACAATAGTATAAAAAATCGTGAGTCCAATCGGAGAGTTGACTAGTCAAAACAAGATCGAATCGGCGTGGAATGCCCCATATACGTATACATATAAAGTTGATCAACTTACGCATACATGCACTTTGAAAATGCTGATGAGGAGGAATACCCATGTAGATAAGGATACGTTTAGGATTCACGTGTTTAAGTAATTGCGTCTACAAGAAAGAAGGATATGTATTATAGAACGAGGATCGCGGTGGGGAGTGAGGAGAGGAGGGGGTGGGTAGGGGGTGTAGAAAACGAGATCAAACGAGCCTGCTACATTGCACCCAGTCTCGTCGAGTCACCACGCAAAGTGTGTATATCCCTCGGTGGAACATCTTGTTGAAGACGCTTTTCTGGTAGGCCGGACATTGGAGTCCCTCGGAGTTCTCGAGACTCGTCCTGCTAAGATGATTATATCGGTGATTGGAATCGACGTCTTCGGACACTTCCGAATGTATCAACGAGTACTTGTGTCAATATTAGTGTCAATGGTTAGAGCGGATGATATCCTGATTCATTGTTTTGATGATGAATCTTTAATTTTGTTGATTTTTGTTGGATTTCATTGTTGATGGTTATTGTTGAATTTGTTCTAAGTATAGTTAACGTTACCTTAGATCGGATCAAGTTGAAGCTAATTAACTTTAAATCAATACTGACTTAAGTAAGATTGAGTTAGCTCTGAGTTCATCTTTAAATTCGTTAACCTTCATCACCTTGAGTGACATTAAGTTTGAAAATAAGAACGATTAATTCCTTGCTTGAAGAACTTTAATTAATTAATTCGTTGCTTGAAGACTTTTAAGCTTACTTTAATTTTTAGCGTCCCGTAGTTAAGCCTACTTTAAACCTACTTTAATTTTTACCGTTCCTTACTTAACTCTACTTTAACCCTACTTTAATTTTTACCGTTCCCTACTTAACTCTACTTTAACCCTACTTTAGTTTATAGCTTTCCCTAGTTAACCCTGCTTTAACTCTACTTTAACCCTACTTTAATTTCTACCGTATCCTACATAACCCTAGCGTTCCCTAGTTAACCCTACTTCAACCCTACTTCAATTTTTAGCGTCCATCGAACGAACTCGATCGAACCGACTAAAAATTATCAACCGACGTTTCTCGGGCTATCAATTCTCGTTCAATTCCGGGCAAGGATCACTGCGCAACTCCGCGAATGTTATTTCACCCCTGTATATCATCTTTACGTCATAATTCGATCTTGAATTCGACTCATCCTCGTTCGTCCTCGGAGTCGTAATAAATTTTCTCAATACTTTTTGTTTTTTTGTTTTTTTTTTTTTGCCTCCCATTATCTTAGTCACGTATCGTATGATGACGCCGAGTTTCTTGGTCCTTCTCCTCCTCACCTTAAACCTCCTCTCTCTTTGTCTCTTTTTTTCTTTCCTTCTCTCTCTCTCTCTCTCTCTCGATCATGAAAAAAAGGCTGCTCATCTCGCCCCGATTGGAGTGTGACCACACGTACCCGGTAAAACTCGGGCCTTACCTCTCGATTAGTGGGGAACCGTTCCTCGCGGAATTGTCGCCGCACAAATTCTCCGCCCCCCCCCCCCCCCCCTACTTACCACCCAGCGTATGGTAGCGGTGACTTTTATTCCTGATAATAACAGAGAGAATCGAGGCGAGGAAGGAAGACGGCGAGGAGGGAAGAAAGAGGGGACAAAAGGGAAGGGCGAAAGGTGGAGTGAATGGAACGGGGAGTGGAGGGCGGAGGGAGGGTTGAAATTCGAAAGCGTCCCGTGTAGTAATCCAGACGCAGGATCGCGCCGAGTACGTGATCAATTTCGGGGTCCCGCGGACGAGACCAGTTCGTTTCTTATTTCGCTCGGTCAAAGCTTCGCGTTGTAGTATAACCCCTCCCCTCCCCCCCTCTTTCCTCGCTGCCGACGAACCATCTCTGATGCTTCCATCGTATATTGGTACCTGACTACGATTTCGGCATAATTATATACGTCGCGGTCTCTGTCCCGACGCGAAATCCTCTTCTCGCGACTATGCCGCCCGGTCGCACTCGAATATAACCCATAACTCGAGCCTCGTACGTTAAACCGCATGCCCCGGGTATACAGGCTCGTTCAGAATCCATTCTTCCTTTGACCTGAGGAAAATATCGAATCCGGAGAGATCCAACGAAATTCCGAAATTCATGGTCTTCCTGGTCATTCCGGATATCGTAATTTGCATGTAGGAATGGACAGCTCGGGCTAAAAGTATTGAACACTCGGGAATCTTTCTGTTCTTGTGAACCATAGAATATCTTGGGGAAATTAGGACAGAACCAAATTTAGTAAATGTTGGTTTGTAGAGGATAAAGAGCTTTGTTTTTATTTTTCCGATTTTTCTTACCTATACAAACCCAAACAAAAGCTGGTTATTTAACTCTTTTGTTTTTATTTTTTCTGATTTTTTTGACCGAAACAAACCCAAACCAATGCAGGCTAGTTTAACTCTTTTGTTTTTATTTTTCCGATTTTTTAAATCCCAAACAAACAAACCCAAACCAAAGCAGGTCAGTTTTACTTTTTTCATTTTATTTTTCCGATTTTTTTACCCAAACAAACCCAAACAAGAACAGGTTATTTTACTATTTTGTTTTTATTTTTCGAATTTTGTTTTATAGCCGGTCGGTCATCTTGAAAACGCCGGTTTTCAAAATTACCTGGCCTATTAGACATGACGGATGCACGATTTTGTGAAACAGCTTAACAGAAAAACCTGATTGCAGTTCAAACTAGAAGTTGATATTTTCTGATCGTCGTTGACCAGGCAGGCTGATGACCTTACCGTGGTCCACCCACTTGCCAAAGTTTCTCAGTCGATCGTCTTTGAAGGATCCTTTTATTCCCAATTTTCTTGAAACGCCTCGATGCGAGTTTCAGTTACAGGCTTGCCAAGCGAGTCCAAAGGGTGAGCGAGTGAGTAACGAGTGACGAAGAGGAGGAAAGAGATCGAAGGTAAAAAAGAGGACGGGAGTGGCAGCCGGAACGGTCATCGTACAGCTTTTTGCCCTCTCTCTCTCCCTCTTTCTCTCTTTCACATATAGTTTCAGGATAGGCCCCAGAGGGAGCAGATGGTCACGAGACGAGGGTAATTGGCCGGGCCATATCGAGATTATTGCCTTTGGCTCTTCACGAGCTGCTTTTGGAGATGCAACCCAAGAAACCTAAAAACCTAAACCCAGGACACCTAAACCCAAGAAACGCCAACCCGAGAAACCTAAACCCAAACAAACCCAAACTCCAGAAAACCGACCCCAACAAAACTAAACCCAAGAAACTGAAACCCAGCAAACCTAATCCCAACAAATTTAAACCCAACAAACCTAAACCCAAACAAACCCAAACTCCAGAAAACCGAACCCAACAAAACTAAACCCAAGAAACTGAAACCCAGCAAACCTAATCCCAACAAATTTAAACCCAACAAACCTAAACCCAAACAAACCCAAACCCAACAAACCTTAAGCCAAAAAATCTAAATCCAAGAAACGAAAACCGAAGAAACCTAAACCCAAACAAACCCAACCGAAAAAAAAACAAGAAATAAAATTTTTAAAAAATATCAAAACGTTGAATAAATCTTCAATAGAGATCTGATTGGAATCATAGATTATCCAAGATTCAAGACCCCAAAAGAATCTCAATTTTTCCGATCCTCCTGGATCACCCGCACGGTCGATTTCCAACTCGAGTCAACTTCCTCGTTTCAACATCCATCAACGATTTAATACAAAAAAAAGGGTCCCCACCTCTAGGAGTAACCAACACACTTCGAAGCGTGCGGAATGAAAGCTTTTTAGTTTCCGGGAAATTAGCGGCCGTTTAGCCTCCGACGTTCGTATTTACTGGCACGAAGATCAACCGCGATTCCTTCAGTATTACAATTCGCAGAGACGGGGGAGGGGGGCAAAAATTAGTATGGCGGCTGTCACGAAGATTCTCCCAGGAATTCCTGGAGCAGATGCGCGACCCTGTAGTTCTTTCATCTGGTAGTCCTGATTCCATCGTATCTCGCTACGTAATTAAATGCTCGTCATTTTCGAGAATATCGTCATCATCCCTCCCCCCCGTCCCTCCTTCACTGTTTTTCCTATATTCGAACTGTCGGATGCTGCGTGATTCGTACGTGCACAAACAGAAACACATATATATATATATATATATATATACAACATCCTAGTTATGTCTTTCGTGTCGAATATACCTTCGCAGTCTTTTTTTGTTTTTTTTTTCACATTTTTTTTTGAACTGGCTCGGACGAAGTTTCGTATCGTGGGGTGTGGAATATACATTTTCGGTGTCACGGACGAGACGTCGCGAGCGAGAGAAGGAACAAAAAAAAAAAAAAATCAGGGCGGGCGCGCAAAAGAGGAAGTGGCAAAGA